>OY970828.1:11815518-12195406 GCA_963853835.1 Calendula officinalis | reverse complement strand
CAACAAAAGTGGCTCAAGCAAAAAGTAAAAATAAAATAATAAATAAATTAACATGTGAGGTATTATTCATGTAAGTTGCAAAATGTGTATATACTTGTAGGTTTTTACCCGTGTGATGTCGCGAGAATTTTCATATGATACTCAAAAAGTTCACTAATAGTTATATAATGATCAAAGGATTATTTTATATTGAAAAATCAATTTTGTGTTCATAAACATTTCACTTCCAAGATATTCTAATTTATTTTTGATGTTATTTTATATTAAACTAGTAAAGATTACCCACGTGATGTTGTGGGCATTTTCATACGACGCCCAGATATGCCGTGTAATTATATGTGTGATGTTTTATTTTGCTTATGGTATCCAAATTATTTTTAGCCTTAGTTATTATGTATATTTTTGTATCTTTAGTTTTAATTTGTGTAGAAGTGTGTGATATTCATGTAAACGTAAAAAATTTATCGTATAAATAATATCATACAATTTGTTATTTTGAAATATAGGCATCTTTGATACCAACTTTGTATAAGAAATTATTAATTAAATTTTTATTATTTTAGAAATTTAGGTCTCTTTGAAACCAGTTTTGTATAGGAAATTATTAATAATAATACTGATAATAATAAAAATTAATAAAATTTGTCGTATTATAAATAAAAATTATTAGAATAATAATAGTAGGAAAATATTATTTTAGTTATATTGTAACATGAAAGTTTTGAGGGTAAACTATTCGTGAAAGTTATGAGCGTAAGAAAATCCTAGATATTAAATCTTGTTGTGATACAAAATAGCCAAAACTCTAAGATTTCATTCCAACGATCAAGTTCATATATTTTGGTGTGTTTTCAAACATACATCTCAACCTCTTTATATAGGCCACAAGTTGGCACTATAAGAGTCATAGAATAAATGACCATTACACAAGTTAATGATAGGTGTAAATATAAGAAAACCAAAAGTCTAGTGAGTTACAATACTCCCCCTTGGTTGCTTAGATTTATATTGAACTATACATGCACTTCATCTTGTATCTTCAGACAATCCTTGAAACATTCGCCTCGTTAAAAACCTTGACGGAGAAAACCCTTTGGGACAAAACTCTGGTTGAAGGATAAAAGAGTACGATCAGGATGTCTTGAGATAGGGAAGGAACCATATATGATGTGCCTCATTAAAACCTTGTTAAGAGAAAACCCTGTGGGACAAAAACTCTAACGAAGGACAAAAGAGTGCACAATGGCTAATAAGTAATCAACTCGATACTCCCCCTGAATTCAGCGATTCTTATTGAGTGTGGGATACAGTTAGTGTCTCATTAAAAAACTTTGTCAAGGTAAACCCAATGGGACAAAACCCTTGAACTAAAGAAAAAGAGCACACAAGCATTCATCGGGATGCTCCCCCTCACATGCACTCAACAGGGTGCAAAGCATACGTCAGGATGCAATTATTATTTATATACAAGTGCATGATACATGTCACTTAGGTAGCTCGGAGAGTTTCCTAAGTCCAATAGCTTTGACATGTTTCTGGAATGAATACTTTGGCAGTGATTTGGTGAACAAATCTGCATGATTCTTCTCCGATCCAATATGTTGCACTTCAATCTTTTGAAGTAACTGTTGTTCATGTGTAAAGAACAATTTTGGAGAGATGTGTTTAGTGTTATCCCCTTTGATGTAACCATGTTTCGCTTGGTCAATGACAGCAGAGTTATCTTCATACATAACAACTGGTTCATCGGGGTCATAAGCTAAACCACATGTACTTCGAATATGACCAATTACAGATCGAAGCCATACACACTCTCTAGTTGCCTCAAAGAGCGCAAGTAGTTCAGAGTGATTTGTCGAAGTAGCAACTAGAGTCTGTTTACAAGACCTCCAGGATATCGCTGTGTTCCCAATGGTAAAGACATAACCAGTTTGGGAACGTCCCTTATGCGGGTCTGATAAGTAACCTGCATCAGCATAGCCAGTAAGGGTTGCGTTATTTCGAGTATCATTAGGGTTTGATCCACTCGACGACGCGTAGGGATAGAATAAGCCCATATCCGCCGTACCTTTTAGGTAACGGAATATGTCTTTAATACCATTCCAGTGCCTGCGTGTTGGCGCATTGCTGTGCCTAGCCAGGCAGTTCACAGCAAACGAGATGTCCGGTCTAGTACATTGAGCCAAGTACAATAATGCGCCTATTGCACCCAGATATGAACACTCGGGGCTCAATATCTCTTCATCGTCCTCCTTTGGACGGAATGGGTCCTTTTTAATGTCTAGAGAACGAACGACCATGGGAGTAGAAGACGGCTTTGCATCATGATGACTAAAGCGTCTTAACACCTTTTGGATGTAATTTTCTTGATGAAGAAAAACACCATCTCTACGTTGCTCGATCTGCAGGCCGAGGCAAAAACGTGTCTTCCCAAGATCTTTCATCTCGAATTCCTTCTTCAGGATTTCAGCAGTTTCGACCAACTCTTTCGAGGTTCCTATGAGATTCATATCATCTACATAGACTGCGATAATCGCATATCCTGAAGTGGATTTCTTAATAAACACGCATGGGCATATCTCATTGTTCAAATATCCCAGTCCGATCAAGTACTCACTTAGGCGGTTATACCACATCCGTCCAGATTGTTTTAATCCATAAAGTGATCGTCTCAGTCTTATCGAGAACGTGTTCCGTGGTCTAGAACTACTTGATTCAGGCAACTTGAGTCCATCAGGGACTTTCATGTATATCTCCGTGTCAAGATCCCCATAGAGATAGGCTGTGACCACATCCATAAGCTGCATATTCAGTTTTTCGGAAACTACTAAACTGATTAAGTAGCGGAACGTTATAACGTCCATTACGGGAGAATATGTCTCCTCGTAATCAATTCCAGGGCGTTGAGAGAAGCCTTGCGCCACTAGGCGAGCTTTGTATCTTACAATCTCATTATTCTCGTTACGCTTCCTTACGAACACCCATTTGTAACCAATTGGCTTAACATTGGGTGGTGTTGGAGCAACAGGTCCAAACACTCTTCTTTTCGCTAAGGAATCCAATTCTTCCTGGATTGCGTGTTTCCATTGAGGCCAGTCCGTTCTACGTTGGCATTCAACAATAGTACGTGGTTCCATGTCATCATTGCTCATAATGTCAGTGGCCACTGCGTATATGAACACATCATCAATGACAGTCTCGTTTCGCTTTAAAATATCGTCTAAGCTAGCATACTCGACAAATATTTCAAGGTTATCGGGATGATGAGAAATTGGTGTTTCATCTGAAACACGCTCCTCCAATACACTCCCGTGATCCTTAATGATCTCATGTGGCAAAACGGATTCAGAAGAATTTCTCCTCTTTCGAGGCAGAACATCCTTGGAACCGACTGGTCTTCCTCTTTTCTTAGAAAGAGCAGCAGACTGGACAGCTGATGGTAGCGTCCTTTGCACGGTGGGTACGACCGGTGCAACATGTTCAAGTGGAACATGGCGTCTCTCAGGGACGTCTATCCTTGCAGGCACATTTGCAGCAGGTATATTTGATCTCGTGACATTTGCTAGGTCATTAAATGCGTCTGGTAGCTGATTAGCAACATTTTGTAAACCTAGAATTATTTGCACATCCTTATCACTATGTGCAGTTGGGGGATCCATATGAGACAAGTTGGGTTCATGCCACGTTATTTCACGTCGTTCCTTATCAACGTTAACGTGCAAATCTCCCCCTAACGACGGGAAGATTGCCTCATCAAAGTCACAATCCGCATGTCTAGCGTTAAAGAGATCGCCTGTCAAGGGCTCTAAATAGCGTATGATGGACGGGGATTCATAACCAACATATATTCCCCGTCGTTTCTGAGGTCCAAATTTCGAACGCTTTGGAGGTTCAATTGGAACATTTACCAAGCACCCAAACACGCGTAAATGTGAGACATCAGGCTCATATCCAGTTACCAGCTGGTACGCAGAAAGTGGTTGGGTGGCCATGGGCCTCAGACGGACCAATGCAGCAGCATGCAATATCGCATAACCCCATGCAGAAATTGGAAGTTTTGTACGCATAACTAAAGTTCTCGCAATCATTTGTATTCGTTTAATGAATGCCTCTGCAAGACCGTTTTGGGAATGAACGTACGCAACAGGGTGTTCAAGATCAATGCCCAATGTCATGCAATAATCATCGAATGTTTTCGATGTAAACTCCGCAGCATTATCAAGTCTAATTGACTTTATTGGATAATCTGGATGATGAGCCCTCAACTTAATGATTTGGGCTAGGAGTTTAGGAAATGCTGCATTCCTTGTGGACAACAAAGCGACGTGTGACCATCTTGTTGATGCATCAACCAATACCATGAAATATTTAAATGGTCCGCATGTTGGTTGGATAGGTCCACATATATCCCCTTGAATTCTCTCAAGAAAACGGGAAACCACTTTTGTAGGTTTTACATGAAGTGGTTTGAGATGTGTCTTGCCAATCGAGCATGCTTGGCATAGGCTTTTTGGTTTAATCACGAAATTTTTACCTCCAAGAGGATGCCCATGAGATGCATTCATAGTTCGAAGCATCGTATTTTGACCCGGGTGTCCCAGCCGGTCATGCTATAACATATAAGTTCCCTCATCAACGGGGGCTCGACGAATGACTAGATTGCTTTCAATGTGTTTTATCGTGGTTAGATACAAACCATTTGACAAACATCTCAACTTCTCCAATATACGCTTTTGGTCGTATTTATCAGAGGTAATGTAGAGGTATTCAATACCATTTTCTGAAGCAGTTTCAATATGAAACTTGTTTTCTCGAATATCCTTAAAGCTCAACAAGTTTCGACCGGAACTTGGACAATATAAGGCTTCATTAATGGTTAACACAGTACCATTTGACAACGTAAATTGTGCTTTACCAAAGCCTTGAACAAGGGTCGACGGGCCCGAAATAGTTGTCAATGAAGTTACTTTAGGCGTTATGTTGATGAAGTAATCCTTGTATTTTAGGACAGTGTGGGTTGTACCACTGTCAACCAGACAATCAACTGACCCAATATGCATGCCTAAAAGTAAAAATAATTTAAAATCGGTCACACGTATGTAGTATTTTCATAAGGAAAAACTTTAAATTATTTCGAGAAATGCGTTCATTGTAAACAAACCATTATCCAAAAGTGAACATTATTTAAACTTGAAAGCATAAAATAACATGATCCAGGAGCTCAACAATAGCTATAATCTTCAATCTGAGCCACAAAATCAGGTGTCTCAAAAGACTCACGTGTGTTGGTTTCAACCACATTTGCTTCAGCTCTTTTCCCGTTATGATAGTTACGAACTTCGTCGGGAGTAGCCTTACAAACTTGTTGCATATGACCATAATCACCACATTTGTAACAAAGGGTATGCTTATCAGTATGTGCCCTTTCATTGGGACGATTGGTCGTCCTGTTATTGTTCCCAGTACGAGATGGCTTAGAAGTCGAAGGCCTCCGGTCAGAGTTATATTCTGAATCACGGCCTGAAGGTCTTCGGTGCGAGTTATATTCCGAACCTCGACCTGAAGGTCTTTGGTATGGATTATATTCAGAACCTCGCTTCGCTTGGTGAGGTTTACGCTCACCATAGTGCTTCGGTTTTTGGGACGACTGGCCCTTATCTCGGTTTCCGTTCCGCGATTGAGGCCCACGAACATTATTAGCATCAGGCATTGGAATTGCCTTTGTCCCAGCAGGACGAGAATTGTTATTTCTCATTAAAACAATGCTATTTTTCTCATCCAATAACAATTGGGTAATGAGCTCGGGGAAAGTTGTGAACTTGGATTGGCGGTACTGCTTTTGAAGCAAGTTGTCAGAACTAGGAAATGTGGTGTAAGTCTTCTCCAACAAGTCAGTATCAGTTAACTGTTGACCACAGTAGTGGAGAAGTGCACGAATTCTACAAACTTCAGCGTTATATTCAGTAACCGAAGTGAAGTCTTGGAATCGTAAATTGAGCCAATCTTGGCGGGCTTCAGGAAGCCAAATGGTCTTTTGGTGATCGAAACGTTGTTTCAAAGAGTCCCATAATGTCTTGGGTGAGGTGATTGATATGAACTCAGACTTCATCGTGTCTGACATATGTCGACGAAATAATATCATCGCCTTAGCATTCATTTCGCGGGTAACTTCAACCTCACGATTATCCTCGTCATAGATGACATCTAATATGCCTTGAGTATCTAGATGGTTCTGGATATCTTGAGTCCAGTCTAGATAGTTCTTGCCGGCAGCATCCAAGATCGGGAAATCAAGTTTGATAGACATTTTCCTACAACGGGAGGAGAAATACTGGATCAATCATCATTCAAGATGATAAGTTTATATGTTTATGGTTTGTATAAGCACAAATTGTGTGTCGAATCAGCAGGTTCGAAAAAACACAATTGATATTAGGTTCTCATTTATCGAACGACAGGTCGATTATGAGACACCGATTCAGCATATGTATATAAACACATTCAGAGAAAAATTATTTAGTCAACCCTTTTCGGTAGCTCTATTCGAATACAACCAGGAAAGACGGTAAGGGTAGACAGCGCTTGTGCGTATCGGAACCACCCTTATTAGGAGTCAGAAAAACCGCCTATCTTTCCTAGACATTGTTAAGAATAGGTGAGCCTAGTTGTGGATGATTAATAACTTTTCAAGGAAGTGCATATAATGCTCATAAATCCACAAGTTCTTTAACTTTTGAAGACAAAAGAAATTGTAGTATAATCACTACATTTAGAAAAGATTAATTTTTATCTTCATGATTTATTTAAGAAAACAACTTTCAACATAAAGAATCTCAAAATAATTTTTATACCAAAAACAAATAATCATTTGAGCATAATACTTCATAAATCATGGATTTTTAAAAAATCATTCTTTTAGAAGAAAAATTTTATTATAATTTTTGGACTTGTTAGCCCAACTCATTAAAAATATTGGGCTAACTTTTAGTTGCTTAAATGTTGTGGTTTTAAAAAAAATTCAATCTGTTTGTTAAATTTTTTTCCAAAAAAGATGAATAATCGGCCAAATGAGTATTACATTTAGAATTAGAAAAACCCATGAACTGAATTAATTTTTGTGAAAGAGTAGCAATTTTTTTTCTCTTGAAAAGTCCATATGAAAATACTACATGGAGAAGCTTTGTGACTTATCATATACAAGTATTAACTTTTAGATAGATTAAATGGATTTTTATGTGCTCAATTTAAGCATCATCAAATGAAGTGTTTTTTTTTTTTAAAAAAACAATTGACCAACCCCAAACATGATTTTCAAAACCACATATATTTTGATTTCGATGGATCTTTATCCACTATAATAAAATGATATCAAATAGAGTAAAGAGACGTTGTTTACCTTAATGTTATGAAGAATAGTTGGTGAGATTACTTGGTTCGAGCAAAGTGCCGATAACGTGTTGTGATACAAAATAGCCAAAACTCTAAGATTTCATTCCAACGATCAAGTTCATATATTTTGGTGTGTTTTCAAACATACATCTCAACCTCTTTATATAGGCCACAAGTTGGCACTATAAGAGTCATAGAATAAATGACCATTACACAAGTTAATGATAGGTGTAAATATAAGAAAACCAAAAGTCTAGTGAGTTACAATAAATTGAGGGTAGTAAATTATTATTTTAGAAAAGTTAAAGTGCAGAGGTTTGAATGGTAATTTCACCAAAGTTTGAAAAGAAGTTGAAAAAACTTTGTAGCGAACTTTGTAGCGAACTGAAGACATTAAGATTAATGACATAGACTCCTTACCGTTGACCAGAAAGGCATATCTGGACGAAATCCGGCTATAACTTAGGCTAGTGGGTATGGGCACCACATGTGGTGGTGCCCTTTTCCGCCACATCGTCGCCACATCGTCGCCACCTCACACCCCCACACCACCACCACACCACATCATTTGGTGGAAATACACACCACACCACACCATTTTATTTTCCATCTCATCATTTCTTTTCCATTTATTTTTTAAACATAATATTAAACTTCCATTAAAATTAAAATAACAATACATTAAATTAAAAATACAAATACTTCAAATTAAAAGTAGAAATACTTAAAATTAAAAATACTTAAAATAAAAATACTTAAAATAAAAAAACTACAATCCTAAATCGCTCATGGCTTTTCGAGCCCTTTCCTTCGCGGCTAGGAAATGTTGAAGATCTTCTTGCGGCAAGCCTGGCGGCGGTTGCATACTCAAAATATTCAAATTATTGATCATTCTTTGTTCGGTTGCAAGCGCCCTTTCTCTTTCTTCTTTCTCCCTCTCTTGCTGGCGTCGTTCTTGTTCCAGTTGAACTTGTTGACGACGCATCTCTACGCGCTCTTTCGTTGTCTCAAAGTGCTCGTCTAATCGTTTTTGAATGTCTTGCCTATGCTTGCTCTTCGCTTCCTTTTCCGCCGCATGCCTACCCGCTCGTTTAGCCTTGTCTCTTCCAATTGGTCGTTCAAGAGGAGTTGGGGTTTCATCAATGTCGTCGAATAGGTCATCGGGAAATTCATCGTCCCCTGCATCAAGGTTGACACGAGAACGACCATCAGAAACGTCAACCGATTGTGAACTTTTTGAGCGCTTCGATTGTTGTTGATCTTTAGTAATTGTGCTCATCCATTTTGGATCCTCTTTTAAAATCAACCAATGTCGATCTAGCTCAAAAGCATGGTCATTTTTTTCAATTTTGTATTGTTTCTTCGCGGCCTCCAAAACATCAAACGCGGCCATTCCGCTACTTCTTTCCGAAGAGAGTTTGTTGTATATACCATTGAATTTTGTAACCTTGTTGTTTATGTCACGCCATTTGCTACTAAGACTATTGTCTTTTCGGTATGCGCGACTCCCAGGAAAGTATGGAATTTAGAAAGAATGGCTTCCCAATAGTTTTTAATTCCCATGCCATTCCCGTCCTTCTCGTTTTTAGAAGTCGCACACCAAGCTCGGCACAACGCAAGTTCCTCCTTTTCCGTCCATGGAAGTTGTGTGTCTTCTTCCACATCTTCTCCCCCAACGTCTTCGACAACCTCTTTTTCTTTCCTTTTCCCTTTCCCTTTCCCTTTCCCTTTCGCCTTTCTCTTGCTCCCCCCCGCTTGTTGTTCTTGTGTTTGGGCTTGTTGATGAATTTGTTGTTGTTGAAAATATTGGCCAGTGGGTGCAAATTCGGATACATTTTGTGAATATTGAGGTTGTTGAAATTGAAGGAGTTGAAATTGAGGTGCGGTTTGTGGATAATATTGTGGATGTGGGACAACACCGGGATTTAGGATGTTGGCGTATTGGTCGAAGCAACCAAATCCTAGGTTCGGTGGTATATTTTGTTGTGAAGGTTGGTTGGGTGTTTGTGGAGGATTGTTGTGTGGATCCATTGTAAGTAGAGAGGTATGAAGATAGGAGTTTGTAGAGAGTAAAATGGGTTAATTGTGTGTATAAAATGAGTGAAAGTGTGTAATATATATAGGTAAATAATTTAATAAAAAAAAAACTTATTTTTTTAATTACAACGGCTATATAGCCGTTGTCAAACGGCTATTTTTCGTCCAAAAAAGCAATCCCACACCCGTTACACCCCGTGCTCCGTCGCCCTCTCCACCCACGCCGCACCCCAACGCCGTTTGGGGGGGGGGTGTTCGTTTCGACCTCCACGGCGTGGCCAAGCCACCTCAGCCCCACGCACGACGGGGCGTGGACCCGTACCCCATAGCCTTAAAAATACCCAAAATAATCGCTAAATAACAATATGCTACTGTTCACATTTATATAAATGTTATATACTTTATATGACGGGAGGGAAGGTCATGGAGGTTCCCTGCGCCGATTCCAGACTACCTGCAAATCGTGTGATCATCATAGGATTGGGCGGCTTGCAAAAAGAGTCATAACCCAATGATACATGCTCGACATGATTTAGAAAAAAAACTAGATGTTAAATACTAAAATTTATGGTAGTAAACTATCATTTCATAAAGTTTAAGTTCAGTGAAATAATATGTAATTTAAACAAAGTTAGAAAAAAGAGTACAAATATCTGATGAGAAAAAGTCGAGATATTAAATATATTAAAATTACAGATAGTAAGCTGTCATCTCAGAAAAATTAATGTACAGGAGTGAAATGTAATATAAAGTTGAAGAAAATGGACATTTTAGAAAAATATTAATGTTCAGGGTGAAATATAATATAAAGTTTATAAGAATTGGAAAACAATTCACTGCTGCAAAGTGTCGAACTGAAGACATGTCGGTCATAGTTACAGAGTACCTACAACTAAGCTAGAAACCATTTGTGTTGTTTTTCCGTCTTACAGAATACTGATGCAAACGTTTGTTGGTGTTTTTCTCAAGTGGGCCGTATCTCTCTTTCTCAAATTCGGCCCATAAAACCAAAAGTGGGCCGTAGCCTTTTGTGAATTGCGACACATGTGGTGTGGCTGGCTTCTTGTGTGCGTAGCCAATAATGTATTCTTTGTTCGGCACTTTTAGAAAACTAGCTTAATAAGTTTATATAAATTTAAATTTTTAAGTTTATTTAAACTTACTAAGCTAATAAGCTTAAAAGCTCTATTAATAAACTTTCTCAATCATACCCTCAATCTGATCTCATACAGAGCTCTTTTAACATCTTCAAACTATGTTGATTAAACATATTATATACAATTTTCATTATTTGTTCTTGGACCAACTTACAAATAATAAATAATTTTCATTAGTTTATAAGGAAGTGGTTGCTGGATTACTAATTATTTTGTTGTGATTGGGGTTTGGATGTACAATTGAATTGACCTTGAATTTGGAATAAATCACGTGATTTATGTATATACAGGCATACATAAATCATCATTTATGTGCACTTGAAGGAATACGTTTCTGATGAGGTTAGTAGGATTACCTATGTATATGATGATGGACTCTTATGTTCAAGAGCCCACGTTGGAGCCGCTGGCACACGGGGATCCGCCAAAGTCATGACCTCGCCAAAGTCATGACCTGTCAAAGTCATGACCGCCTGTCAAAGTCATGACGCCTGTCAAAGTCCGCCTGTCAATTTATCACCGGCCGGTCATCATCGCCTGTCAGGATGGTCAGAAGCGCATGTCTTATTGGCCGTCATAATGGCGCTTCATGACTGCTTTATTGCGGGCGTTACACAATCATTGACATCGTCATAATGGCGCGTCATGATCGCTTTATTGCAGTCATGATGGCCAACGTTCCATATACTGAGACGGGCCATATAAATACATGGCCTAACTCATTGTTAACACACATTGAGACAGAGAAGAGAAGCCTAAAACACAGAGTTCACACACTCTTACCTTCACGTTCGCACTCAACCTCGATCACCCTAGGTTCGCCAAGAGCTTGTTGGGTTTGCACTGTGATCGTCACAGGAGATTCAAGGTTGACGTCGCCTGGTCTTTGTGTTTGACAATCGTTGTTCGAACATTGGCGCCATCCGTGGGACCCGTTTTTCAACGGCGTTTCACTTTTCCAAACTTTTTTTTTCTTCCTCAATAATCACACCTTTCCTATGGCGGATACACAGCCATCGCTGATCACTTCTTCATCGCCATTAATAACCACTACCGTGATTACCACTATACCCGAGGCGGTGATAACCTCGCCTAGTCGTATCATGGAACCATACGTCGATTCTGAGTGGACGGTGTCGGATGTCAGGACACAAGGGTATCCCTCTTTAACAAGTCCACTTTTCTCCACAAGGCTTGTTGGATCAAGTTCGTTTACCTCACCACAGCCAGTGACGTCCATCCCTTCATTTCAGCCTCTTTTGTCCCACGGGACAAGCTCTCAGGAGGATGGCACGGATCCGGTCAGACAGCCTGTTTCCACCTTTCCACAAACCGCTACGCCAGGAGTTCGGGAGGATCCAATTGTGGAGTTACTCCGAAGGTTGGCTCAGAGTACTCAGCCACCACCGCCTCCTCCACCACCTACTTCATCGGACCTGTTGTCTCAGTTGGTGGCGGCGTTGCGCCCAGCACCGCAGCCAACGGTTGTTCAACCAGTAGATCCGTTGTCACAATTATTGGAGCAGTTAAGACAACCACCCATTCACACCCCACCACCACCTCCACCACATGATACATCTAATGATATGTTGCGCGTGTTGCAAGCACTCGTGGCAGCAGCCGCACCACCCCGAGCGGCCACTATGCCTTTGTCGGTGGTTAGTTCGAAGTTTTGTGACTGGGTGGCCAGATTCCCTCTCCCAAATAAACAAAAAGTTCCGTCCATAGTTGGTACTTACGATGGTACACGGGATCCCGATGACCACCTTGCTCTTTTTGAACAGGCCATTATGACCGAGAAATGGCTAGACCCAGTCGCTTGTCACATGTTCCCTGGCACGTTGCAGGGTTTCGCTCGTGATTGGTTTGCTGACTTACCGGAGAGGAGTATTCAAGACTTTGCAGATCTAAAGGCTAAATTTGTGACTCACTTTATCCAACAAAAAAAGCAGCAGAGAACTCATATAGAAGCACATTTGCTGCGACAAAGGGAAGGCGAGGGCTTACGCGACTTCATTCAGCGTTACACGCAGGAGTGCCAGAAAATTGTCGCCTTACCCGAAAGCCAACAAATTTCGGGTTTTACCCTCTCCTTGCTTCCAGGACAACTGCAAGAAAAGTTAATCAAGAGAACTCCGATTACTTTCAAAGAAGCCACGGACAGGGCATATGACTATCTAAGGTCAAAAGAAACTGTCTCCCTGACAAGAGAGGTAGGCGGCAAGTCATGGACCGACACGTCAGATCGCAGGCATGAAGCTCTAACTGGTGATCATCAACGAGATGAAAGGAGCAACCGGAGGTTTGGCCCATACGATAAACATCCGTCTGAGCGTGCTCTTAGCAAAACACCAAAAGAAATCTTGATAACAGAGCAGGTGTGCGCTACCTTCACACCTCCACCCCAAATGGAGCACAGGTCGGGTACGAAAAACATGAATAAATACTGTGATTTCCATGAAGATCATGGACACGACACGAATGCCTGTAGAGAGCTAAAAAGGGAAATCAGGCGGGCTTTGGAAGAAGGCAAACTAGAACACCTTGTCCCTGGCGCTAAGCAGCAAGCAAATAAACCTCCACTTAAGAAGAGTTATGCCTGGCAAAAGAAGGGGGAAGACACAGAACATCCCGGACCACCTGATGGTCATATCCTCATGGTACATGAGGGAGCCAATATTAACTGACCTATCAAGGTGCGATAGTCTGTACTGTCTTTTTTTCCTTTATATTTTCAATACATGTTTCCAAGCACATGGAATGTCATGGTCATGCATGAAACTGGCGATAATAGCATTTGGTCTGATCTTGTATCCCAATATTATCTCACAATATCATTTTTCTATGGTTTTTGCATAAACAAATAAATATTGAAATAAGGATTCAATACAAAAAGCATAAGGCCACAATAGACATCTCAGTCTAAAGCCAAACATGCACTTTCATTACGTACAATGTTACAACTAGAACACGCATGTGCATGTACACAACTAAGAACACAGTTCAATACAACATGTATGAAGCCAAGAAAGACAACCTTGTCTGGCCAAATAACATACAATCATACTCGTCTTTTAATCTACTTGATAAAAGATAAGCACTTCTCACTGGGAAGCGACAATCCTCGCGAGTAAACAAAGTAAAGGTTAACCAACAAAAGTACCATTGGCACAGTGTCACAGGCACAATATGAAGCATACATCTGAGATACCCAAATCCACCCAGGTCATTGGCATACAAAGGCATCATGGGCTCTCAAGAAAGTGTCATACGAACAACCAAATATACACACTGTCATGCACACCCAAGACGGTGTCATGGACACAACATCCATAATAAAAAGATAAAAACAACAATGTGTTATTGGCTTGATCATCCAATAAAACATTATTTTTTCAAAGCAAAGCAATGGACAAGCAAGTACTGTAAGTGTTTAAAGCTTGAAAACCCAAACCGGTCGGCCTAAACCCTAAAAACCGCCGGTCAAGGCGATAACCTGTCGGTCAAGGCGATAACCCGCCGGTCAACACGATAACCCGCCGGTCATCCGGGCACTCTAAAACCACAACGGCCTAAATCGTATACCCTAATAACCGGTCGACATAGGTTGAAACCCTACCGCCGGCCTAAACCGAACGCCCCTAACAAGTTCAACCTAGGCTAAACCCTAATCCGCCAGACTGCGTCTAAAACGTCGGTTGTTAATCAACTCAGTCTTCCGGCTTGCTTTATATCGACCGGTCCCTTGCGAGCCAACAACTTACGACCGCCGGCCGGACACCTAAAAGCCGCCGTTCGAAAATCATCAAACCGCCAGTCCACATAGGCTAAACACGAAACCGTTAGCCTAAACCCTAAATCGCTATCCTAAACCTAAGCCTAAAGGGTGCGAAGCCGGCTAAGTGTCGATCGTACCAAAAATCCATAAGACGCCGGTCGCTTTCTGCAGCCGCTGGTCACCTTGCCAGCCGGGGCCGCCGGTCAGCTTGCGAACAGCCGGTCCCCTTCATTGACCACTTGCGAACCGCCGGTATAAGTGTATAAGGGTAAGCAGGGACTTTATCGGTAGATACGAACATTAACCGCCGGTCTACCTAGGCTAAGCCTTGACCGTCGGTCTAAACCCTAAACCGCCGACCGGACCACTTAGCAGCCGGTCACCTTGCGCAGCCGGTCTGCTACGTCTGCTTGTACCGTAGGTCTCGCCTACGCTCGCCGGTCTCGTCTACGCCTGCCGGTCTCGCCTACGGGACGGAGGTCGCCGGCTACACCCTAATCGCCAGTCGCCTAAAGCGCCGGTAACCCTAAAACTGCCGGTCTCGCCTACGGGTCGCAGGTCGTCGGCTACACCCTAACCGCCGGTCGCCTAAACCGCCGGTCATAATCCGAACCACCGGTCAAGGCCGGACGTAACCCTAAAACTGCCGGTCTCGCCTACGGGTCGCAGGTCGTCGGCTACACCCTAACCGCCGGTCGCCTAAACCGCCGGTCATAATCCGAACCACCGGTCAAGGCCGGACGTAACCCTATAATTGCCGGTCAAGTTGCCCGCCCGCCGCTGAACCGCCTATACCGCCGGTCCACTACGTGCCGACTACTTATGACCATCGATTGGCCTTGGGCAGCCGGTCGTATTCCTTGCGGCCGCCGTTCTCGGGCAGCCGGTCCCTCACCTAGTCGCGGATCGACCGCCGGTCGCTGCCGGTTTGGTGCGCTGCTTGCGTCCGCCGGTTGTCTTGTATCGGCGTGTCGGTTCACTCAAAATAAAACAAAAACAATTAAACAAAAAAATGAAATAAAAAAAAATATATATAGTAAATAAAAAACGGAAAAAGACATACGAATGATGGTAGTTACGACTTGCAAATCAATGTTTTGGCAAATCCTAACTCGGGGGCATGATGAGGTTAGTAGGATTACCTATGTATATGATGATGGACTCTTATGTTCAAGAGCCCACGTTGGAGCCGCTGGCACACGGGGATCCGCCAAAGTCATGACCTCGCCAAAGTCACGACCTGTCAAAGTCATGACCGCCTGTCAAAGTCATGACGCCTGTCAAAGTCCGCCTGTCAATTTATCACCGGCCGGTCATCATCGCCTGTCAGGATGGTCAGAAGCGCATGTCTTATTGGCCGTCATAATGGCGCTTCATGACTGCTTTATTGCGGGCGTTACACAATCATTGACATCGTCATAATGGCGCGTCATGATCGCTTTATTGCAGTCATGATGGCCAACGTTCCATATACTGAGACGGGCCATATAAATACATGGCCTAACTCATTGTTAACACACATTGAGACAGAGAAGAGAAGCCTAAAACACAGAGTTCACACACTCTTACCTTCACGTTCGCACTCAACCTCGATCACCCTAGGTTCGCCAAGAGCTTGTTGGGTTTGCACTGTGATCGTCACAGGAGATTCAAGGTTGACGTCGCCTGGTCTTTGTGTTTGACAATCGTTGTTCGAACATAGATCGATGGTCATAGGTGATAGTATTATTTAATATTAAAAACCACTTAATAAACTGATCACTTAAGTTGACCCAAATTAACCCTAAATTTTTAACTTAACTCAAACTTCTTGTGTTGGTTTCACTTCGTGTAAAACAATTGTCATACTTACACCATATACTTAAACTCCCAAGTAAAATGCTTATTAATTTTCTTCTTAAGGATATACATTGAATATAAACTCAAACTTACACTGACTTAAAACTATTATCCATTTTGACTATTAACGTTTTAGAGTTTGCTTCTTAAAAATGTTTGCTATAAGTATTATCTGTTTCAGTAAAGATATTTTTATAAGTTTAGAGGCAATTAATATTTGCTTCTTGAATTTTCAATTTCATATCTAAAATTAGATTTAACGGATTATTTAAATCTTGTAAAAAAGCCCAATTTTTCAAAATGACTTTAAATGAATATATCTCCAAAGACTAAACTTCCTTATTTTGAATACGTATTAAAGAGATATCGATTTTATTCATAAACACATATATATTATACAAGCAACAACAACAAAAAACATGATTAAACAGGAATTAATCTTAATTAGCTGATGGGTTTTGCCCAAAATTTCATATTTCTTGTGTTTATTTTTATTTTATTTATTATTAAAAGAGTATTTCCGTTATAATAATTCTTCTGAGTGGCTGAGCTTATACTTATGATGTACACAACCTAATTATTGTCATTATTTCCGAACCTTCTCATAATTATTTAGTAAATATTTAACCATATGAAGGAATTAAACCGGTAACCTATATGAAATCATTCGAGAAATTAGATTAAAAAGATGAGTTCTTTTGAAAAGAATGTCACTAGTAAATTCATGCACTTACATCTATTTTTAATATCATCGCAAAATAGAAATTGACTTAAAAGGGAAATCTTTCAATTACACTTTTAATTTGGTTCTTACTTTCATGGAAGTGAGTAAGTGACCACTTTATGAAGCTTGTAATTTGTGATTACTATTCTTTTTTTATTTTATTTCATTTTATAAATATGGCTATGGACAGTAGGCGTTGCAGGGTTTTCAAACCTTTATATTTGTAGTATTGATTACTCCCCGTCCCTAAATAAAGTTTTCATTTCTCTTAGGCACAAGTTTTTAAGAGATAGTTAGTAGTGAGTTATTTGATATTACTTTTGATTAAAATATATTGTTTAACTTGAGAGATAAAGTGTTTTAGTAATAATTAATAACCGCTCCTGCACTTTAGGAATCAACCATCATTAATAAAAGTACAAACATTTTATGCATACAACTACCTCTTAATGACAGCCCAACAACACCCTATATTTATATGTATCTGGATCCAAATCTTAAAGAAGCAGATCATTATCAATTAATAAGTAAATCTAACACTTAACTGTACGCAGAGGCGTATCATTCCATTTAATGTTGTTGTGCACCATACTTACAGCATACAAGCTAATGTATGTTGTCAAAAGCATCAATTACCTAAAATAGCATATATCTCTAATTCATAAATCAGTAACGAATATATATGTGCTTGCTAGTTTTCCATTTCTTTAACATTAAAAACAAACAAATGCAAATGCAAATGAAAAGTTTTTTAGGACCGATGGACCACACTTTATTTCCGACCATCATCAACCCACCAATCCCTTCTTCACAATCCTACCAGCCATGGGGCTTGAAGTGCCAATTGGAAGTACGAATCGGGAAGGCTGTTTATGGTGATACTTTGAATTTACTTATATGCGAAAATGGTCAACAAATAACCAACAAGGCATACAGCAAATAAAATGTATACATAAAGATAGAAAGTGGTGACCGTACGTTTGCTTATGCTACATTTCGTCACATGTGATGATGTTTTAACTTTTTAAGTATCAAAAATAACCCAATACATGAACCTTCCTGGAAACTTCGTATCTACTATCTACTATTAATGAAATACTCCCTCCGTCCCTAAATAAAGTTCCCATTTCACCTTCAAGTTTTGTCCCTAAATAAAGTTCTCATTTTTAAAACTTAAGGGACCCACTTAATATAATAATATTATTACCAATACTTTCACCACTAACTATCTCTTAAAACACTCTCTCTCCAATCAAACCTTATATTTTATTCAAAAGTAATACCAAATACCCCACCACTAACTATTTCCTAAAATGTTGTGCCCAACACAAATGGGAACTTTATTTAGGGATGGAGGGAGTATATAAGTAATAAGATACACTTTCCATTTACATGTATTTCTAAATAAGTGATATTTTTCAAAAATTATCTTATTTGGTAAAAATATAGGATTCATCTTCCACTAATTATTCATTTTAATAAAGTGAAATTACTCTTATACTTTTACTTTTACTTTTAAAACTCATTGATATTAATTTATTAAAAAAAAAAAAGTGGGACTCATTTTTATTAACTATCTTACTACTATATAAAACATTTAGGCCTACCACATTAGGCAAGTTTAAGGAGCTCCTTAAACTTGATTTTAAGGACCTTTCCACTTTTGTTAGTTATCTACCTTAAAAAAAAATCATGGCTAATAAGATTTGAACCCAAGACCTCTCCTAACTTATCAATATGTGTTAACCACTTGTTATACATTACACTTTGGTAACACCACCCACACTTAATAACAAAAGTCTGTTACTCGAAAACCATTTTACCCAATAACATTAAATATACGACGCTGTAAATCATCAACTCTTACCAAAATCCACATTTCCGTTTAATTATTTATTTCTAGCAACAATTATTACCGTGTAAACGAACAACACTTGCTCGCCACGAAATATGGTTTCTGTGTACTCGCCGCCGCATTGCACGGGTACCCTGCTAGTCTACTTTAATATATTTTAACCATACTTTAATTTTTTACCTCAAAAACTGTGAAACCCTAAATATATCATTATTGTGATACAAAGGTCCTATATATTTATGCATCATATCATAAAATACATTAAAACTAACCAGCGTTAAACATGATAACTGAAAGCAAGAATATGTTACCAGGCCAATATTTATGTCATCATTTACATATAGGGATCTTAGAGCCCAAAGCGTAAATAAGTACACAATTCAAAATTTAAAATTGAAAAGCTTTTTAGGTTTTTGGCATTTGTAACTTTGGTCAAGAAAGACTTGTTGGTTGAGTAGTAGCAGGATATGCGTTGGATAACTAGCGTTCCATTTGTTTGCGAATGTTAAATCCGAAGGTTTAAGGAATTTTAAGTTACTTTCCCTATTCCCTCCAACTATAAGCTTCATTCTAGACCTCCCCCATATAATCAAATAATTTTACGTTACTTACAAAAAGAACACATCATAACGGATCATAATTACCTAATCCTAATAAAAATATATAATAATCAATATTCAAAACAGAGCTAAAACAGAATATTTACTACTGGGTATTATAAAGTCCCCTTTAAACTTATTGTTGATTTAGTAATTACCACAAGCAAAGTGTAGTTGGTTAAGATGTGTACGTGAGAAAGCATTTAACATTGGCAATTAGTACTAGTATTAGTATTTTTTAAGATACTACATCTCTTTTAAATTACTCTTAAATGTACACCATATTCTTCACAATAAGATTTAAATCTATAACCACATCCTAATGAAAAACAACTCATACAAATGTTTCGGTAATTAGTATTAGTATGTGATAGTACAATGTTTGTTTCCTATCGAAATTCAACACATAATGGAATCTCCACACGTGTTATTAGTTTGACCATTTGTTCCTTTTAGAAGCTGCGGATTAGTTGTGGAATGTGGTCCTCCTCATAAAAGCAAGCATAAAAATGTTTTGTGGTCACCCTCATACAAATGTTTTTTTTTCCTTTTAATTTTGTTATTCTCCCATATCATTTTATGTAGAATTTTTCATTCTTTAATAAAAATTCTATATATCAAAATATCATTTAAAATTTTGAAATTATAATCAATATATAAGATTATTGAGAGTTGTTATACAACCACTCAAAAAAATAACACCAAAAACTAGGGGATGGAATATATAACTGTAAATCTGAACATGTACTTGTACCGAACCGCAATCGGAACCGGTTGGAACCGCATTACTAAAAATCGGTTTGGAAATTGGGTCCAAGATTTTCGTGAAATCGGGTACATCTGGTCCGGGTACATCAAGTAAAGAACACATCGGGTTTGAAACCCAAAACCAAAATTTAATTAACTATGTAATTGGAATTTGTTTTAATCAGTTTATGGGGTTCCATCTTAAAACCAATTAGTTGTAAAAGGTGTAGTCCAAGACATTTATAAGCACATTACTGGTTCATTTCTTGTCTAATATAGGATATCCCAACACGCTCCCTCACGTGTGGCGTCTTTTTTTTTGCGCCTAACACTTGGATATTTATGGGTTACGTGGGGTCCGTGTGGCCGTTTGACCAACTACGGGTGAACCTTGCTCTGATACCATATCAGTTTGTGAGGTTCCATCTTAAAACCAATTGGTTTTAAGATGGAACCCCACAAACTTACATGGTATCAGGTTTTGAGTTTCAAACCCGATGTGTTCTTCACTTGATGTACTCGGAGCCGATGTACCCGATTTCACGAAAATCTTGGACCCAATTTCCAAACCGATTTTTAGTAATGCGGTTCCAACCGGTTCCGATTGCGATTCGGTACAAGTACATGTTCAGATTTACAGGTTTATATTCCATCCCCTACTTTTTGGTGTTATTTTTTTGAGTGGTTGTATAACAACTCTCAATACTCTTATATGAACCCCATAAACTGATAGTTTTGGTATAATGTTATTGGTAGTATTCAGTTAATGTTTATTACACAATTGATAGTTAAATCATTCTAACATTACATGTATAAACTACAAATATGATACAAACAACTGAAATCGAGTCTATATCTACTTTACCTGAACTGAAAACTAAAATCGTATTCTGTAAAATGGCTTGATTTTCAAGTCTACTAATCCTCTGAAATTAGACCTCATGTATTTTGAGTAGAGGGCTCGATCCCATCCATACTGTTGATTCAAGAATCTTTCGGACGGTGTGAACGGTCGGTTACAGCGTATGGATCCTGCAATCAACGAGATAACCCTTAGTCAGATGCTCCCCGGGTGGTTTCCCGTGAGAACACTCCGACGGTCAAGTTAGTAATCGGCGTATGAGTATGTATATGACGTGAGGTCGTGATTAGTGAGTATCGTATTGAATGCTTGTAATAAATGATATAAGTAATAAATGTACCGGAAGGTCCTGATCCATCTTAGGCGCCAGTGGATCATATTTATAGCCGGTCATCTTTGAGCGGGAAAAGGAAGTGACCTGCTTCGGACCGGTCGCCCTCGAGCTCTGCGGATATTAGGTCGTCGCAGGAGGCTTTGGACCGAAGGGTAAAACCTCACCCTCGCGTCGGAGCCGCCCTAGGGACTTGATCGCATTTAATGCGGTCGTACTAGTGAGGCGCTCTTTCCATGATTTCCTCATGTCGGTCGGATCGTGATTCTTGGGATCATCAATACTTCCGCGTCCGTGTAATCCCTCCATTCAGGAAGGACCTGTTCGGACCTTTCATTCCGGAAGGTTTCGTTTAGCCGTTTGGTCGGGAAGGTGTATGCGATACACCTCATTAAGTCCCCTAAGTTTAAAAAGGATTATACGCATGATCGTTATTTGAACTTAGTTTCCATTTATTGGGCACCCGTCTTTTCATAAAAATGACCGTTGCACTTTTATGACCGTTGGTTTTGCGCTCTTAAAACGTTGGCCTTTCAAAGGTAACCGTCTCTTTACCTTCTCCCTTTATATATATACTTTGCTTCTCTGTTGATTTCAATTCTTCACACATCCTCTCTAGCCTTCTTCAATTTCTTAAACCATCTCCGTCCCTTCATTCCATAGCTTCCCTTCTGTACTTCTCCGAAATCAAAATGAGGAAAGATAAAACCCTTAAAGAAAAATCTGAGAAATCGATCCCGAGAACTGCCGCCAATACCCATACTAAACTTACTCCTCCTGATCTGAATGCGATCTATGATGATTACCACATTGATCGCTGTTATCGTCTTTTACTTCCTGGTCCTTCCGACACTATCCGTTCCGCTCCGGTTGGGTTTGAACCAGTATATCTTCAGTTTCTTTTGGGTGGGCTAAGGTTTCCTGTTGACGACTTCGTTCTTACCTTGCTTCAAGATCTTGGCCTTCACCTGGCCCAACTTGCTCCAAACTCTTTTAGAAAAATCGTCGGTTTCGTAATATCTAGCCGTGCGCTTGGTATTCAGCTTTCTGTCAAATTGTTCCGCAATTTGTACGTTGTCACCGGTCGAGGTGACTGGGCGGTGTTTACCCACCGACCCGGTAGAAGCGAGAGAATCTCTGGGTTGAAAGACTCTATTCAAGATTGGAAGTACGAATTCTTCTACGTCGACCGTCTGGCATTTAATGATGTCGTTCTTTCTTGGGGGCCCATTACCGGACGATCTTCCGAAGCTGCTCCGGAATTGACTGCCTTTGAAAATCAGCAACTCGAAAGCTTATTGGGACTGGATATGGAATGGGAAGACCCGGATGAGTACTTCCTTGGGATGGCTGACTTGAGTCCCCATTTCTTTGTTCGTGGAGTTCGCCCGATCTGGCAGGTGAACGGAAAGAATATCACCTTGCTACAACGTTTGAACATGCAGAAACCTCCAAGGGAATCCATAACGGTTACTGAAGGGCCCATCACTCCTTTCATTCCCCCACTGAAGCTATCTCTAGTTCTGAGGGTACGCCGGACGCTTTAAGGCCGGACACTGAGGTTGCTTCAGATGTTTCCTCACCTGTCACTGAATCGCTAGGGTTCAGAACGGAAGATACCATGATTGCCGATTCGCAATCTGAGCTCTCAAAACCTGTCAAAGTTCGTTCCGTTCGTACCCTATCAAAGAGACCTCGTGAGGCCCCAATCTCATCACCTTCCCAACGAAAAAGGAGAGAAGGTATAAACTGGAGTATGCATTTATTACTGTTCGTTTACTATATATGCATATGTACAGTTTCTTACAGATTACTTTATCATTTGTCAGTAGAGAAAACAAAGTCACCCCGCCCATCCGTTGAAACGCTTGAGATAATTTCGTCTGCTCCTGCAACGTAAATTATTCCCACCGCTGTTATTTCGAGTATTGCTCCTGTCTCACCGATTAGTGGATCTGTCATACCGAAAACTGCGCCGGTTTCCCCAATGGCTTCCGTGCTTGCTATGTTCAGCGATCTGTTATTTAGCTCTAGCACTCAGATACCCGTTAGCAAGGAAACCCGTTCTGCTCAACCCTCAAAGCCGCAGTCGTCGCTTCCAAATTTTCCATTTCTTCGTAAGTTTATATGTTTTCATACTATATCCTCATCCTGTGTAACCCGACCTGGTGTTTTCCTTGCAGCTCGCCAGACGCGTACTACAATTGCTTCCTCCACCCGGGAGGTGTCGATCACAAGTGTTTCTGACCCAATCGTTCTTGCTACAGCAGCTGCTCCGATCCTACAAGCAACTGTTACTCTTACCCCTCCGATAGTGCATACTGCTGCCGATCCACCGGCTTCCGTCTTGGATTTAACCAATGTTTCTGATGAGGGTATCTTCCTTCGGGCACGCTCCGGCTTGCTCAACGCCGTCGAGTTGCTTTCGGAACTTCAGCTGAGAGGGGTTCGTGGCCGACAATCATTAACTAGTCATCGCGAGGAGTTTGCTCGGATTGAAGAACTAATCAACACCACCCGTCGCTTACACCAGATTGATACTGAGGAGAAAAATCGTCTTTCTGAAGAGATCAAAGATCTAACTATGGCTTTAACAGAAATGAGAAGGAACCTGTCTGCCAAAGATGCCCGGATTCTTGAGTTGAGCGGAGAACAAAGCTCCTCATCCGCCCGTATTGCCGAGTTAGAGATGGCATTAGTTGAGAAGGATAACCAATTGAACGAGGCCGTTCGTTGCCATGGTGAACTAGACCTTCAGAATGACAAATTAAAAGAAGAATTCGCCGTTCAATCTCACCAGGTGGGTGCTCTGCAGGAAGATCTTCAATGTTTAATCCGGACGGGGGTGCCCAGACTGTTTGGGAGTCTGCTGAACTCCCCTAAATTTGTGAGTCGAAATTCTAAACTCCAGTTAGAAAGTGTTCGATTTGTACAATATCGTGGGTGTTTAGATACTCATAGGGAGTACTCGGAGCAACTTCAGGATGCCAAGCTTGTGTATGACCATCCTGAAGCCCAAACGAACATAATGAACCTTTTTGGCGATCTGGTGACCCCCGATTATCCTCTATTGCGATCGCTTTCCTCCGGTGCGGTGTCATTAGATGACATAAAAGAGGTTGTGAGAAAGGCAACGGTTAATCCCGAAGATACGGGTGAAAGCTCTACCCGAGGTGGTGGTGCCTCTGCGTCTTAGTTTGTGTTGTTTCTTGTAATCGTTTGTTTACCGACTGATGAATGTTGGTTGTGGCTGTTTGTCTTACTATCCTTTGTTTTGTTTCGTTTTTCATTTTGTGCTTGTAATGGAAGGTCTTACCTTCCTTTGATCTGGATAGTTTAATCTGTTTACGCATTATGTTTACTTATCGCCTTCACTCGATTCGTTTACCTACTTTACTTATCGCAATTTATCTATCGTGTTCGTTTGTTAACTTTGTCGCATTCGTTTACTTGTTTTTCGCGTTCGTTTGTTTGTTTTCGAATAGGGTTTTATTTTCTAGCAAGGTGTCCCTCGTAGAATAGGAATAGGAAATGTTACTTCCGATCCTTACCTATTTAAGCATGCTTTCGTCGTCGATGCAACCTTTCGTTAGGTTGTATAAGTTACTTTCGTAGGGGCTTATGAAAGAAAAGGAAAAGCTTATGTAAAAGACATTTCATTAATCATTCATAACTTTCGATTGTATTTGTAGTGAGAACTCTCACTACCCGTTCGTACAATATTCGCACCAAAAGGGTTACGTAATGATTCATACATAGAAGAGAAAAACTTAAAAGTAAAACTTCCGCAGATTTTGCATGTTCCATGTACGCGGTATGAACGAACCGTCCAATGTCTCTAGGACGTAAGAACCGTTTCTTCGAGCTTCTTTGACCCTATATGGTCCCTCCCAGTTAGGGCAGAGCTTTCCAGGCTTGTGCTGGAGGCTTGCTTCATTTTTTCGCAGGACCAGGTCGCCTACCTTGCACGCTGCTCCCCGGACCTTCTTATTATAATAACCTTCCGTCATAGACTTGTATGCTGCTTGTCTTAAAGCAGCATTCTCTCGCCGTTCGTCTATGATGTCCAGGTTGTGTCTTAATGCCTCTTCATTTTCCCCTAGGTGGAAGTTCTCGACCCTTGAAGAAGGGATGATAACCTCCAGTGGTATCACAGCTTCCGAACCGTACACTAGACTATATGGGGTTTCCCGCGTACCCCTCCGGGCCGTTGTTCGGTAAGACCATAATACACTTTGCAATTCATCCGCCCAACTACCCCCCGTTCTGCTCAGACGTGTTTTGATCCCCTTCACCATTGTTCTGTTAGTGACCTCCGTTTGTCCGTTAGCCTGTGGGTGGGCTACAGACGTAAAATTTTGGCATATGCCTAGCTCAGCACACCATTTTCTGAATGGGTTACTGGCGAACTGCTTTCCGTTATCGCTCACAATGGTATGCGGAAGGCCAAAACGACACACAATCTGTTGCCATACAAACTTAACAATGTTAGCTCCTGAGATACATGCTAAAGGTTTGGCTTCTAACCACTTCGTAAAGTAATCGATAGCTACTACCAGGAAGCGCAGCCCTCCGGGGGCTTTAGGGAATGGTCCAACGATATCGATCCCCCACTGACAGAAAGGCCAGGGACTATGTATGCTGGTCAGATTAACAGAAGGGGCGTTCGGGACGTTTGAATAAGCTTGGCACCCTTCGCACCTTTGCACGTATTCATGGACATCTTTGGACATGCCCGGCCAGAAGTAACCCGTACGAAGTAACTTCTGGGTTAACGATCTAGCTCCTGAATGTGACCCGCATAATCCTTCGTGGACTTCTCTTATAACATCTTTAGCTTCCTCGCTTCCCAAACATCTCAGCCATGGGGTGGAGTATCCCTTTCGATACAAGACGTTGTTTCTAATGGTATACTTTCCGGCATTTATTCTTATCTTCCTAGCTGCGTTTACTTCAGCCGGTAGCACACCTTCCCCCAAATATAACCGAAAGGGGGTCATCCAACAAACTTCGTCATTCTCTATTTCTGCCACCTCTTCCTCCTCGATGCTCCGCTTCGACAGTACTTCTACCAACACTTTTTTCGTCAAGTGGTGATACAACATTGCCGCTAACTTGCTGAGAGCATTGACCTCCTTTTTTTTAGTTCGAGGGACCTGTGTGATCTTGAAGCTATCGAACCAGCCCGCATGTGTTCGGACTCGTTCCAGATACCGTTTCATGTGTACTTCTTTCGCCTCATAGGAACCGTTGATTTGATTTACAACCAGCATTGAGTCTGCGAAAGCCTCCACCTTTCGGATCTCGAGACTTTTGGCCAGACCTAAACCGGCCAACAGGGCTTCGTACTCCGCTTCATTATTCGAACAGGCGAAGTCAAATCTCAAGGCGTAGGTGACCCTTTCGTCGTTTGGTCAGATTAGAACTATTCCAGCTCCACACCCATCTGCTCCGGCCGCACCATCTGTATACATCTGCCAAACTGAAAGAGATTTTCGACCTACGCTTGCTTCCGGGCCTTCCTTCTCTTCAATTGCCAACACCCTTTCGTCGTCCGGCATTTCGACCAAGAAATCTGCTAGCGCCTGGCCTTTAATACTGGGCCTAGGTTTAAACGTAATATCGTATTCCCCTAATTCAATTGCCCACTTTGTCATACGTCCTGACCGCTCCGGTTGCAGGAGTATGTTTTTGATTGGCTGGTTAGTCAGGACGGTCACCGAATGGGCTTGGAAGAATCTCTTTAAGCGTCTGACGGCATATATCAAGGCCAAGATAAATTTTTCGACTATTGAGTAATTAAATTCTGCCCCCTGTAGTGCTCGACTGACGAAATAAACAGGTACTTGCTTTTTATCCCTTTCAGCGATGAGTACTGAGCTAACGGCTTCTCTATTGGTGGAAAGGTACATTACCAACGGCTCTCCGGATATGAGACTGGCCATGGTAGGAAGGTTCTTTAAGTGCTGCTTGAGCTTCTCAAAAGCTTCCGTTGCCTCTTCCGTCCATTCGACCTCCCCGTTCTTCGTGCATCCATGCAACGCTTTAAAGAAAGGAATAGACTTTTCTGCTGACTTTGCAAGGAAACGTCCCAATGCAGCCAGTTTCCCGTTCAGACTTTGTACATCCTTTACCGTCCGAGGGACATGCATCTTTAACAACCCTCCTACCTTATCAGGATTAGCCTCGATTCCCTCCGTTGTCACCATATGCCCCAAGAACTTGCCTTTGCTCATCCCGAAAGAGCACTTCTTCGGGTTCAGTTTCATGTTAATCTTCGAGAGCTGCACCAACGTCTCTTCAATATCTTCGATTAGATTTAAGTCACCCTTACTCTTGATGACCATATCATCAACATACACCTCTAGGTTTCTCCCTATCTGTTTCTCAAACGCTTTATCGACCAAACGCTGATAGGTGGCTCCGGCATTCCGAAGGCCGAAAGGCATCTTGACGTAACAGAAAGTTCCCTTTTCTGTGTGGAACGCGGTTTTCTCTTCATCCCCCCGAGCCATCTGAACTTGATGGTATCCTTTATAGGCGTCCAGAAAAGATTTCCACCGATACCCGCCTAAGGACTCCACCTTCTGCTCAATCTCTGGGAGGGGGTAACTATCTTTCGGGCAAGCTTTGTTGAGGTCCTTAAAGTCGACGCACATGCGCATGGACCCATCTGCTTTTTTTACTAGAACCGGGTTGGCTATCCATTCGGGGTATTGGGCACTTCGTAATACCCCTGCTTTCACCAAACTCTGTACTTCTTCGTTAACCACCTTGTTCCGCTCTGCCGCCATTCTTCTCCTTGTTTGTTTCACCGGACGGAAACTTGGGTTGATCATGAGTTTGTGTTCGGTCACTTCCCGGGAGACCCCAGTCATGTCCACAGGAGTCCACGCAAACACCTTTTCGTACTTCTTCAGTAAAGCTTTCAGCTCGTCTCTCAGCGATTGAGGTAAGCTTCCTCCAATTCGAATAGGAGTATCCGGATACTCGGGGTTGATTATTACCTGCACCTCTTCCTGTTCCGTCCAACTATCTTGATGTGTAATGCTATTACACTCTAACGGGGGCATGGGCATACTTCGGACAGTGATTACCCCCCGATCGGAAGGGAACTTGAGTAAACCATGGATCGTGGACGCAATCGCTTGAAATTGCCACATTCCCGTCCTGCCCAGGATGGCGTTGTATCGTGAAGGTGCTTCGATGATGATGAATTCTGCCAGAATGGTTTTACTGTGGAAGCTCTCCCAATCGGCTAGCATGAGGGGTAGATGAATCTTTCCTTTGGGCCAAACGGACTGCCCTGAGAACCCAACAACCGGAGACTTGGCTGGTTTAAGGAGGGCTCTGATATCAGGAGGGAATTTGTCGAAACAATGGCTATACATGACGTTGGCTGAACTCCCTCCGTCAACATAAACCCTACGAACCATTGTTTTAGCCACTATTCCGAAGATGACTAGCGGCTCCGTCCCGACATACCCGTCCGGGATAGGCTCCCCCCTTCCGAATTCGACGACTCCTCCCTTCCTTTTTCCCAGGAAGAAAGGTGATGGTTCTTCGTCAATCGCGAAAATTTCAGCGTTATAAGCAGCTGCCTCCTTCTTAGGTTCAACGACGTTCGCCTCCGTTCGGTCCTTCCCCTGTGCTTTTTTTTCCCTCTTGTAACTTTCACAGGTTGCCGTTGCGTGGCCCATGATTTTGTGGAAGTCACAATAAGCGTTTGGGTCTCTTGGATACTTCTTCCTTACCATCCTTCCTTCGGTTCTTCGGGTTTCCGTTGTAGTATAAACCTCCGGGCGGTAAGGACCGTATCTGTCACCCTGGGGCCTTCCTTCCGGGATTCTTGCCTTGTAGGGAGATCTTCCGGAGAAACTGGGCTTGACGGAGCCCTTACCTTTATCCCCTTTGTACGAACTCGACCCATTGGTGTTCCTTTTTTCTTGTGCCTCAAAGCGTAACTTTTTGGCGCTTTCCTCTTCCTGCTTCAACACCTTGTTTACCACATTAATCATATCATCCGCTTTGTCGAAATCCCTTTTCGACAACTCGCGGAATAACTCCCCTTCCCGAAGGCCATACGTGAAAGCTGCAATAATCAGGGAGTCTTCCCGAATGGGCATTTTTCGACTCTGCTCGTTGAACCTTCTAAAGTATGATTTATTGGATTCCCCCTCTCGTTGTCGGCAGGCCATGATAGATTGAGATCGTTGTTGGTATTTCTTTTGCTGTATGAAACTATGACTAAACTGCAGAACCAAATCTTCGAAGCTGGAGATGCTCTTCTGGGGAGACTCGACAACCAGTATCTTGCAGATCCCTCAAGGGTTCCCGCAAAGTATAAACACCAAAGCCTTGGATCCATCGGGATCATTCGCACAGCCCACCGGAAACTGGCTACGTGATCGCCGGGATCTCCGGTTCCATCATACGATTTGACTCTGGGTCCTTTCGGACCCGGAGGTATGGGCATTTCGTTGATGTCATCTGTAAACGGAGATCGAAAGTCTCTCGAACCAGAGGAGGTGCGTCGATGAGGAGCTTCTCTTTCGTTCTTGGGTGAAGAGTTTCTTCCTTCCTCTCGTCTCCCAACTGGGGTGATCTCCGCCCTTCGAGGCCTTCTCGGAGGAGATGGATCTCTGTACACCTCCTCTATTGGCTCTTCATCACTGGAGTACGTTAGGTTTCTTTCGACCCCTAGCGCTCCTCCTTTTAGTTTTGTTCGGGACTTTTCCATCTGCCTCATTTTCCGAAATTTACAGAAGAGGTTGTACTCTTCCAATTCCTCCAGGGTAGGCTCGTTTTCCCCTCCGGTGGGTGGTGGACATGTGGAAGTTGATGCCGGCGTCAGTACCCCTTCTGTCGGCTCCCCGGGCCGAATCGGCGTCACTCGTTCACGATTAGCGTCATTTTTCGGATTTTCTTGGACCATTTTGTTCGAGAGGTCCCACGAATGGCGCCAAATGTTGATTCAAGAATCTTCCGGACGGTGTGAACGGTCGGTTACAGCGTATGGATCCTGCAATCAACGAGATAACCCTTAGTCAGATGCTCCCCGGGTGGTTTCCCGTGAGAACACTCCGACGGTCAAGTTAGTAATCGGCGTATGAGTATGTATATGACGTGAGGTCGTGATTAGTGAGTACCGTATTGAATGCTTGTAATAAATGATATAAGTAATAAATGTACCGGAAGGTCCTGATCCATCTTAGGCGCAAGTGGATCATATTTATAGCCGGTCGTCTTTGAGCGGGAAAAGGAAGTGACCTGCTTCGGACCGGTCGCCCTCGAGCTCTGCGGATATTAGGTCGTCGCAGGAGGCTTTGGACCGAAGGGTAAAACCTCACCCTCGCGTCGGAGCCGCCCTAGTGACTTGATCGCATTTAATGCGGTCGTACTAGTGAGGCGCTCTTTCCGTGATTTCCTCATGTCGGTCGGATCGTGATTCTTGGGATCATCAATAATTCCGCGTCCGTGTAATCCCTCCATTCAGGAAGGACCTGTTCGGACCTTTCATTCAAGATGGTTTCGTTTAGCCGTTTGGTCGGGAAGGTGTATGCGATACACCTCATTACATACGAACTACACATTTGTGTGTAGTAGAAACTTTGAATCATCCATTATAAAAATCAATGGTGTGATAATGTACAGCATATATTTTGCGTGCCAAGAAGTCAATAAAGCTACTTTACGACTAGGGCTGACAATTTCTGACACGACATGAAACTCGACATGAAAGCGACATGAAAATTAACAGGTTTGGGTTGAGGTAAAAAACTTTTGGGTCAGTCTTGGGTCGACTCAACTAACCCGTTTAATAAACGGGTTAGGGTCGGGTCGATGAAATTTTAAATGAGTCGACCTGCCAACCAGTTTAATTATTAAAATATATTTACAAATATTATTATCTTCGTATCAAAATAAGTAATACATTTGAAAAATTACAGTTTTTGGGGCAAAAGATTAAAAGGTGGTTTAAAATAGATTAAAATGGATAGTTTGTGAAGAATGAGTCCCACTTCTTTTGAATAAAATGATATTAATGTTGTTTAAAATTAAAAGTAAGGGTAAAAAGGTAAATTCACTTTATTAAAGTAGAAGTGTATCGCTTATTTTAGTTCGTCCATAAATAGAAAGTATATCACTTATTTTGATACGGAAGTAGTATATGTACACTTAGTTTATTGTTAACTAGTTCAAACTTAGCTAATAGTTAGATGAAAACTAAAAGAGTTATTTAGTACTTTTTGTGTTCTGATATTTAATTTGTTATTAATTTGTGGATAAGAACAACAATTTGACCCGTTGACATGTTTAACCTGTTTGACCCGCTAACTTGTTTAATTAAGCGGGGTATATGAGTCGTGTTCTGGTTGAATGTAACTATGTTAGGGTTGACATATCTGGCCCGTTTATGTAAACACATCGGTTTCAGGTTGAACATTTCAGACTTGTCAACCTGCGAACCCGAACCCGAACCCGTAAACTCGAACCCAACCTGAATTGCCATCCCTATTTACACGTCAAGTATAATACTTAACTCATGTTAAAGATGTCGTTCTCCATCACTCAAGCTTTTTTGTTGCATTTAGTACTGCTTGGTCCCCTACACCTCACTGAACGAGACACATTATACCATATTTTCCATTTTGTTAACATATTTACTGTGACATCCCTGAAATTTGGGTATTCAATTCGACATTTATTATAACCCCAATAGTACCAAGAACCCTAAAATAATTTACTCGCATTTATATGTAGCGAAAAACCCTAATAGCATTTATGATAACAGCTAGGAAGCATTTAAGTTTGGTGAACCCTAAAAATCATGTCTCATCAGTACACGTCATCATTTGATGCATTAACCATTTTTGTTTCATATAATCATTAGACCAGTTAGATAGCTAGTTGGTGACATAACATAATCATGAATCAAATCAAAAATATAAGTTTCATCGTTCATAATGAATTATTAGCCCAACCAAGTCAATTGATACAAATACTCGTAATTAAATCGTTACACACCAATTATTAACATTTTGAAAATCATAGATCCGGTAAGAAATGACAATCACTTTCCTTTTAGTTTTTTCTTTTTTTGGCAATTCATCATTATGTCAAAAATTTCCAGCCAACCATACACCAAGATATTATAAACCAAGCCATTTAAAAATTTGAAAGTAACCCTTTAATTATCAGTCAACCTCTACCGAAAATTCCTCACAATTTAATTATATTTAATAAATACATATCTAATATAGAAATCGATCATTATCATCCTTCCATAAATTAAAAGCCTTCTAAAATATGGACTTCTCTTTAAAAGTGAGGTCACTAACGTTTCTTCTTCGTTGACTCGATATGAACCAGGAAGCACCACAACCCCATCATCCCTTTTCATTAATTTGTTTTCCGACAGAAACATTTTTATTCATCTTCGGCCGGCGACAAACCTTCACCGCCATCCTTCCTTCAATTCCGGCAGAAGCAATGCCCGACACCCTTGCTTGTTTTCCATTTCATTCCCGGTGAACCCAATATGTTTTTCCGGGGACACAGCAACTCCGGTGTCACATTTTTCATCTCCATCTCTCTCGTGTGTAAACAAGAAGAACCACCACCATAACCCACATCCGTTTTCACTTCCGGCAGCAACTCACCAAATAAATTCCGGTAGCATCTCTCGCTTCCTCTTGCCTTTCCGAAAAGAAAAATCAACCGGAAACGTAAATCCCTCATCTCCGACGATCCCTCTCTCCTCTACAATATTTCCGGCGGTACACGGACGAACTCCGGCGGCTCTCTCTCTCTCCATCTAGAACGAAGAAGGTATAAACTCTTAACCTTTTTGTTTATGTGTATTTTATTGTTTGTGTACTCCTGTGATAGCCATTGTCATGATTCCAAGTCACCGGCGAAATTCCCTTACCCATCGCTGGTAGTGCCGATCGTCCTCATCTCTGATCAGTTCTTGTGTGAAAGCCTTGTTATAATAAAACCCATTTTCTAATTAGCCCAATACTTATTGTTTAATTAGCCCAATAATGCTTTTGTTTAATCCACTAGCGTAAAAGCCTAGTGTCGAAACCCACAATGTAAAAGAAATCAGCATCTGTTTTGATTATTATAAAAAAATAAAATAAAATAAAAAGTATCATTCATGTATAATTCATAATTATATAAATAAATATTGTTTTATATGTTTACTGATTACGTATTACATTAAGTAGTTATATTTTATTATTTGCTTAAACAAATGCTTATTCATTTACTTCATAACAGTTATTTTCAAAACACAATTTTTTTAATCGTCTAATAATTAATTATAGTTATTTAAATTTATTTTAGTTAAATAATTATCCATGGTAAAAATACCTTTCAACTTAAGCAAGTTAAACCAATTCATCAGAATATATAAGTCAAACTAAACAATACAATATCAAATAATTAAGTGTCACCAATATATAGCTCATTTCATTGTCTTTCTATGCATATAGGAAGCTATCATTGTTTGGTTGGAATTATCATACCAATATTTAAATCTTTTGGAAGCATTGCATCAGGTGAGTCCACAGCCCCACTTTTTATTGTATTTTTATATACTATTTTACAACAGGGGTGAAAAACATACAAAAATCACTTTTGCTATTCATATTTTATTGTGATGATACACTACTCAGAACATGACATTCAGTCCTTTATGCTCGAACTAAGACAAGATGTAGTGACATTGGTAGATGTCTACATACTGTAACCATTAGCTAGTTGCGACTAGACCCTGGATATGCAGATAGTACTATCGACTGAGACTCACCCTCCCACATTTATTTGATCAGTTTTAATGGTCTACCGAACCATCATGGGAGTGCATATCTTAGATTCAGTAACATCATTTTGGAGTTGTAGGTTGGTTATGGGCTTAGGGTCGGCATTCTAACTCGAGGGTTTAGCTAACCTTAGAGGGACATCAGTTCATGTTGATTTTAATATCCTTTCAAGGATATCAATTTATACAATTTTATTAAATTATTTTACATGTCTCTACATGCTAAACATCATTTCAATATTGCCTTCGGGCAAATCATTTTCAAACATCATATCATCACAACATTTTTAGCCTTGATGGCTCACAAACATTTTGGATTACTCAAAACATTCTTTAAACCTGTGGATTCACTCAACAATTTTTGTTGATCATTTTACTTATGTTTTTCAGGTAATTCATTGAAGCATGAGTCTTAGTAGCATTGGATCATGAGCATGCATATAGTCAAGATGCCACGAACGTCTTTTCATTTCCAAACGTTAACTTTTACTTTTAAGTGTTTTCAATTATACTAAATTTCGAGATATACTTTAATGGAAATATTAAATGAAGTTTTTAAACATTTATTGTTTACAATAATCATAGTTGTGTTACTCATAAATGTTACATCCCGTTCTTACACAAATCATTTAATACTATAAAATCATTTTTAGCTGGGTGTGACATTTACAAAATTCATTTTCTTTATCATGCAAGTTTAAGTTGCATGATAAAATTCATTTTATTTACACGTCAACTATAATACTTAACTCATGTTAAAGATGTCGTTCTCCATCACTCAAGCTTTTTTGTTGCATTTACTGCTTGGTCCCCTACACCTCACTGAACGAGACACGTTATACCATATTGTCCATTTTGTTAACATATATACAAAATTCATTTTCTTTATCACGGAAGTTTAAGTTGCTTTGTTAAAAATGTTAGAATATGCACGCAATTACAAGGTAACAAACATAGAAATGTTTCAATAGTTATGTTTTCTGATTTTCGTAATTTTTTTATTTCAAAAAAAAAAAAAACACCCTCAATTTTTTCTGCAACTAAATATTTGGGCCATAGAACCCCTTGCACAGAACAAATAAAAAGTGTATTCGCATTGGTGGCTCTCAAGGAATATGAAGTAGGCTCGAAATCAATAGATTCTTATATTGGTGTCTTATGAGTTATGATAGAAACACGTGCCTATAACTCGATTTTCAAAATCCTAGCAAAGTGACCTTAAATAATTATACGGGATATTGAAATTAGGCCAATATGAAACACGTGATGAAGAACATGATCAACCACAATTAGGAACGCAAAAAAGAGGTTTAAGAACATCATGGTTCATGGACTGTCCATCATGTTGATGGACACTTTGAGCTTCCAACTGAATGTGTCAAGTATATATTCTTATAAGGGATAAGGTAACATTTACTCAAATGTAACACTCTTATTTACTAATTTTATTATAAACAAATATTAATACAAGTAACATGAATCGTTTAAGTACCGATTATTCATAGTGTTAATCCGTTAGCGAACAAAGACTCATATATATTTGGTTTTTGAATCACTAGTTTTTAGTTAAATTTAGCTTGTTTACTTCTTTCCAACATGAATGTGCTGTGTTCTATAGTACATAATTGTTTTCTTTGTGGAGATAGAAATACGATTATCTAACAACTATCTAAAAAATGATTCATCATTTATCACAGTCTTAAATTAAGACTCACATATAAGAAATTTTTCTATATCCTAGTAGAGATACTACTATTTAAATCTTACCCCTCTTAGGCTAGTGGGTATGGGCACCACATGTGGTGGTGTCCTTTTCCGCCACACCATCGCCACCTCACACCCCCACACCACCACCACACCACATCATTTGGTGGAAATACCCACCACACCAAACCACACCACACCATTTTATTTTCCAACTTATCATTTCATTTCCATTTACTTTTCACACAAATAATATTTTATATAATTTAAAATTACATTACATTAAATAAAATTAAAATGACAATACTTTAAATTAAAAGGAAAATACTAGAAATTAAACATTAAAATACTAGAAATTAAAAATTACAATAATTAAAATAAATTATTACTCTTCATCGTCTTCATCGTCGGCGTCTTCATCGTCGGCATGTGCGTTGGTGTAGAGATGGTCCGCCAAGTCCTGTCGAAGTCGTTCGTGTGTTGTTTCGTCTCGAATGTCGACAACCCTGTGCAAATACTCTGCACTTCCCGGTACATACAAAGCATGTCGGGGACCGTCCGGCACATATGGAGAAATCATCCGACCAGTATCTTCGACAACCATGTTATGCATTATAACACATGCATACAAAATATATCTTAATCTTTCAAGGTCATATGAACGGGCCGCGTTTTTGACAATGTGCCACTTCCCCTTTAAAACTCCAAAAGCCCATTCCACATCCTTACGTGCGGATTCTTATTTTTTGGTAAACAATACCTCTTTTGGATCAACTGGATGTCGGTAGGCTTTGACAAACGTCGCATGACGAGGATATATACCATCGGTAAGGTAATAACCGAATCTATATGGATTGCCATTCACCGTAAAAGGAGCATCGGGTGCCTTTCCTGATAACAAGTCGTTGAATATTGGTGACTGATCAAGCACGTTAATATCATTATTAGAACCCGCAACCCCAAAGTAAGCATGCCAAAACCATAAATCTTGGGAAGCAACAGCTTCTAATATCAACGACGGTACTCCATGATGTCCACCGGTGTACTCACCTCTCCACGCTTGTGGACAATTCCTCCAATCCCAGTGCATACAATCAATGCTACCAAGCATTCCAGGAAAACCATATCTCTCTTCGTGTGCCTCATATAATTTTTGAACATCGGTTACTGTTGGTTTTCGCAAATAAATAGGTCCGAATATTTCCAAAACCCCTTCTGAAAATCTATACATACTTTCCCTAGCAATTATTTCAAACATGCGTAGGTACTCGTCAAGAGAATCAGGGGATGACCCGTAAGCCATAGATCGAATTGCTGCAGTACATTTTTGCAAAGCAGTGAATCCCCGCCTACCTCTAGCATCGTATCTCAATTGAAAAAAAGGATACTTGTTTTCTAATGCGGTACATATGCGCATAAATAAATGTCTGGACAGACGAAACCTTCGTTGAAAATTATTGTCGTCATAAACAGGATCATCCGCAAAATAATCTCGGCATAGCATGTCGTGTCCAGCTTCTCGATTTCTATTTAGCTTCGCGGTTCTAGTGTCAAAGACTTCTTCATTTTCATCGGAGGATATATCATCGAGGAGTTCTGAGTATATTGTTAGCATAAACGCGTCATCGTCGTCAGATGACGAACCAAGATAATTCATTATTTGTGAGTTGGGGTATTTTGGTAGAGTTGTGTGTGTTTTGGTAGTGTTTTGGTAGTGTTTTGAGTGTGTTTATATAGGAAATAAATAAATTAAATTAATTAATTATTTTTATTTTTTTTAAAAGTTCCAACGGCTATAATAGCCGTTCAACGGCTATATTTTACGCAAAAAACGATCAAACAATCGCGTGGAGGGGCGTTGCCCGTTGTGATCTCCGGCCACGCCGACCCCCAACGGCGTGGGGACGGGGCGGTGTTTATTCGATTTTTGCCACGACGTGGTGGTCTAGTCACCACCCCACGCTCATGGGGCGTGGACCCATTCCGTCCGGCCTTATATCCTTCATTTTAAGGAATTAGCTAATACATTGAAAAAGTATTTATTGTCTCTTTGTTAATATATTAACTTTTATATACATAGTTTTTATACGAAATTGAGAAAAAATCTTCTATCGCTCACAATAAAAATAAGATAATATAAAAATAAATGTTTTAGAAAATAAAACATTATTAGTTTATAGGACTCTGGGATGAATAACAACAAAAATGATATATAATACATGCAATCCGTGATAGAGCTGTATGCATATTATAAATATGCTTTCCATAAATAATAATAATAATAACACCATTTGAACTTTGAAGGTAGTTAGACTCAATTATTTAATACCACAAATTTTATTCTTTAATAAATAAATTAATAAATAATCTACCATTTTAGATCAAAAAGCATCTACCACCATAGATAAAAGGATGCATCACTGGCCACCCTTAAAGAAAGACAATCACATGGATTTTAATTTTTTTTGAAGTGTACCAAAATTATTTGTTCAAATGATATAATATAGCTTCCGTTTAATGGAAGAGGAACCATGGACACAACAAAATCGTAACCACGAGGATCAAAGTAGCCAATCGTTTTGAAGAGAACACGAAACTGCAAAAAATAGCAAACCAAAGGGACAATATCTTTATAATTTACTCTTCTTTTAATCTACACATTGAGGTTTTTTGTGTAGGTGAACAATTATACTTTACAATAGACATATTACACTTTATTACCTAAGGAAATTGTTTAGAGACTCAAAGGCTTATTTAATTTAAAGTGTGTATTAACGACCGGATAAACCAATTTAAATTGCAAGTAGACTGACCCGCTGGATAGAAGATCCACACTTAGACCTGCTGACATTTTAGTTTTTGGATGGGTGAGGGGGAAACACGCGTGTGTGGATCTAAGCGGAGTTTCTCCTCTCGTGGGCTTGAGTAGTCGGGGTGTTAGTGTGAGACAAGCTGCTTTAAAAGCCGTCTCGTGTAAAGTGGCAAAACACGAGAAATCATGCATCGAAAATCAACACGTGTTCATTCCTTTTGCATTTGATACTTTCGGTTTCCTTGCGCCTGAGGCAGTGGAGCTTCTTAATAGAGTCCAACGTGTTATGCATAGCAATGTTATGACACCCAAATCCACAAATGTTATTTTTAAAAGAATTAGTTTTGCTATTCAAAAAGGGATACGCAGCTTGTTGCTCCTTTGCCTTATTTATCCATGTAAAAAATAATTTTTTAGTTTATGGAAGGTACCCACCTGATTTAAAAAAAAATAAAAAATTTGCAAGTTAATCTAGTGTAAACAATAAACAATCCAACTCATTGCACTACAATTAATAGCAATGTAATAAAGGAAAAGAATTTGATTTAGTTCCGCCTCATTGCTGACTAATTGATGAATCATAGTGCCACATCAGCTTTTTGATGAGTCATACTTCCACCTAAGCTATCAACTGAATTCGAAATTTAAAGGCTAGTGCCACATGTACTTGTGCTTTTATTAAAAATTAAGTAATAATTTAGAGGATGTTTAGGAAAGCTTATTAAGGGGGCTTATTAGTTTATTAGCTTAGAGAAACATTCAAGGAGGTCCATTATTTTTTGGAAGTCCCAAGGAACAAATCTCCACCATTGATTAATAGGATCTAATGGTCAACATTAATCACATATTTTATACATTGAGGGGTATTTTGGTCATTTTTTAAAAAATAAAAATATTTTTTTTTATTTTTTATTTTAAAATTTTTATTTTTTTTATTTTTTTTATTTTTTACTATGAAGGGGTATTTTGGTCATTTGGCACTTCAAAAAATTTTCGATTTTTTTTTATTTTTTATTTTAAAATTTTAAATTTTTTTTATTTTTTTATTAATTTTTTAATTAAAAAATAATATTTATTTGATAATTAGATTTTAATGTAAAATCACATGTGATTTTAGTGTAAAATCAGGTTTTAGTTAAATCACATGTGATTCAGAATGCAATCACATGTGATTCACTAAGCAATCACATGTGATTCACTTTGCAATCACAAGTGATTCACTATGCAATAACATTACGTGTTATTAATGAAAAATTAATAATTTTAAAAAAAATTAATAATAAAAAATACTTTTTTTTAAAAAAAAAAATTTTTAAAAAAATTTTAAAAATTTAAAAAAAAAATAAAAAAATAAAAAAAAAATTCAAAATGACCAAAATACCCCTCAACTAAAAATTAAAAAATAAAAAAAATAAAAAAATTTTAAAATAAAAAATAAAATAAAATGAATTTTTTTTAAGTGCCAAATGACTAAAATACCCCTTCATGTATAAAGTATGTGATTAATCTTGACCATTAGATCATATTGATCAATGGTTGAGATTTGTTCCTCAGGACTTTGTAAAAATCATGAACCTCCTTGAACGCAACTCTATTAGCTTAATAAGCCCAAAAAACTCTAAATTTCATGCTTATTAAGCTTATTCCCTTAATAAGCTTTCCGTCTAAAGCATAGCGATAGCTATGGGAACTCTTAGGGGGTGTTTGGGAAAGCTTATATAAGGGTGTTTATGGCTTATAAGCTTATATAAGCCTAAATAATCCCTTTAGAAAGTAATTATTTAATATAAGCTTTCCCAAACACCCCCTTAACTTCCATCAAAACTTACAATTCGACATTCAAGAGCTTGATGATGAAGATGAGAATTTTTTTCAAAAATAGGCTCGATCGGGGCAGAAATTTCACCAATAGGCTCGATTCTTTTTGGTTTTCAAAAATAGGCTTTCCGCCGTCCCCGAGGCCGGCTTTGCTCTTAAACCCGGACTCCCCGAGACCGGCTTTGGGGTTGTTTGACGTGACCTCTGGATAATGGACTCCCCGAGGCCGGCTTCTGGAAGAAGGCCTCCCCGAGGCCGGCTTCAACCATACACCTCCCCGAGGCCATTCACTAATTGCATCCCTCTACAGGTTTATCCCCAATCAATTAGTCATCACCCATTTCTTCTTCTCCGGCCATGGGCTTCGCCGTGCCTCCACCGTAACCCACCTCTGCCTCGTAATCTTAAGTTTGAAACTTGCAAATCGATTAAAACCTGTATTAGGTTTATCGATGCGCCTGATGAAGGTGTTCGCCTGAAAACCGATGCAGTGTCGGGTGGGGGGTGAGGGTTTCACTTAGAAAAACGAGGGATATCGTCGACGGGTGTCCAGTGGTTTTTTATGGCGTAATCCGGCGTCGTTTATGCTTTCTCTCTCTGTGTTATCTTGTTAAGTAACGAATTCAACGGTGTGAACTGTGAAGAAATGGGAATCTTTCTTTTTCTACTAAATTGTTCAATAATTGGTTGTGGGGTTCCATTTGTTGCTTAAAATATTCGTTTCAGCAACACTAATTTGTTGTTTTGTGCTGTAAAATTTAACGAAAGTTTGAGCGTGAATGTGCAGGAAGAATGGTCATGACACTGAATTATCTATGGTTGAAGCCGGCCTCGGGGAGGCCTTCTTCCAGAAGCCGGCCTCGGGGAGTCCATTCATCCAGAGGTCACGTCAAACAACCCCAAAGCCGGTCTCGGGGAGTCCGGGTTTAATAGCAAAGCCGGCCTCGGGGACGGCGGAAAGCCTATTTTTTAAAACCAAAAAGAATCAAGCCTATTTGTGAAATTTCTGCTCCGATCGAGCCTATTTTTGAAAAAAATTCTGAAGATGAAGATACAATCCGGCAACCGCTACATGAATCCTTCAATGTTTGATCCGGCCACCATCAATCGATTGCTTCTTTTTCTAGGGTTTATTTAATTTATCAGGTAATTTGGAAGCCCGTGTATTTTGATCCAATTCTACGAGTTTAGGGTCAAAACAACGGCCGACTATAACACAACGACACCCATGAGAGACTCATCAATTATCCAGTCATGATTTCTCATTTAACACACTTTTACAACTCAACTTCACATACGAATCTGAATTTTATCTTTATTGGTTATCACTCATGAGTTACTGATGTCAATTGGGCAAATTAGGTAATAGGTATGTAATTGCCGTTTATGTATGCAGATATTGAAGACGGAATGTAATTGCTGATTCTGTTATTCGATAATACATAAAATACTGTCTAAGAAGCACAAATGATTTGATAATCCATAAAATTAGGGGTACAATGTGGATTAAGAAAAACTTGAAACATTTACATCTAAAAGTTTGCAAACTTTGGAGTAATTGAGCTACTGAAAGGTACAAATGCTGAAATATGGTGCTGAAATCTGGTACAAACCTACTTTATAATTTCCCATATCTTTTTGATTTAGCTAAGAATATAGAGTTGCCAAAATGGGCGGGTCGGGTATCAAGGGTAATGGATCAAATAGGATCCGTGTCAAATTGGATATTTTTTGTACAGGTCAAGACGGTTTGGGATAATATGATTACATAGGTAGTTAGTCTGTTAAATAATTACATTTTATTTGATTATGTTTTTTTATTTCAAGGGTTTATTATGTTTTAATAGTCAATCTTCCGTTGATTTGGTACTTTTACCATTAAAGATGTTGACTTTTGTAGTCAAACATGTTGACTTCCAGACTGAGATAGCTGTATTTGCTAGGATTTTGGCTGCAGCTAGCACAATAATTGGGTTTTCCTTTTAGTTTTTGTAGCTGAATGGGGTGACAAATCATTTTTCTCCACAATTTGTAACAGGAAAAAAATAAATTCTATGAAGGTTGTCCATCATAGTTTTAAATTTCATGTTTGAAAACAATACAAGATATATTTCTCCTGCTACTTCTGCTTAATAGTCCTGAATATTTTTATACATGGTGTATTTCTGGTGACGTGTATTTAAAAATTGCAGTGGGGATAAATCAACAAAATCCTGGTCAATGCGTGTAGGTCTTTCTACGGTATAAGATACTGATGATGTATATTTTACTATTTTCTTTGTGTTTTTCAGGATTAGAATGAATGGTCATAAATCGGTTGTATTGTCAAGCTAAAGATGAAATTATAGGATTAGGATGAATGCTAAAGGTGTATTTCTGTTCATATAACACCACACATTGCATCGAGTTGAATTAGGATCAAGTGAAAACATGTAATTACGGAAATTTTTGTTTATTAAATGTTCGTTATCGCATCTCCATAGGGCACGCATTAGCAAAACCCTTCTATTTATTAAAAAACCTTTTTGAACTTGTATTATTTATTTTACTTAATTGTGGTATATGAGTAGTTTGATTTATATTTATTAAAAAACTTTTTGTCAAAGACTCTTTTTTTTTATCCTAATAAATGCTAATTCAAACTTGGAATTCATTTTAATTTATTTCACTTGATTGTGGTGTATGAGTAGTTTGATTTATATGTATTAAAAAACTTTTTTGAACTTGTACCATTTATTTCACTTAATTGTGGTATATGAGTAGTTTGATTTTTATTTATTAAAACATGTTTTGTCAAAGCTCTCTTTTTTATTTATTTACGCTAATAAATGTTATATTCAAACTTGGAACTCATTATATATATAATTTGTTAATAACCTTAATGACAAAAATATTTGTACATGTATGATACATAATTGTATGAATTATGATAATTAATTTTAATTTGTGACATAAAATTCTACTAATAATGATGATAATAAAATTAATGACAATTAATTTTTATGCGAATTATATGTATTTGTATAAATTATATTTTTGATCGCTAAGACTAAGGGTGTTAGCGATCCGAGTCTAGTCGAATATCAAGAAATTTGGGTATGGCTCGTTTAATAATTACTTGGCTCGAGCTTGACTCGAGCTCAAATAAGCTTTTAAGATTGTGCTCGAGATCGAGCTCGAATATATATATGGTGTTCGAGCTCGAGCTCGATACTCGTTTCTGATGTCATATTTCTGGAAATTAACTAATTTACAAACTCGAAAAGCTCGTTAATTACTCAACTCGTTAACATCCCTATAATATTATATGTATATTCTTGTACATATTGTATCAATACTTGTACTTATTATATACAACACTTGTTCGGCTCGTTAAGATCGGCTCGCTAAGATCGTCTGGCTCATTCGGCTCGAGATTAAACGATTTATCGAACGAGCCGAGTCAAGTATTAAATTATTAGACTCGGCTGGTGAGATTAATCGAGTATTGTTTTATGTTCGAGCTCGACTCGAGATTGAATTTAGGCTCGAGCTCGATATAAACGAGCTCGAATTCAAGTAATTTGTTAAAAGCTCAACTCGCTAATACCCCCAGCTAAGACCATGTATAAAATTTTAACGATAGGGGTTTAAATCATGAGCCTCTTTGCATAGATATATGTATCAGAATAAACACACGTGTCAGATAATAAATTACTTTCTCTGTTTCAAAGTAAGTATATACTTAGAGACTTTATATTTGTTTGAGACAAAATATTATAATAAAATTACATTAGATTAAATTAGATAGTTAACGGGGATGAATCTCACACATTTTAATTAAAGTTATTTTAATAATGTTTAAAAGTGAAAGTAAGGGAAAAACCAATCCAACCAAATTGTAATATGGTTTGGATCATTTCGGTTTTTGCATTATTTTGGTTGGTTCGGCTTGAACTTTTAAAAATCAAAAACTATTTGGTTTATCTATTTGGTTCGGATAAAACCAAACCATCCAAACGAACACCCCTAGTCGCCACCCACCATTACTACGAATCACTACCCACCACCATCAGTATTCCTGACCCTACATCATCACTACGTACCACAATCATCACTAATGTTACCACCACCATCATTATCGTCACGACAAAATATAATTTCAGGATATATGTCGCCTCATTTCGCTGATATCATACTTATTAATGTATAAGAATAACACACATGTCGCACAATAAATATGCATATTAATACAATTAAATGTGGTAATAAAATATTGCTTACATTATTGTATAGACCAAGTACTAACTTTTTGGATAAATGCTTAGATATCAGAAAATCTCGATTACAATATACATTATAAATACCAGATTACATGTATAAACGTGATAACATATTCTTAATATTTGAGTTCATGATGAAGAAGAATATTATGTGCTTTCTTTTCCTTTGTATGTTATCTATAAATTTTATAAGTATTATTGCTACCTTTGAACAAGACTGCAAGAAATAGGGTAACACTTTTTTTCTTCAATTTTAGTTATGTTATATCTATTGTGAGTTTCTAAACATATTGTATTAAGAACCAACAAATCACTTTATGTATTTATTTGTATAATTTTGGTACCTAAGCAGGCCAGGATGTGTGCCCTTATACACTTGACTATGCGCATGGGCCAGGCAGTTGTCAAGGAGACCGGTGTGCCGAAGATTGTTTACATATCACGCCTTTCAACTCAAGAATAGAATATTCAGGATGTCAAGGCACCATTTGTCTTTGTTGTGCGGGTGGACCAGCATGCAAAAGCAACTAGTTTTTGTATACCTTTAATATAAAATCTTAATCATATATTTGCATGAATAATTAATGGTTATTACATTGTCAATTTATGGTTCGATTTTAGCTATTTAAAAATGAATAAACAACACTTCCTATTATAAGTAAGGTATTGGTTAACATATCACCTGTCTAAACTAATCTTTATTGCATCATATCATTTAACAATTTGGACTTAACAAATTGATATTTTTAATGAAAATCACCTGCTCTAACAAATTAGTTTTGAACTATTGCTTAACTTTTTATTGTCCGTAAAATATTAATTCACAAGGAAAAAGTGTCAACAAAGTAACAAAAGATCCTAAACTTTTTGAGAAATAACATTAACGTTTCTTGCTGTTTATACTAGAATTACGAATTTTGGCCCTCAGACTTTATGATCCCTATTTTAAAACCATGCTCACAGACTGTGTAAAATACAAGAACGTTGAAAATAGCGCCAAGCCATAACATATGTGTGGCAAGCGATTGTGTTAGAATAAAACAATTTTGTAATAATAGTTTAAGGACTTAAGGGTAATTAATCATAATAAGTCAAGAGTATACACCCCATGTATATGACTAACTAACTACATAACCCGCCCGATTGGTGGGTATGCTTCAAAATTTATTATGTAGAAAAATCCAACAAAGATTAATAATTTTAAAAATGACATAATAATGTTGTAGCTGTAATGATGAATTGATAGAAAAATCGATACATTAAAAAATGTTACATAAAATTTATGAGAACAGTCAGAATGAAAGAACCTGACAGGCCCAACCCATTTATAATATTTACTACTTAGCCCAATAGTAACTTAACTGGGCCTCCTGTATTAGCCCATTTTCCTTTTTGACGGTTCTTCTCTAGCATGACTCTTGAGTCCACGCATATCAACACATTGCATTTCGCCGGACCGTCCTGCATCTGTCATCTTCTTTCCCTCTCTGAATTTCGAGCTCTCAAATCAAGTAAATTTATCTACTCATATCATCTAATTGCTTCAGTTTCAATTCAATTGATCTCTAATTTACCATTCAATTGAAGTTTGGTTTGGTTGGGAAGGAAATATGGTCTGGACAAAAACTTTCCCAACCCGAACCCGAAAGAGGAATCGAATAACCATAAAATTAAGCGCGATTCTCTTCTTGTTTCTAATTTTAATCATTAAACTAAAAGCGGCATGATTCATGCAGTGATAGACACAATTATTAGGGAATATATAAACCTTAATATATAGCTTCCTAGCCCGCCCGATTGGGCGGGCATGCTTCGAGAAATAAAAAGGAATATACCAACAAAAAAATAAAGAAATAAACACAGTAATCTATTATTGAAATGATGTTAAACGTGTTTTGATACATATCACAAATGGTACACAAAATCTAGAGACTAAATAAAACTTCTTTATAATAAAAATTATCTTGAAATGAGTTTTAGTGCATAAAACCTACTCATCATTTTTTCAGAAAAATTATCTTAATATTAAAATAGTACAAATTTTATGATCACGTTCGGAGACACTAATTATTTATTAGAAATTGAGTAAATTACGTAAATAGTACTTGTGGTTTGTATGAAATTATGAATTTAGTCCCTCTACTTATTTTATTACACATATAGTCCCGAATTTTGAAACTTGTAATATAAACGAACCCTAAAAACTTAACTATCTTTTTTTAAATTAGGGAGTGTTACAAGTTTCAAGATTAGGGACTATCCTCGTAGTAAGAAAAAATCAAAGGACGAAATCAATAATTTCATACCAACCACAAGGAGTATTTATGTAATTTATTTTTACAAATTTGACAAAATGTGTTCTTGTCAACCCACCCCACAGTGTTTGACATGTACCATAAAGTACCTGTTTGCACCCGATCCCATTACCCAACTGGCCCATTTTGCTGCCTCTGTTATAAATAACTGATTATATTTCCTTTTTAATTATCAAATATCAAACTGAAACAATGACTATAAAAAGTTGGATTACACAAACCTGACATCTGATACCGAGAAGTAATTACGCAAAGCAATCGTGAATGAAAAGGGCTTGTTGTCTACATTTCTCACACGTGGAATCGAAGTCAACTTGTTAGGACCAACACTAACACGTAACCTCAGCTCAAATCTAAAATTTTAAAAAAGTAAATAACATGTCATAACAATTATTTACCAATTAAATATTTCAAATAAATCATGTAAAAGGTACTTAAATGGCCATGCATGCAGATATAGACTTATCTTATTATTAGGACTTATCTTGTTTAGATAAATTAGAGTTATTATTTTATAAGGATTGCTGGGAATCGGTTTTTCTTCTCTCTATAAAAGAGGACTGAACCAGTAGAAGAATTCATTCAAGAATTCAGTTTTATTTTGTTCTTTTAATTATGCATATTAGTTTAACAAAAAGACAGTCATATTCGACTGATTTATTAGCTTACTATTCTGCTATTAATTTCATTTGTATCACATTTCAACCCAAACGTATGTTGAATACCTTAACAATCAAGGAGCAACAAATTAAAAATGACTGAAAAATAGACATTGATTCTAGCAACTAAAATTAAGAAGCCGCTTGAGACTCACGGCTTATGCACCAAATGGATATTAAAAAAGAAACATTATGTATAAAAGTTAAACAAAGCAAACAAAATGAGAAAATTCATAAAAGTTAAATTATGATTATGAAACTATGAAAAGGGGAATATAACTCTTACCGGTGTCATAGTTGACTATTGTGCATCAGATAAAGAGTAGCTCATGTAGTGATGGTTCTGAAACCCAATGAAGTCAAAATGTCAAAATTTTATAAAAGGCAAAAGGTAATAAAAGTAAAAATGGTAGTTTGAATGGCAAAATTTTATGAATGGCATACTCTAAAGCTTTGTCTTTCATGCCTGCACAAACAATAGCAGTTCCGTGTTTCATAAAAAAAGCATTTTTTCAGGTGTAACAGATGATGCTGCTATTATTAAATCTCCTTCATTTTCCTTATCTTCCTTATCTACAAAAATCATCTGTACACTAATAAACCAAACCATTAACGTATGTTTAATGTTTGGATAAAGTGATTATGTTATCCATTATCTTGTAATTTTAGGGTTAACGATAAACTTTGGATGATCATTTTTTATACCAGTTGCAGCAAAATGGATTATGCTACTTTTTAAACCCATGCAATTTGTTATAAAGTTAGCTAAAATGGACACGGGTGAGTAAAATTACCTTTACAGAAGGAGCATCAACTATTTCCACATCACCGCCCTGCAAATTATAAATTAGAAATTGAAGTAAATATAATTTAACAAAAACAAATTATATAAATTTAATAAAATATTTACATTTTTCTTTGCAGTTTTAGGTTCATCGTTTTCCTCAGAACTACCATCATCTTCTTCTTCTTCAGATAACACGATCGTTCCTTTTTTTTTTAGCTGAAACAACACCATTCTCAGCAACAGCTGCTGGCTTCTTTGGTTCCTCCTATTTAAATACAAACATATTTAGAAAAAAGAAAAACAACTGTGTTATGTAGCAAATACTGCCAACATATTAGGTCAGTTTTTAGTTTAAACTGTGCTCTTGTGAAAAGATTCACAAACTTCAACTAACTTCATCATCTGAAGATTCAGATTTAGATTCATCTGAACTGTCCTTACTAATAGGTTTGGTAACATGTTGTTTTTTAGTGGGCATGGGTTCCTGAAAACATGTTAAAAGGGTATGCAGAAGAATCGCTTATTACTAAACCCAAAATGAGTTGTTAAAAGACATGTTCAACAAAAGGAATCAATCAATCACAAAGATTGCTAAACCCATTACATATAATCTCAACTGATCAACAAATCAAAAACTATCTAATCTAGGATAAATGCTGGAAAAAAAATATATGAAGAGAACTTACAGAATACAGTAGAGGTTTTTTTTGTGACGGTTGGTGGCATGAGTAATGGTTTGAGCTGCAATATCACCAAGTCCTCAAATTACACCGGAGCTGATGACCTGAGATTTCACGGGATGTACAGATGAACAATTACTATATAACATCCAATTTGCTACAATTTTCTAAATCAAATAATCAAATGTAGACTTTCAGCTTCTAGGTTTTTTTCTTGGGTTTGTTTGAATGAGCAATCTATAAAAATCAATTGTGCCCATTCCGCAATTGAGTGCTTTTTGACGTAGATTGATGCTGTTATATGCAGAAAATTGAGAATCTTCAGGCTGAATTGAGTAATTCATGTCTCGATACGGTTGGTCGCAAACGGAATCATCAACTTTGTGAAAAAATGTAAAATAAACGCGATCAGAACCATCGTGCAAGAATTGCAATCAAACAAAAAGTTCAATGATTACCCGCATAATTACTTCGTTAAGCTGTAGCTTTCTGTAGCTTTCCGTAAATCTCATGGTGACGTACAAATAACTTCAGTTCAGCTTGCATTGCCGACGGGCACCGTAAAGGTGTTTTCTCCATGGGATGTGGTCAATTGCGGATGTGATATTTTTTGTGAAATTGCGTTGCCGACACCTGTATTCAGGAAGGTTTGGTTTTATGGGATTTGGGGATTTTGGGGTTAGGGTTTTAGAGAGAAGGGAGAAATTGACGTTACCAACCAATGAGAAGCGTCAAGTGTAGCCAATGAACAGGTGGACCTATCCGCGAATTACACCTGGCATTTTCAGCCAATGAGAATCGTCCATTGACGTTACCAACCAATGAGAAGCGTCAAGTGTAGCCAATGAACAGGTGGACCTATCCGCGAATTACACCTGGCATTTTCAGCCAATGAGAATCGTCCGTTGTGCATAGGTGGCAAGAATTCGTCAAGTGTAGCCTCATATATAGGGTAGGATTACACCTAACCTTTACCATAATTGTAACATTTCAATCTTAATGCAAGACTAATTTTCTCTACTACTACTTCCTCTCTCTCTAAATTATCACTAATCATGACTAAGATAAAATTTTGGTCGCTTTAGCGTTTTACATCGTTATAAAAATATAATCAAAATAGGGATAATTTCATATACGTCCTTGTAAACTTTCAATATTACATATATATCCTTGCAAATTTCATTATTGCATATATATCCTTCCAAAAGTTCAAAATTCTCACATATATCCTTTTCACCTAATTTAATGATATATAAATCTTTTAAGTTTTATAAAACATAAATCTTAATCTAGATTAATGGTAAAAAACTATAAATTTTAAGTCTAATTTTACGTCCAGTTTAGATTATGATCTATGTTCTTTAAATTTAAATTTAAATGATTTAAATATTATTAAAATTATGTAAAAGGATATATATATGAGAATTTTGAGGTTTTGGAAGGATATATATGTAATAATGAAGTTTGCAAGAATATATACGTAATATTGCAAGTTTGCAATGACGTGGATGAAATTAAGCCTAGAAAAAAACCAAACACCAACCATACTCTAACATAATCATACACATATGTTCTATCTCTTCACGGTGAAAGAAACGTATAATATATCATCCCCTCCACCGTGTCCAGTCACCACGGCCTCCGAATATCCACCACCACCTTCGTCAGTATACTACCAACATCGCCATCCACCACTAAATAGTCTAAAGATATAATTGTTAAAGAAAATTTATAATTTTTAAAGAAATATTTACGTTTCAGAACATATTAATTTATAAACGACTAGGACAGATGTCGTAGAACTTTTCATAAAATAAACTAGTTAAAAAAATACACATCACGTATATAGATAGCTGATATTAAATGGTATATCTTTGTACTATTGATGTGTACTTCATCTTCCTACTCAGCATAAAATACCATATTTTATCGACTAATTATCTTTCTTTCATATAATCTCTTTTTGAAAGTTGTCTCCATCATCTTATCTTATCTTATCTTATCTTATCTTATCTTACGCCTTCTTGAACCATTTAGGCCTTCTAAGTTTAGAAGGTCTTAATCTTAAACTTAATCTTAAATTTCAACTTTGGGAAACATCTTAAACACCACAAAATAAAGAAATATTGATTAAGAGATTCGAACCCAAGACCTTTTTGCGAGTACATACTGTGTGTTAACTAATTGATCTACTTGATACTTTGCTTTATTGCAAAAAAAATCCAATATAACGCATAAACTTAAAACGCACAGTCAACCAGCAGCCACTACCAGCAGCCACTATCCGCACGACCACAACCAGCAGCCACTATCACTACCGTCGTCACCACCTACTACTTGATCACCGTCAGATTTAATCACATGATATCCATCGCTGTATTACGCAGGTAACGTGCTAGTTTCTCTTTTATGAATACTGTTTCTCTTTTCTAAATACCAATTCACCGTTTTGGAATCCACAAAAGTGGGTCCGACCCGATCACAGACACACCCGACCCCGATCCGGCAATACTTGTATAGTTGGTAATTTGGTATCTCGCAACACACGGAAAACCCTTCTGAGGTACGAGATCAAGACCCTTGAACAGTGTTACGCTTAGCCTCGCAAGTACGCTGTAGAATTCCCTGCTTAAACCCTACAAACAAAAATCCACAAGGTTTTCTATTGCTTCATCGATCGAAATGTTCAAAAAGTGAGTCGTTTTCTCTACAATTTTCTCCTGATTCTTGCTGTTTGCTTTAATTTCACATCGAATTTGTTTATACTGTATGTTTTGATTATATGTGCGTTTGCGTCATTGATTGTTGTTCTGTTGACTGGTTTTTTTATCTGATTGAATGCGTTTGTTATTTCTTTTTATTCCAGTGAGATTTAGCCCAAAGATACAAAATTATCGTCTGCGTTTAGAAATGAATTACTTCAAACTCATAGTATATAAATTAATATATCAATTTCTAGGTTTAGAAATGAATTAGCCAAAAATGAGGCATTTTTCTCACATTATTTTTGAAATATTTCAATTTCTAGGTTTACTGCAGAAGATGTATCGGGACAAAATCAAGTCAAAGCTTCTGTGCAAAGAAGAATCCGTCAAAGTATTACTGATGAGGTTCATTTACTAAATCGTTACTAAATAATTTTAAATACAATTTTAAACATGATTAATTCGTTAATATCATCTTAACACTTTTGTACCTTCTGCAGTACCCAGGACTAGAATTAGTTATGGATGACTTGCTTCCAAAGAAATCCCCTCTAATCGTCGCTAAATGGTTCACCTTTTTTTCTGTTAAATAACATTTTTTTAAGTTCCTTAATTAGTTTCTTAACACTTTTCTTTGTTTTAATTTCATTAGTCAGAATCATCTGAATCTGGTTGTGGTGAATAATGTGCCATTGTTTTTCAACATACGTGATGGACCATATATGCCTACTTTACGACTGCTTCATCAATGTGAGTATATACCATTTTCTTATAATAATCATTTTCTTTTCTTTTTTCTTTTTTTATTATTTGAATTTGAATTTATTGATGTAGATCCAACTATAATGAAGAAACTACAAGTGGATAGAGGTGCAATAAAATTTGTTCTTGCTGGTGCTAATATTATGTGTCCAGGTCTCACATCTCCTGGAGGTGTTCTAGATGAGGAAGTTGGTGCAGAAACACCTGTAGTATGTGAATCACAACCCTAAAATTATTGATTTTTGTTAATTTTATGACATGGTAATTTAATGATTAAAGTATGAGTGTTGTAGTTTATGTTAAATTATGCCTAATTGGTTGTTTTGTGACTTTTTCAGGCTATAATGGCTGAAGGGAAGGAACATGCTCTTGCTATTGGCTTTACAAAAATGTCTGCAAAAGATATGTAAGTTTATGCATTTTGATATTTGCAAATTAGCACATTTATTTTACGAGTAAATTACACGGATGGACCTTTAAGTTTATAGCAAATTTCATGAATGGTCCTTTAGTTTCAAAAATTACACTGATGGTCCTTAATTCTGAAAGGTTTTTCACCGATGGTCCTTTACACTAACTGACGTTAATTTATTTTGTTACCTCACCCCATGTGCAATGTACGTGAGGATAAAAAAGTCATTTTTAATTTCTTTTCATTCTTAAATTAATTTTTTTATCTTAAATAAAAGTTTTTAGTTTAATAACAAAAAGAAAAGAAATGAAAAATGACTTTTTTACCCTCATGTGCATTGCACATGGGGTAAGTTAACATAAAAAATTAACGTCACTTAGTGTAAAGGACCATCGGTGAAAAATCTTTCAGAATTAAGGACCTAATTTTTGAAACTAAAGGACCATTGGTGAAATTTGCTACAAACTTAAAGGACCATCCGTATAATTTACTCTCTATTTTACTGTATATAAGAAGTATATAAGTGAAATACAGTGAAAAATGGAAGGAAATGGTGAACGAGATTCTTAGGCTAAAATCAATGTTGTTTTTTTCTTTCTCCTTGATCATATAAAAGTTAAATCTGTTTTTGAAATTAATTAATATCGTTATCTGATACCACTTAACTTAATGTCTACTGCAGAAAGGCGATTAACAAGGGGATTGGTGTGGATAATATGCATTATCTTAATGATGGCCTCTGGAAGGTATGTGATAACTAAAAAGAAAAAAAAAGTGTTATTTGTTTTTATTAAATAGGAAATGACTTTTTATGCAATTATAGATAAAGTTGCAACTCATTTGTTTTGGTTATGTTTGCAGATGGAACGACTGGATTGAGTTTGTGGTGTATCATCTGATACGATGCAATTTTCGCAACAACGAAACAAAGTTGTTGCGAATACATGATGCCTTTTCATATGTTTTTTGGTTTTACTTACTCGTATCATGTAACCTTTTATTCAGCATGAAAAACTGTTGCTGAGAACGTTTGTATTCGTATACAATGTGTATTTTGGAGTGCTTGATTCTAACTCTTTCAAACATGGGTTACTGGTTATAGTTGATTTCACAAAACACAAAAATGTGATTACGATTTCTAGTTTTAAAATCCAGATTTTTAGTTGACTAGGTATGATGTTTGGCTCACGACTCATAGTTGTCAACTGGTCGAACCGGCGAGTCAACCCAAGTCAAATTGCCTGATATCTCATGATGCAGTTTTTAAAATCGCAGTATCATCTTCCAAATTGCATGATTCGGTTACCAATTTCGATGAAGCAACTTTCAAAATTGTTATTTAAATATACGTTATTTAAATCTGCCCAAATTGGTCTATATGTTGCACACGTTGTAATTTGATTCAGTTACAAAGAAAAATGGAAATTTTGTTGTTGGACAAACGAGTAAGGATTAAAATCAAACAAATTAGAAAAACGAAACTTGTTAAAATTATTCAAAATAACCTATCCTTATATGTTCCTTTGTAGTAGTGTTCTAATCACAATTCACGGGTAGCACACCGCCATTTGGAGCTACTAATTAAGAACTACTTACGAACTACTCATAAAACTGGTAACTACGTTTAAACAACTTCCCAAAATGTATTTTGAAGAAAGATTTTTTTAAGACTATTGGGGATGCATCCGGTGGTTGTACTACACTTGAACCCGATGGTGCACTTATCACGCTATCGGGTAACGTGCCACGGCTTTCGATTGTGGCATTCGGGTTCTCGGCGTCCCTTTTCACTTTCTCCTTTTCTTTTTTCTTTCTCGCTTCTTCTTTCTTCCTTTTTCTCTCTGCCTTCCTCTTACGTCTAGCTTCTTTTTCTTCTCTCTTCTTTTTCTTACTTTCGTCGTCTTTTTCTTTGTCATTTACACCTTTTTTGGAATTATCTTCTTTTCGGGGTTCAAACATGAACCCCGAGGTGTAAGGCACTTCGGTCGGCGGGATCCATGTATCACCAATGATGAATTTTCCAGGCGTGAAACGACTAACGCGTTTTGGCGTTAGCTCCTTCACGCCAGGCCATTTAACACGTGCCAACTTGGAAGATCCTGGTCCGTGATTATTGAACTCGCTATAAAAAAGTGTATCAAACGCAAACGTCTCGTTCCACGGTAACCACCCTTGCGGCTGGATCAAATCATCAATGAACGATTCCATTATAATCGTTCTAGAAAATTCTTTCCACGGGCGTCCTAGGTATGATTTTAGTTGCGCTCGCACGGGAAAAAGCAACGGATCGGCCACAATGCTACAATTTTGAAGAACAAGCCCCGTTGGTTGTCGATGTTCCTTTCGTCCTTGAGCAGTCACAATGCAATTCTGGTTGTCCATTGGCTTCCTAACAACCATGATGCAGTTTTGGAAAACCGCCGCACTGTCTCCAAACACAAAGTCGATTGTGCCCGAAATGGTGCATTCGCGGTAGAATTGGCGGTAGGTGTGTGCGTAAAGGGTGTCTTGGTATCCATCCATGCGACAATTGTAGAAGACCGTTCGATCGGCACTAACACGTAACGCCACAGCTTGGTGCTTTTCGGGACCCGCCGTGTTCTCGAACCCAATGTCCCTAGCCATGAAAAAGTCTCCACCAATAGCTGCATACAATTGTTAATTTAGATAATGTTATTAACATACATAAAAAGGTATACTAAAATGAATTTCTAGTTTCTATTCCAGTATTTATCACTTAAAACGATTGAATATAACAAATATCTCATGTGTACATTCGTTTTCTGAAGGATGCATAAAATTTTGTCAAATTGTACCCTAGGCCGCGCACATACAAAGTGGCTACATTTATAAAAACGTTTTTAAAATTTCTGTAATACAAAAATGTTTGCACTTATAAACGCTACACTAATTTAAGTGTAGAGATCGACTTATTAGTTGTTACACATTATTTCTACACGCAAACAAAGTCTATAGAAATTGAGTGTAACAACTTATCTCTATATACTTGTAATTGTATACAAATTTAGACTTTTATTTTCTTCATATTTTTTCACACTCTCAAAAAAATCCATTTTGTACGTGCTTATACAAATTTGATGCACTTTTATAACAAAGCGCTTAGAAGAAAGTGTAGAAATGAGACATTTGTTGACGTGGTTATTTCTTACCAACCGTTGCGGTGTGGTATGTGCTAACTCCATCTATGAAGTTCAAGCTTCCGGTGATCTTTGTTTTGTCGGGCCCGTCTCCGATTAACGTTAGATGAGTCAAGTTTTTTGGGATACAAATTATCTCGTTGTAAATTCCGGCCTTAATGTACATCACATACATCTTTTCGGCTTTCACAGGAACCGCTTTCAAAGCTTCATTGATCGAAACAAAGTTTCCACTTCCATCTTGTGCGATAGTAACGTCCGGTTTCAAGTTCACGGGTTCTTTCTCTAGGATTCTTCGGTCCACAAAATCCACCCATTCGGGAATATAATCATAATCGTCGTTCATCAGGGAAAGTAGACGACGATTATGAGCCGCCTGAGGTGCACCACCGAACGATTGAAATATTTTTGACAATTCGGAGATCATAGCGAGGCAGTTGCTAGTCAACTTCATAGATTCACTCAACAATTGTTTCATTTTCTCTCCGGTATCCCCTTCCGTCTTTTCAAACCCGTCTAGGCACGTGTGTTCATACGTTATCGCACCACTCATCCATATCTTTAGTTTTCCAAGCGCTTGTCCAATATTATTAAGACTGAAAATATTTATACCGTCGAAAGATCTCCTTAGATCACCAACAGCAAGGGCTGCAAGCTCCTTGCAGCCCTTGAGAGCATCATTTGTTCTCGGATCCGCATGAACTTCTTTCATGATCGACGAGTTCTGTGCCGAATCCTCAAGTTGCTTAATTGTAACCTCAAAGATCGTTTTTATGTGTTCATAAGGATCCGTTGATTCGGTGTGAGCTTTGGTAAGGCTATCAACGCAAGCCTGCTTGTAATCGGTATCCTCACAAACGGCTTTGATAGAGGCTTTGACCTCATCTTCATGATCATGGTCCGTTTTTTCAGATAGCGGCTCGGGATCTTTTTGTGTCATGATGATTAAACCAATCACAATTGCCAGAAACAACGCCAATGCTACGGCGAGTACGGCAAATTTTGATCCATTGCCCATCTTTAATCTTGCCCCTTAAAAAAATAAAAATAAAAATAATGTTCTTGTTGTTCTATCTCTTCTATATATCCCCTACAATCTATCTAATTAACTTATGTTTTGATATGTAAAGATTTGTTGATGATTGAGAGAGGGCCTAAAGTGTAAGATTGACCCTCCCCCCTCTTGAATCTATTTGACAATGCCTTCCCACACAGATTAATTAGAATTCAAGGAAACCTTAATTTTTGGTGTTAAAGATTAGGAGCAAATAATGATTAATGTGAGATGTTTATATGATTGTTCCTTTTCTGGTAGAGAATCTGGGGTTTGGAGGAAAACTCTAGACCTTTGCATTTTCTATTTTTAGAAGAGATCGAACCACGATTTTCCAAATTAAGGTGGCGCTATCGATCTAAAAAGTCTACACAATGGTTTTATTTAGTGAGAATTGAACCTCAATTATAGGGCTTACAAAACTGTGTTATTTTACAGGGTTGTGTTCTATAAAGTCCTTAATTTTTATGAAGTTTCAAGTAATATAAATCTTAATAATTGTTTAATTATAAGTAGTGGTCAAAATTAATCACATATTTTACACATGAAGAGGTATTTTGGTCATTTAAAAAAATATTTTTTTTATTTTTTTATTTTTTTATTGGGTTTTGCTAATGACAACCCTTAGAGCTCTCACTAACTTGCATAAAAAGCTTGTACATTGATTAAAAAAGTAATATTCTTAAAATTCAAGGGGGTTATCTTTTGTGTATTTTGCCTTCTTAATGACAGCCCTAGGGGCTGTTATTAGCATTTTCCTTTTTTATTTTAGAATTATAATTATTATTACACTATTATTATTTTTAATTTTTCTATTATTTTTAATTTTTTTTATTACTTTTCAATAATAACACATAATGTTATTGCATACTGAATCACATGTGATTTAATAAAATATTAAATGTGATTAAATATACAATCATATGTGATTTTACACTAAAGTCACATGTGATTAAGTATTACACGTAATTATCAAATAAATATGATTTTTTAACGAAAAAAATTAAAAAATTTAAAATAAAAATAAAAATAAAAGCGAATTTTTTTAAGTGTCAAATGATCAAAATACCCCTTCATGTATAAAATGTGTGATTAATCTTGAACATTAGTTCTTATTCATCAATGGTTGACATTTGTTCTTCGAAACTACGTAAAAATAATGGACCTTCTTGAACGTTTCTCTATTTTACAACCGTTAATTAGACCAAATGTGGTGTCTGCTTAACGTGGATAAACCATTGTTTACATATATGCTTACGTTTTTCATCCATTTTTTTTCTTGCGGGGAAGCCACGATTTTTGAAATCAATGCGTACAATAATGATTTTGATTTGGTTACATGTTTGTTAAAGAACTTGGATTAACTCATTGCTGTATTCATATATATATATATGGACAAATTCCATATATGTATATGAGAAATAAGAATATTAAGCCTTAGCCTACAAACATTTTTGAAAAAAACATAACTTTGTATTCACGTAATAAAGAATATTCGTTAGCTCTGCATGCACAGAGCACAATTGATCATGTACTTAATTTCAACATGTATAACAACTTAACAAATTGGTATTAAAATTAGTTACTTAGATAAACCAGCTGAAAATGTGACTCCAGTCGATGGCAACCATGACATCCCATCTATAAATCGCCGGACCGTAAAAGAATCAGCCATCGATGCATCCATCGCCACGTGGTAACCAGGCCATCGAACCCGTCCCGCCAACGATGCACCCGGACCATAGTTCCTGTACTCCCCGTACCACAATGTGCTCAATGCAAAGCTCCCATACCACTCGAGCCACCCTCTCGGTTGCACCATTGAGCTCATGTACGTGTTCATGAACACAGTCCTAGAGTATTCTTTCCACGGCCTCCCCAAATAAGTCGGTTTCGTGGCGTAAACGAAGCTATCTTGGATTGAAAATCCCGTGTTCTGATTAGGGTTCTTTCGGCCTTGGGCAGTGATGGTGACTTTTTGGAGCGGTAAAGGCTCCCGAGTGTAGATTTTGCAGTTTTGGAGGACGGCTGCACCGTTCCCGAATATGAAGTCTATGGTGCCTGAAATTAGGGGTGTTCACTATTCGGATATAATTGGATTGTCGAATTGGACATTTTGGATCAGATTATTTGGATTGGTTATTTGGTTTTTTAGATCGGTTTGGACTTGAACCAAATTATTAGTTTGGATTTCGGATTGGACTTGGTTTCCGTTGTGAAAACCGGATTGTCCAAAAAAACCAAATAGTAATATATAGTAAGTTGATTTATATACTAACACTTGTTGGTTTCCATTGTAAGCAATTATGGTACTCCTTTTACTTATATTTCTTATATATACACTAACACTTGTTCTATTTTATATTGTATCATATGGAGATATACCAATCTTTTTGGAATTTTTGATAAAGTTGATGTCAAGATTTTTGCATATATGATTATAAATGTCACAAGCTATGAATTAGACTTGTTTTTATGTACAAAGTAGTTTATCATTTTGAAATTTTATATATCGAACTTAATACTACGTATTATTTATTTTATATACTTTTGTAGTATTTTAAAAATTTTAAAGAAAAACCAAACGGATAAAACCAAACCAACCAAATTATTATTTGGTTCGGATCGGTTTGGTTTTCGAATTAGTTTGGACGGTTCGGTTTGAACTTTTGAAAATGAGACTTTATTTGGTTTCATCTATTTGGTTCGGATAAAATCAAACCGTCCAAATGAACACCCCTACCTGAAATGGTGCATTCTCGATAGAATTGGCGGAGAGAATGTGCGTAGAGGGTGTCTTGATAGCCTTCCATGCTGCATCGATAGAATGCCGATTGATCGGAATCCACACGGAGTGCAACGCCTTGGTGGCTCTGTGGGCCGGCTGTGTTGCGGAACGTGATGTCACGTGCTATAAATCCCCTGCCCGAGACGGCTAATTGACACCATAAAACATGAAGAAGTATGTCATGTTGTGTATATATAGTTGTAAAATAAATGTTTATTATCACGAAGAAGCATGTTTGTCACCTTTCTATTTGTTTAACGTGAATGAATTTAATAGTTCACTAAAAAAAACTTTTGAATCTTGACATTTCCAGGACAAATTCGTTAAAGTTTCACTTTTTAGAAAAAAAACAAATTATTTACAATGTGAAGTTAAACGCAGTCCCAAATGTAAAAGAGGTATTTCTGGAAGTCCATGATCATGTACGGAAAGTGGCTCCACTGAAAAATTAGGCATAAGTTTTGCCTTGGGTCTCCGTTTTACAGCCCAAAAACGCTATTTTTGGACAATTATTTGTGTTTTTATGTATTTTGTTTATTATTTTGTACTTTCCTTTAGACCCAGTTTATGATATGTTTGTCTTTTTTTGGCTCATTTAAAATTCTACGCCGTATTAAAATGGTATTTGTGAGTCAATCAGTTAAAGTTTTTACAAAAACCGAATTTTCTCTCCCATAGTTGTGTTATGTTAAACAAGTTTTAAATGACAAATTCACGAAATTATTAAATTAACGGGTCCAAATTTTTTAGTCTACATTAGAAGCAATGAGAATCAAGCCGTTAAAAAATGAGGTATGTTAAAACGATTATTTGATTACCAACCATGTTACGTAGAAGAAGATTGGATTAGAGTTTCTTACCAACGGTGGCCGTTCGAAACGTAGTCCATCCTTGCATGAAGTTCCGATCTCCGGTCACCACGGTGGCTCCAATGCCATCTCCAATAAGCATTATGTTGGTCTTCTTCTTCTTCATATCTATATTCTCTTTATAAATTCCTCTTTTCGCATATATAACATATCTCCTATTACTATAATTTGGAGCATCGTTAATCGCTTCGGAAATCGACCGATAACGCCCCGACCCATCCAACGCCACCACCACGTCCACATGCATCCCATTTGGGCTCGCAACCATAAGTTCCTTATCGCCTTCCGTCATCCATTTTGGAAAGAATGTATTGGTTTTACCACCATAATTTGGACGTGGTTTGAAGGGTAAGGTATGCAATTGAGTATATAAAGCTAATACATTGGTGATTAGTTGTGTAACTTGTGTTAGGCTTCCTCTAATAAAGCTTTCAAGGTGTCTATCCGTGCCTTCAAATCCTTCGAGGCAAGTATCTTGGTTGCTTAATGCAGCACTTAGCCATGCTTTTAGGTTCCCATGCGAATGACGGTTTTGTGAGCCGGCGTGAACCATCTTCATCTCGGCTACCGACCATGCGAGCTCGGAAACCGAGAAGTCAATGAGTTCCTTGCAGTCCTCGATCGCTATTTGTTCTCGGGAACTTGAGGACAAGGAGGTGAACTTGGTGAACGTTTGCATGGCACGTTGTGTCTCGTTGAGGGTTGCCTTTAAGGCGGCTTTCAAGATTGAGTCGGGATTTTGTTTAACCGAACTATGGTCGTCGAGAAACGATTTAAGGTTCGAAAGACATGCGTTTCGGTCTTTAATATTGCTACAAGCTTGAAGAATCAAGGGGTTCTCCATGGTTTGTTGTTCTTGATGGCTTAGGGTTTGAGAGGATACAAGTATGATCAAGAATGAGAATATTATTGTGAAAACAAAAAAACTAGGGAGTACCATGGCTATAAAATTAATTGGCAATGTTAAACTATGAGAGAAAAGATACTCATTTATATTGTGCGAAATTCGAAAAATAGTTTAAGCGAATGTTTGTAGTTGAAGAAAAGGTTTTCCTTGAAATAGAAATATATTCTCTTTTGCCAATAGAAAGTTGAAGTTATGCTTTTAGGAAGAGTAACATGCTAATATTCTTGGGTATGTTCCAAGGCAGAACTTATTTCCCAAAAACCTTAATATATTTCACTATATCTCACTGTTTCTTTATTATTTATAAATATATTTCAAACATGTGCCTATGAAATGTTTAATGCTCATTAATCATCTACTAACCTTTTTAAAACCTTGCGCACGTCCTTGGAATCAAGTAATTTATTGCCCTATAACATAAATCTAGTAATCTACTAATCCCTCTCGGCGCATTATGCAAATCATAGCCCTCATTTTATTAGGGCGGCCCAAATGACTACCAATCCTTCGTGGGCCTGGAGAAATGTTCGCAGGTCTTCTACTGAAATAGAATGCTTGGAAGTATTAAACGAGTTATATTCTCAAATGCCACCTTTTATTAATGATATTGATAAATGGATTTGTAAAATTGGTCCTACTTCGGAATTTACGTTTAACAGGATGAGAAAACATTTAATAGGTGCCAATGATAACAATTCGGATACTCTTGGCCTACAGGGTTCCCTTTTTTAACGGAAAGAAATAAATCTTCTTTCAAAGTGGTTATTCTTTCCACTCTTTGGATGTTATGGGCCTATGGTACTTTAGAAATGAGATAGCCTTCCAATATATGTATTTGTTATCAATATTGATTCTAGTGAGTAGTCCGTAGTATTCCTTAGATAAGTCTCCAAGCAAGAATGTTAATTTTGGAGGGTGCCAATTTGTTTTAACGGAAACCATCATGGGTGATTGTTGTAAATTAATTGATTTTTCAAATCCCTAATTTGGAAATTATAAGGACCTAATGTACATGTCCATTTATCATTGGCATTAATAAGACGAATAGTGGCCATCAAATTACTTAGATTCTTTGAGTTCTTCAATTTTACAAGGTCTAAACTCCTTTAAAATTTTAATGTATAATACATTAGTATATGACATTTTTTAAACATGTTGTTTTCAAATTATTTTTTATTATAATTATACGTATTGTTTGAAATCTAATTTGCAAATTAATTTAATCATTTATCAACATCTTTTTATGTTTTATTAATAATTGTATGTTTGTTAATCACTTAATCTTTAGTTTTAATAGCCATACGTTAGTTTGATCACTGAATGTAACCCTAACATATTATGAATTTATTGAAGACAAATATATAAAGTTAGAAGATAATCTGACATAAGTATTTCATATAATATATCTGACTGAATGTAACTCTACGTTCAGAGGCTCAATCATCCCCCTACACTAACTGAACAAACAATGATTGAGGATCACTATCCCCGTGAGGGATTAGAGTGTGATAAATAGTTAAATGGTTGTAGTAGCTTTAGTGTGTGTCTGAAAAACACCACACCCAGTCTTGAGGACAATTGTGAGACTAATTTATGATCTTAATGAAGGACAATTGATTCGAATATTTGAATATTTCAACCGAAGGTATCCCACCAAAGGGGCATGCCAACGTTTTATGCAAATTGAATGGCTTTGGTTGCCAACCGAACTAGCGTTAGCGCCCGGCTAATAATGTTTTATTAATAACTAAATGTTTGAATAAAATCTATTAAATAATTTAGTAGGAATATATAAAAATAATAATAGTAGTAATAAATATAATTCTTTAACAACAATTTTGAAAGCTGTCTGGTATTATGTTCAATGGTCAATATAATGCTGATATTTTAAAATGTGATATTCGATGTACAACAGTACAACTGCTAAACCTAAAACCTAAACAATTAATTGTAAAGTATGAATGCTTGGAAGTTGGAACATTATATTGTTAATGAGTTAAAATTCTTAGAAACAAATCAAGAACATATGTCACGTATTTTAAAATATGCAGGGTGGTTCAGAGAAATGAATCAAATAATAATTTAAATATTGTTTTTGTTTAGAGTAAAGAAAATAAACAAGTTAAAAGACGTGTACTTTTTGAAATTTGGTTCGTATGATTTGTTGTAACAAACGTTTATAAAATTGTTTTATTAGTTTAAATATCACATACTGTTTAAGCTATTTGTTTTACTTGTATATATTTAATTATTTCCGTTCCTTTGATAATAAGGCTAGTGGGTATGGGCACCACGTGTGGTGGTGTCCTTTTCCGTCACATCATCGCCACCTCATACACCACACCACCACCACACCACATCATTTGGTGGAAATACCCACCACACCACACCACACCACACCATTTTATTTTCCAACTCATGATTTCATTTCCATTTATATTTCACACAAATAATACTTTATATAATTTAAAATTACATTACATTAAATAAAATTAAAATGACAATACTTTAAATTAAAATGAAAATACTAGAAATTAAACATTAAAATACTAGAAATTAAAAATTACAATAATTAAAATAAATTATTACTCTTCATCGTCTTCATCGTCGGCGTCTTCATCTTCGGCATGTGCGTTGTTGTAGAGATGGTCCGCCAAGTCCTGTCGAAGTCGTTCGTGTGTTGTTCCGTCTCGAATGTCGACAACCCTGTGCAAATATTCTGCACTTCCCGGTACATACAAAGCATGTCGGGGACCGTCCGGCACATATGGAGAAATCATCCGACCAGTATCTTCGACAACCATATTATGCATTATAACACATGCATACAAAATATATCTTAATCTTTCAAGGTCATATGAACGGGCCGCGTTTTTGACAATGTGCCACTTCGCCTTTAAAACTCCAAAAGCCCGTTCCACATCCTTACGTGCGGATTCTTGGATCAACTGGATGTCGGTAGGCTTTGACAAACGTCGCATGACGAGGATATATACCATCGGTAAGGTAGTAACCGAATCTATATGGATTGCCATTCACCGTGAAAGGCGCATCGGGTGCCTTTCCTGATAACAAGTCGTTGAATATTGGTGACTGATCAAGCACGTTAATATCATTATTAGAACCCGCAACCCCAAAGTAAGCATGCCAAAACCATAAATCTTGGGAAGCAACAGCTTCTAATATCAACGACGGTACTCCATGATGTCCACCGGTGTACTCACCTCTCCACGATTGTGGACAGTTCCTCCAATCCCAGTGCATACAATCAATGCTACCAAGCATTCCAGAAAAACCATGTCCCTCTTCGTGTGCCTCATATAATTTTTGCACATCGGTTACTGTTGGTTTTCGCAAATAAATAGGTCCGAATATTTCCAAAACCCCTTCTGAAAATCTATACATACTTTCCCTAGCAGTTCTTTCAGACATGCGTAGGTACTCGTCAAGAGAATCAGGGGATGACCCGTAAGCCATAGATCGAATTGCTGCAGTACATTTTTGCAAAGCAGTGAATCCCCGCCTACCTCTAGCATCGTATCTCAATTGAAAAAAAGGATACCTGTTTTCTAATGCGGTACATATGCGCATAAATAAATGTCTGGACAGACGAAACCTTCGTTGGAAATTGTTGTCGTCATAAACAGGATCATCCGCAAAATAATCTCGGTATAGCATGTCGTGTCCAGCTTCTCGATTTCTATTTAGCTTCGCGGTTCTAGTGTCAAACACTTCTTCACTTTCATCGGAGGATATATCATCGAGGAGTTCTGAGTATATTGTTAGCATAAACAAGTCATCGTCGTCAGATGATGAACCAAGATAATTCATTATTTGTGAGTTGGGGTATTTTGGTAGAGTTGTGCTGTGTTTTGGTAGTGTTTTAGTAGTGTTTTGGTAGTGTGTTTATATAGGAAATAAATAAATTAAATAAATAAATTAATTTTTTTTAAAAAAAAATCCCCAACGGCTAAAAATATAGCCGTTCAACGGCTATTTGCGTTCCACCACGCCCGTTCTCCGCCGTGCTTCCTCCCACAGTTTCACCACGCCAACCCCCCACGCCGTTGGGGGGGGGGGGGGGTGTTCGTCTCCATGGCCACGGCGTGGCAAGGCCACCTCATCACCACGCTCGGTTGGGCGTGGTCCCGTACCGTGTAGTCTAAGAGTGATTCAAACATGAGTAATTTTTATTCTAATATTTGACCATGCATGATGGAAATAAAGAAATCGTTTTGGTTTTTGATCAATATATTAATATGTTTATATCAATGAAGTCGGTTGAAAAAAAATTAGAGTCATCGTTGGCATGGCCCGTCTCTTGGATGGCGTCGGTTTTTGCCGTGGCTTTGGGGACGGCAAGTAGGGAGAGATCAGATGGTGTCAGTTTGTATAATTGTTGGAACTGGTCTTATAAAACCTTTTTTTTTCTTAAACAATATATAATCTACTCCTCAATGTTAACATCGGACTTGAACTCGTGACCTATAAGTTTGTGTAAGTTATGAACTCATGACTTATACTAATACCACTAAATTTAAAGGAAAATAGAAAACCAAAAACTAACCGATTTATTGAGAAAAAACTAAATAATCGAAACCGGACAAATTATAATTTCTAAAAAGCGAAGTTTGTTTTTGAGTTTTTTTTGGGCAAAATGCATAGAAGGGTAACCTACTTTGCATTAAAGTTTATTTAAGGGCATGTACTTTTATTTTGATCACTAAAGGGTAACCTACTTTCCATCAAAGTTTATTTAAGAGTATGTACTTTTATTTTGATCACTAAAGGGTAACCTACTTTCATGAAGGTATATAAAAAGGTAAAATGTGACTTGTGAAACCGGTTACCGGTTTTCATATCTTCCATCTGCCTCCCATGTGACTTTTTAAGGCTTATACAATTAGTTTTGTTTCACACCCTTCAAACTAGGTCAAAATACAGTCGATCAATTCTTCCTCAAAGTCCAAAATTTCATCTTTGTTTGAACTAATGGTTAAAGTGTGTTGATTTTTTTTTTATAATATGATCATTGATTTTGTTATTGTGGTAATTCTAATGACGAAGTATTATAGAATGACTAGTTCATCTTCTTCCAAAAACCTCAATGTCGTAAGAGTTACTACTTCATCTTCTATGGTAAAATGTGACTTGTGAGGTTTTTGAAAGAAGATGAAGTAGTCATTTTATAATATTACATTATAAGAATTACTACAATAACAACATCAATGATCATATTATAAAATAAATCAACATGCCTTAACCATTAATTCAAAGAAAGATGGAATTTTGGATTTTGAAGGAAGAATTGATCGACTGTATTTTGACCTAGTTTGAAGGTTGTGAAACAAAACTAATTGTATAAGCCTTAAAAAGTTACGTGGGAAACAGATGGAAGAAATGATTACCGGTAATAGGTCAAGTCATATTTTACTTTTTTATATTCCTTTATGAAAGTAGGTTATCCTTTAGTGATCAAAATAAAAGTACATACCCTTAAATAAACTTTGATAAAAAGTAAATTACCCTTTAGTGATCAAAATAAAAGTACATACCCATAAATAAACTTTGATAGAAAGTAGGTTACCCTTTTATGCATTTTGCCCTTTTTTTTAAACCGTCTCAAAATGCCTTATTAATCATAGAGGTGCAACTTGAAACTGGTTTTTGAACCGGACCCGGTTTTATAACTGGTTTTGAACCGGTTTTGACGTCCCCCGACCAGATCAGTTCCCGAACCGCCAGTCCCGAACCGGATACCACTTCCAGCGACTAAACCGGATTCAAACCGGTTATTAATAAACCGGTTTTTAAACCGGTTATAGCCGTTAACTCCCGAAACTGGTTTTAAAACCGGATATAGCCGTTGGGACCTCGAAAACCGGTTTTCAAACCGGTTTTAAACCGGTTTTTAATGCTGATCGAGAGGCATCAAAACTAGCCGTTGGGGACCATAAAAACTAGCCGTTGGGGACCATAAAAACTAGCCGTTGGGGCTTTTTTTTACCGTTTTTTTATTTCCCCCCACTTTTCACCTATAAATACCCCCTTAAGGTTTAGGCATCAACCGCAACTCAAAACCACTCTCTTACAAGCTTCCAAACTCACAAATACACTCAAAATGGCTACCGGCTCTCAATCTCAAGCTTCGGTTGGTGTTGGTGAATCAACAACTCAACCTAGCGTTGTTAAAGTAATTCCTACAAAACGTAATCCCGACATTTGGTGCAATTTCGACTTATGTTTGATGTCGGATTCGACAAAGAAAGCTAGGTGCAAAAAATGTGGTACTTTCTTAAAGGAAGATGGAAACTCGACTTTAAAGACTCATGCTTTTAAAAGTTGCCCTAATGTGAAATATGGGTCGAGTGAGCAAACAACATTGGGGAATGATGGCAACTTGTGGGCTTACGAAGTTGCTAAGGTACGTGATCGAATGACAAAGTTCGTGATTCAAGAGTCGTTGCCTTTCAACCATTTCGACAACAAAAGATTAACGAAGTTGATTCAAGAAACTCTACAACCACGTTATACTCATGTAAGTCGCACTACTTTACGAAATGATGCTATACAAATGTGGAAACTTGCAAAAAATGAATTGATTTTAGGCTTTGAAAATCTTGAAACAAAAGTGTCTTTAACTTCCGATGTTTGGACCGCACCACATGGTTCACCAAACTCATATCTTTGCGTTACCGCTCATTGGGTAGATCCCAATAGTTGGATACTGATGAAACGTACAATTAAATGGTAAAGGAGTGTACCATTGACACTGGCCACATATTGTGACCGGACACCCGACCCAGCAACAGGTGCATTCCCCGGTAAATCACCTAACAATGATATCCACACCTCTGCTTGGGCTCGATATACGAGACCCAGCATTTTCAGCACAGAGGGGGACCCACGCAATTGTACCATTGCCTTTCAACCCAAATAAATCACCTCTGATGGTGCTTTTTTTATACTCGATGTGCCGCACATATTATAAACTTGGTTGTGCAAGATGGATTGCGTTCTATTGAACCAACAAAAAATGGATTTAAAACAATGTTGAAACAAGTTTTTAGTGATTCTAATGCAAGACATAGTGATTATATGCAATTTTGTGTCGATGCAAATTCCATTTGGCTAGGTCCAAATTGGGACGTACCTACTCGTTGGAATTCAACTTGTCATATGTTTGAATGTGCTTTACAACAAAAAGATACTTTAAAAATGTTTCATGACAACCTTGCAATTTCAATTCGGGGAATTGAACCTTATCCGGAGGGGAAATGGCAATTGATTCAAGTTATTGTCGAATTACTTGGTGTTTTCAAAAACGCAACCACTTTGTTGTCGGGAGTTTATTATCCCACAAGTCCATTTATTTTGAACCAAATCTATTTGATGTGTGCTAAATTGAAGAAATTTGAACAAAAGAGCCCTAATTTTTATGCAATGGTACAACCGATGAAAGAAAAACTTAGGAAATATTTTCAAGAGATGCCGGCCGCTATAACATGTGCCGCCGCTATAAATCCCGGTGTAAACATGAATGGGGTTTCTACTTTACTTAAGAAAATCACTAGCGATTTGGATTTGGATGTAGTAGACCCCGATTTTGCAAAAAAAGCAATTGAACAATTTAAACTTGTTTTTTCAAAAATGTTTGATGCATACTTGCTACAATATGGTCCAACAACACACATTCATACAATGATGGAAACGGGGGCATCGGGTTCGGGTCTACAAGATGATGATGAAACATCACTTTATAACACTTTGAGAAGAGAAAATACCGTTCAAGCTCGTGATAACACTATTAGTAGCGAGCTTGGAAGGTATACATTGACCGACTTTTTGGGGACTATGAGTGTCCAAGATTTTCAAAAACTTGATCTTTTGGGTTGGTGGAAAGAAAAGGGAATGCAATTTCCGATTATTTCTAAAATGGCACGTGATCTACTAAGTGTCCAAGCTTCTACGGTAGCTTCGGAATCCGCTTTTAGTGTTAGTGGTAGGGTTGTATCACTAAGAAGATCGAAGATGACGCCTTTGTCCATAGAAGTTTGTATTTGCTTGAAGGATCATTTAGATGCGGCGGAGCGTTTACAAGACATTGAATTACTTGAAGGTGAGATGGAGAATGGCGTCGAGAAAGCAATACAAAATAGCGAAGTGGAGTTGGGAATGTCGGCACCTATAACTAGACAAGAACTTCAATACGAGTTAGAACTACGCAACAATATCGGGCGAGAAGACACACCAACATTCGAAGCAACAACAACTCACCAACAAGACTTTGTTTAGTCTTTTTTATAATGTTATGTCTCCTTTATGTTTAAAAGACTTTGTTATTTTGTTTAATGTGATGTCCTTTTAATGTTAATTGCTATGTCCCTTAATGTTATCTCCCTTAATGGTTAAAAAAAAAACGCAAAAAAAAACGCAAAATCCCGCAAAACCGGTTAAAACCGGTTTCAAAACCGGTAAAACCGAACCGGTTTTGGCTAATCCGAACCGGTTCCAAAAGTGTCGACCCCCCACTCATCAAAACCGGTTTAAAACCGGACCGGTTTTGGGAAAACGGTTTTGACCGTTGACCAAAAAAACCGAACCGGTTTTGGAACCAAACCGGTTTCGGGAAAAATCCGGTTTTTGCAGGTCTAATTAATCAGGCAAAGGGTCCTTTATTTTTACTTTAACATTATACGAGACCTTGTGTTTAATTGATAAATGGTAATAAAGTGAATATTTTTTTTTGACATTTTTGGTGTCAACTTGTTATCCACGTCTTAACTCTCAACGGATACACACCTCTTATGTAGTGATGTATCATAAAATATAATATCTTTTTTTAAACGACATCTAAACTATTTTTTATGTTCAATAAGATTTGAACACATGACCTATAGAATATATGCAACATCTTATATCATTTTTCAATATCATTAGGTTACTACTAGGCCTTAGGTTTATAAAATATATAATATAATAATTGACTTTTACAAATTTAATAATTGTTGGTTAATAATTTATTATAAAAATATAGCTAAAGTCATAAAATTTTAGACTCATTTAATCCGTTAAAAACTCAGCAAAATTAAAACTATTTGTGAGTTTTTACAGGATATAAGCTAATAAAACAAATATTATAATTTATAAAGGTACAATAAAAAACTAATCATCATCATAATCATATAACTCCGAAAGTGGGAATGTAAATGTAAACCGAGATCATTTAAGAATAAAATATTTTATTTCAAGTTGATAGTCTTGATTATAAAGTAAAATATATGAAATTCTCTGAGATTTTATAATTGACACTGCGAAGAATTTAATATATTTTCTATATTTTTCAATACAGCTTGTGTGTAATGAAATTTACAACGGTCAATTAAAATTGCTGAAGCAACATTCGTCATCAAGCTGACACGTTTTGAAAGAAAGAGAAGTATTATATTTTTGTTAAAAACGTTATTGAATTACTATAAAGAAAACTAAAAATATAAGAACCTATTTGTTGGAACAGATGATCTACTATTAAAACTGAATTACTACTGAAGAAGAAAGTTACTACTGATCTCGAGTTACTACTGCTAAAGGCAAAATACTACTGACGATCAAGTTTACTACTGATGTTATATTTAGAGCTGATCGTGTTCTAGATTATAGTAGAGTTAGTTATAGCATGTAAATCTTTATGTAATTCAATTGTAATCGATTCCTAGAATAACTTGGTTAATAAGTTAGGCTTCAAGGACTATTATATATAGTTCCTTATGAATTGTAAACATACGTGTATTGATCGAACGAATTAATACATTGAAGCTTTTTGTGATAAACTGTGTTCATCGTATTGTTCTTATTCAATTACAGTTTACATTGTTCTTAATCTAATAACATAAGTGTTAATCCGCTGTAACTTCTTGTGTTAGTAGATCTGGGTTTATAATAACTTGTTTGGTTATTCGATCCTGACAAGTGGTATCAGAGCTTTATGGTTCTAGATCTACGAATTAAGAACAGCAAAAAGTTTCATACTTTCGATCTTAAAATTGTTAATCATGTCTGATAACAATGAAAGTACTCAAGCAAACAAAATTCCCATTCTCACTCCCAATAACTTTGGGATGTGGAAAAACAGAATCAAGCAGTATATGCTTATTACTGATTATTCCATGTGGGAAGTTATTGTTGAAGGAAACAAAACCATTCAGACTCAAGCATCAAGTTCATTAACTGAAGCAGACAAACTTAAGTGTGAAAAAGAGAAGAAAGACAGAGGAATTGAACTCAAAGCTCTAAGTACTCTTCTGCTTGCCATTCCAAACGACTATCAACATCTCTTTGTTGAATATGATGATGCAAAGAAACTATGGCAGGCTTTGGAAAAGAGATTTGTTGGTACAAAGAGCACAAAAAGAAACATGAAGTTTGTTCTGAAACAAGACTTTGAAAACTTCAAAGGACAAAAGAATGAATCATTGTCTCAAGTATTTGATTGGTTCAACAAACTCATTGGTGAACTCAATCAAGTTGGTTATAAACCAGACAATGATAATGTCAACAGAAAGTTTCTCAGGTCTCTAGGTGAAAAATGGTCTATGTACACTGTGATATATAGACAAGGAGATGCATTAGAAGAAAAAGAACTTGATGAACTCTACAATGAACTGAGAGTGTTTGAATCTGAGGTAAGTACTAAAACTCCAAATCTACCTTCAAACAATGCTGCTTTTGTGTCAAATACAGGAACAGGTCAGGAGGCTATGAAGAATGCAGGAACAGAAGATTTAGCCAGAGAATCTTTCTTCACTAGTCATGTGCAAACTGCATTGATTAGTGAGGATTTAGAACAACTCAATCCTGATGATTTGGAAGAGATGGATATTAAATGGCAGATGGCCATGCTAAGCTTAAGGACAAAGAGGTTTCTTAAAAGAACTGGAAGGCAAAATCTGTCTTACAACAAAGGTGATAGAGCTGGATTTGACAAAACCAAGGTTAAGTGCTACAACTGTAGCAATCTAGGCCACTTTGCCAGAGAATGTCCAAACAAAGATCAAAGATCAAACTACAACAAAAATAGTACTTCAAATTCAACTGATTTAGTATCTCAAGAAGGACAAGGTTATGACTGGAGCTTCCAAGCAGAAGAACATGCACAGAACCAAGCTCTCATGGCCTTTACTACTGATCCGTCTACTACTGAGGTACATTCTAAATCTTGTACTCCTGAATGCATTAAATCATACAAAGAATTAGAAAAACTAAATAAAGAAACACTAGCAGAGATGATTTTAAATAGAAACAGAAGAATTGAATACAATGGTTGTATAGCTGATTTGGAAAATCAAATTAAATCTATAAAATAACTGATCAAAAGATAAAAGATGAATTGCTACAAACCAGTTATGAAAAAGAACATATTGAATTGAAATTAAAAGAAACTTTGATCAAACTTGAAGAATGTCAAATGGAACTAGAGCAGAATAAACTAACCATTAAAAAGTTTGAAAGAAGTTCTAAAATTGTCAAAATTAACTAGTAATCAAACTACAGAAAAAGTTATTCATGGAGTGGGATATCATGCAGTCCCACCTCCAATAAATTTTATTCCACCATTAAAATCTAGTACAGAAAGAATTTTAAATGATTTAAAAATTGAAAATAAAACTGAATCTGAAACCAGTAATGAATCAAATGAATCTTCTGATGATGATCAAACAATGGAGTCAGATGAAACAAGTTTTTACACCACACAAAGTCAAACTGAATCCCCAAAATACAACTCAGAAAATATACCTACAATTTTAAAAAGGGGAAATCAAAGGAATTTAAACCAATTAAAAGAACAAAGAAAACCTGAAAATTCTAAATCAACAAAATTATCCTGCTTAATCTGTAACAAAGTTAATCACATAGCTAAAAACTGTCACTTCAATCCCATCAACAATATAGAATTTAAAGAATTTAAAATCAACAAAGAAAAGGAAAAAGCCTTAAAATTAAAACAAACTAAAGAATCAAAAGAAAAGAAATCCAAAACACCAAAGCAAAAGGAAGTCAATGAAACATATGCTAACACTCATAAATTTGGAAGAACTGCACCAAGGTTTGTTCAAAACACCAGGTATAACAGTCCAAGCAGAAGTAATTATTTTAAAAACAATGGAACTCAAAATCGTTTTCCTCAATTTTCAAAGTTTTCAAACATCAGTAGAAACTATTCCAGGTTTACTACTGGTAAAAACCCTAATTACAATGCTGTCTGGTATAACTACAAAAACACTACTGATTATGCTCAAAACCCTTATTACCCAAACACTACTGGTCCATCAGTAGTAAAATTTTCAAAAGCTAAGAACTACGGGTATAAACCTAGATCAGTAGTGAATCAAAACATCAGTATTAAATACAAAACTGCATATCAGAATCATTCAGTTAAGAAGTCTTATTCTTCAAAGGATGAACCCAAGACAAAACAAGCTTGGGTTCCCAAAATTAACTAATCCTTTTACTTTATGTCCAGAGTATCCCGATCCCTGAAGAAGGTAGAACATGGCATATTGATAGTGGATGCTCTAGACACATGACTGGAAATCTTCAAATTCTTAGAGATTTCAAGTCTTTTGAAGGAGGGTATGTTGCTTTTGTAGAAAATCCTAGGGGAGGTAAGATTACAGGTAAAGGTACAGTATCAAATGGTAAAATTACTTTTGATGATGTATTTTATGTTGCTGAGCTTAAATACAATCTGGTTAGTGTGTCTCAAGTCTGTGATAAGAAGAACAACATTCTTTTTACAGATGTTGAGTGCATCATTCTTTCTCCTGATTTTATTTTAGATGAAAAATATGTTGTTTTAAGAACACCAAGGAGAAACAATGTGTATTGCCTGGATATAGGGGGAGAACTCATTTCATCAAATGAGATCAACTGTTTTATATCTAAGGCAAACACAAATGAATCAGAACTTTGGCATAGAAGAATGTGTCACACAAATTTTAAAAATATGAACAATTTAGTTAAAAAGGATTTGGTAGTTGGTCTATGTGTGATCATCATTGTGTTGCCTGCCTAAAAGGTAAACAACACAAGACTTCTCATAAGACCAAATCAATTAACTCTATTTCTAATCCTTTGCAACTCTTACATATGGACCTGTTTGGACCTACAAATGTAATGAGTATTGGAAAGAAACAATACTGCCTTGTTATTACTGATGATTTTTCCAGATACACTTGGGTATTATTTCTCAGGACCAAAGATGAAACAAGTGAAATAATCAAGAATCTGATTGTAAAGCTGGAAAATACAAGAGATCTCAAAGTGAAAGCAATTAGATGTGATAATGGAACTGAATTTAAAAATACTAACCTAATTGACTTTTGTGATCTTAAGGGTATTGACAGGAAGTACAGCTCACCAAGAACTCCACAACAAAATGGTGTAGCTGAGAGAAGAAATAGAACTATCATTGAAGCAGCCAGATCTATGCTTGCAGACTCAAAATTACCAATAACTTTTTGGGCTGAAGCTGTTAATACTGCATGTTATGTTCAGAACAGAGTATTAATAGTTGAGCCTCATTTTAAAATACCATATGAACTTTTCAATAAAAGAAAACCATCAATAAGCTTCTTAAAATCATTTGGTTGTCCTTGTACTATTCTAATTACAAGAGAACAAATTGGTAAATTTGACTGCAAAGCAGATGATGGAATATTTGTAGGATACTCAACTCAAAGCAAATCCTACAGAGTGTTCAACAAAAGGTTGAGGATCATTGAAGAAAGTGTAAATGTATCCTTTAATGAAAATCTTATGAATGAACAAGGAAATGGTCCAGATTGGTTGTTTAACATTGATAATCTAACCAAATCTTTTGATGTTAGTTATGAATTTAATACAGGAAATTCAAACAATCAAAGCCAACAAGTAGGACCATCATCAAGTGGAAGGCAAGAAATCATGAAATATATCTTAGTTGATACTGCTCCCACAGTTAATACTGAGGACAGTAGTAACTCTGGTAACCCTAATTTCAATGATACCAGCAACAACTCAAATTCTGAAGATACTATTGATCCCAGTAGTAACTCTGAACCTCAGAGTTGTGATGATGATGTACTTCATACTGATACCAGTAATACTGATGCCAGTAACAACAATGATACTACTGAAGTTACTGAAGAGAATGTTACTACTGACACCAGTAGTAATGATGAATCTTCTCAAAATGCAAACAATCAAGAAGAAGCAGGGATAGATACACAAATTCCTGAATCAAATGAGTCAAACTTAGATTCTCAACTAACGTTTGACAAAATACCTGGAACCAGAACTGAAAAGAATCATCCTTTGGACCTAGTCCTAAGTGATGTCAATTCATCCATGCAGACAAGAAGCAAATTTAATTCTAATATTTGTAATATCAGTCTAATATCTAATGAATGCATGTATGAATGTTTTCTGTCACAGGAAGAACCTAAGAAGATTCAACAAGCCATGAAAGATTCAAACTGGATCATAGCAATGCAAGAAGAACTTCTTCAATTTAAACTACAAGCTGTATGGACACTTGTCCCTCTTCCAAAAGGAAAAAGACCCATCGAAACCAGATGGATCTTCAGAAACAAGAAAGATGAAAGAGGTATAGTGATAAAAAAAAAAGCAAGGCTTGTAACCCAAGGTTACACACAAGAAGAAGGGATTGATTATGATGAAGTATATGCACCAGTAGCCAGAATTGAAGCAATCAGAATATTTCTAGCATATGCTTCATACAAAAGAATCAAAGTCTACCAAATGGATGTAAAAAGTGCCTTCTTGTATGGCAAAATAGAAGAAGAAGTATATGTCTGTCAACCTCCAGGCTTTGAAGATCCAGAACATGATGACTATGTGTTCAAACTAGACAAAGCTCTTTATGGCCTTCATCAGGCACCTAGAGCTTGGTATGACACATTGTCCTCGTACCTACTGAAGAACAATTTCAAGAGAGGTGCCATTGACAAGACATTATTCACAAGGAAGGTCAAAGATGATATACTACTGGTCCAAATATATGTAGATGATATCATCTTTGGATCAACAAATGATAAATTGTGCAAAGAATTTGAAGAACTGATGCAGATCAAGTTCAAGATGAGTTCAATGGGTCCAATGAATTTCTTTCTTGGACCCCAAATCAATCAGAAACCAGATGGTATTTTGATCAATCAATCAAAATATGTCAGAGACATATTAGAGAAATTTTTCAATGAAAGATTGTAAAAGTGCAAGCACTCCAATGGAAACTCACAAACACCTACATCCTGATGTTGAGGGGGAGGATGTAGATGAGCACCTTTACAGATCAATGATAGGATCTTTGATGTATTTAACTGCATCAAGACTTGGCATTATGTATAGTGTTTGTGTATGTGCCAGATATCAAGCAAAACCAAAAGAATTACACTTACAAGCAGTCAAAAGAATCTTCAGATACCTGAAAGGAAAACCCTCAGTTGGTCTTTGGTATCCACATGCATCACCATTTGAACTCATAGCCTACACAGACAGTGACTATGGTGGTGAATGCCAAGATAGAAAATCTACTACTGGTGGATGTCAATTCTTTGGATCAAGGTTGGTGTCATGGCAATGCAAGAAACAAACCAATGTTTCAACTTCAACTGCTGAAGTAGAGTATGTAGCTGCATCTGCCTGCTGTGCTCAAGTTCTGTGGATTCAAAATCAACTCCTAGACTTTGGTATCTCTATACTTAAAACTCCAATTTTTATAGATAATCAAAGTGCAATCAGTATTGTGAATAATCCAGTAAAACATTCTAAAACAAAACACATTGAAATTAGATTTCACTTTATAAGAGATTGCAATGAAAAGAAATTAATTAAAGTAGAGAAAATTCATACTGATGATCAATTAGCAGATCTTTTTACAAAAGCATTTGATGTAGGAAGATTCAACTTTTTGGTTAGCAGTATTGGAATGATTTTAATAAGTTAAGTCTAAAAGGAAAAGATAATACTAAATTTTTTAAGCTAATAAAGATATACTATTTTCCTGTGTAAAGTGTTTTGTACAAATTTTTAAAACTTTCATTTTTTACTACTGGATATCCATTACTACTGATCTTGTTATTACTACCACAATCTAGTACTGATAGGGTTTCTCAGTAGAAATTAAGTCAAGTATAGAAACAAAAGTTACTACTGATGTTTCTACTACTGATACTTAGTTACTACTGATCGGCCGTTATCTGTAAAATACAACAATTACCTTAATGACCCTCATGAAAATAGTCGTTAGGTTATTATTCGAAGGATATTTTGGTCATTTTGCAGGTTTAATCGAAAAATATTAATACCAGACTGAGATTAGTTTAGCATTATCTTCTCCTCGATTTGATAAACCCTACGCTAAACCCTTATCTCTGCACAATTCGATCAAAACCTAACATCAGTAACAACTCAATTCCGATCACACACTTGAAATTCCTATCAAAACGATCACTCTCTCTGAAAGATTCACTCCAAAAGATCAAAATCAAACACAATGGCAATCCTAAAATCACTCAATGTCACTACTGATCTCAAATTTTTGGAATTCCACAATATGTGTGCCTTCTTAAGAAATCCAGATGGTACAAAGGATTTTCGACCTATTGTGATGTTTCTAAAGAACTCATACATAAAGTTTGCTCTCACCATCAATCCTAAAGCATATCAACAACATCTAGTTGATTTCTGGACCAATGCTGAAAGAACTGAAGGGTCAACCATGTCCATGATCAAATCAACTATGGATGGAAAAACAATCACCATAACTGAACAATCCATCAGACAACATCTTCAACTTCATGATGAGTCAGGTATGTTCTCTTTACCAAAGGAAGATCTTGTTGAAACTTTAATGAAAATGGGATATGAAGGAAGATCAGACATAGTTACTTTTCAAAAGGGTCTTCTTTCACCCCAATGGAAGTTTTTGGTACACACTATTCAACATTGCATCTCCCCTAAAAGGAGTACTTGGAATGAATTCAACAAATCAATAGCTTCTGCTGTTGTTTGTTTGAGCACAGGACAAGTATTCAATTTTTCTAACATGATTTTTGAAGGAATGCTTGGAAACTTATCATCTACAAAATTTTTAATGTATCCAAGATTTCTTACTCATATTATTAATTGTGAATTACAAAATCTTTCAACTCCCAAAAACATTTTTGTAACACCAGAACTAAACAAAAAGGTTTTTGCAAATATGAGAAAAAGATTCAACTTCTCTGGTAAGGATACCCCACTGTTCTCAAACATGATCAATGATCAACCACCTACTGGAGAAGGTTCAACTCACCAAATTGAACCCTAACCCACTCCACCACCAAATACAACCCAAACAGAACCTTTTGAGTCCACTCAATTAAATGAACCCACATATGTCCTGCAAGTGTCCCAGGAACATGAGATTAATCCCCAGAGTGCTACTCTTCACTCGGAGGAAGACCAGACCTTAACCAAACAAATTTCTAAAACCTATAAAAGGAAGAAATCTTCCTTAAAGGACACCAGGGGACAAATTGAGTCAAACCCCAGGCTCCAAGAGTTGACCTCACAGGAGGAGAGAGGTCATGAGGAAAGGGCTCTCACTACTGATGCCCCAAAGGTGGGTGCACAGGCTAGTGAGAACATAAATAGGACCCAGACCTCGGCAACTCTAAGTGACGACTCTGAATTTGAGGCATTACTAAGAGGACCCCGGTGCCAAGAAACCACAAGGGGGGGGGGGGGGGGCACTACTGCTTCTTCTAGGAAGAAGAGTGTGTCCAAACAACCCATTTCATCACTAAGAAGTGATGAGGGTAGAACAGAACACATTGAATTGACGGATAGGATGGAAAACCTTAAAGCCAATGTACCTATTGAGCCCAATGATCCACCCAAAGGGGCTGAGGGCAGTATTAAAACCACTAAATTGACGGCTAAGAAGGAAAACCTTAAAACCACTGTACAAATTTGTCTGGAGTTACTTAATAATCAAGGGAAAACCATGACCTATATGAAGCACTACATCAATACTTTGAACAAAAGGCAGAAGAGATTTGAACAAAGGCTTCAAAGGCAATCCAAACTGATAAGGCAATTACAAAGAAAGATTGCAGTTATTGAGGCTCAACAAGTTGAGATCACTAAGGGGGAGAAAGATCAAATCCAAGGGATGATTGATCAATCCATTGCAGCAGCAGCCCTCCTTAACTTGAAAGAGGTTCATGGTGAAACAAGTCAAAATTTTGGTGAAGACTTGTACAGAGAAAAGGATGAGGATATATTTGTGTCTGCAAATCAATCACAAACAGCAGAACAAATAAACTCATCAGTAGTAAACACAACAGAAGAAAACATTATGGTTACTACTGATGCCCTAGCAGTAGTAACTACTGAAACAATCTCACCAGTAGTAAATGAAGAAAGACAAATTGTGCCAGTAGCAGATGTACCAGTTGAAACTACCTTGGTTACTACTGAAGAGGAGGAAGAAGAAATTCCTGAACTTATTGAACGAGAACATTATGTCATCATCTCAAAACCACCAACTCCTGATCAACCACTTATCATACCTGACATTGATGATAATGTAAATTGGTTTGAAGTAGATGAGTGTGCTCTTCCTCCACATCCAAAGATTCTATCAGAAGACAAACTTAAATTGTTTTCTCCATCAATTATAATCAAAGGTTTTCCTGATATGAAATATAATCCACCTCCATCTATACTTCCAGCTTGTATTGGAAAGGGAAAAGAGATTTATGATGATGATTATCCCAACAGAGCATTAGGTCACCACATGGTGAACAAAATTAATCATGTCAGATCTGAGAAACAATCCAGATGGAAGGTGAAACATATGAGATATTGGAAGAAAGTGGCTATGTATCAAGCTCTTGAAGAAAAGAAAAGGACTGTAAAAGATGTTCCACAAATAAAAGATGTTCAGATAGCAGACCAACAGGCTGAATTTAAAAGACATAGAAAAATTGAAGAAGAATATCTAAACTGTCTTGAAGATCTGGTAGCTGAATGTAAAAGAACAAAAGGTGAACTACCAGATGACATCTTTGAACAGAAGACAAATATGATTTACTTTCTCAAGTCAAAAGGGCATAGTACAAAATCTTTTGGCAGAATGAAGATGATTACAATAATAGATAAATATTGCACTGCCAAGAAGAAAGAATTAGATGAACTAGAAGCAGAAGAGGAAAAAGCAAGTGCTTTAATCCCAATAAATCCAACATTAATTCAAACTGGTAGTATATCAACTACTGGTGAATCTTCTACTCCCCAAACAAAGAAAAGAAAAGCTCTTCCACAGGAACAGAAAGACAAAAAGAAATCAAAAACAGAACAAATTATTCCTGTTCTTGAAGTTCCTGTTGCTCCCCTTGAAAACAATCCAATCATCAATTGGAGAGTCATGGATAATAATGTTATTGAAGTTATAAGGGAAGACAGAAAAGTGCAAAGATTTACTGGTTGGAAGCCAATGATCAGATCTTGTTCAAGAAGTGATATAATCAAAGTTTTGATTATTGGAAAACCAAGAATGAGCAAGAAAACATGGAAGAACTCTGGTGCTGGATACTTAACCAAAATGATTGATGCTGCATTTTATCCAGATAACTATCCAGAAATATTTTCTAACACAGAAAATGTATATGCTTGGAATGTTTTACCCACAGTACAAATGTACTTCTTTGAAAGATCAAGCAAGAACTGTGAGTTATATCTATTTGAAAAAGAATATCCACACTCTGAAGAAACTATGTATCAGATATTCACAAACACAATGATGAAACCGTATGATGAGTTAATGTTTAGAGAAAAACTTAACTATTTCATCAAAAGAAACATCAAGTATATAATAGCTCAAAGGAAAAGACAAAATCAAAGAACTCTTGAGAAACGAGCTGCTGAAGAAGAGCAAAGAAAGAAAGAACAAGAAGAAACTTGATTAATTCAAGATGAATTAATAAGTTTAGGGGGAGATTGTTGGAACACAGATGATCTACTACTGAAATTGAATTACTACTGAAGAAGGAAGTTACTACTGATCTCGAGTTACTACTGCTAAAGGCAAAATACTACTGACGATCAAGTTTACTACTGATGTTATATTTAGAGCTGATCGTGTTCGAGATTTTAGTAGAGTTAGTTATAGCATGTAAATCTTTATGTAATTCAATTGTAATCGATTCCTAGAATAATTAGGTTAATAAGTTAGGCTTCAAGGACTATTATATATAGTTCCTTATGAATTGTAAACATACGTGTATTGATCGAACGAATTAATACATTGAAGCTTTTTGTGATAAACCGTGTTCATCGTATTGTTCTTATTCAATTACAGTTTACATTGTTCTTAATCTAATAACATAAGTGTTAATCCGCTGTAACTTCTTGTGTTAGTAGATCTGAGTTTATAATAACTTGTTTGGTTATTCGATCCTGACACTGTTTTAAATGTGTTTGAGCTAGTTTGCTTCTCTGTGTCATTAGAAACTCCATCGGGTTGTCGTGTCAGGTTACGACCTTATCAAATCGGGTTTGCCGGTTTTGAAGTAATTAGTCGAACCTGAAAACTGACCCGATAAGGAATCATGTTGGTCGGGTTCGGGTTAATTAGATATCGGGTTTGTCGGGTTATGATCTTGTTGAGTTACACTTAAATTCGAGATAAATTCACATAAAACTTTTACGAATACATTTGTGTAATATGAGATAAATTCGAGTATACATAGTTGTATTGGGCGATTCTAATAAACATTTTGTCGTTTCGAAAAAAACAAGGTGCATTCAGTAAGAGCAACTCCAAAGCAAATCCAGCCATATTTTATCCCTTAATTTTGAATAAATTTTCAATTCAATCCATTTTATTTCTTTCATATTTAAAAGAAATTAAAAATCTTCCTCTATTAATGGACCTAACAAATTTTAAAAGTAATTGTCTGTGTAATAAGGATCTAGCTAGTTTTGAAGGAAGAAAGTTTGCGCTTAAAGTTGAAATTTTATTTAGAAGGAATGATCTTATTTTTTTCATTTTCCGGCGTTTTATTGCTGCAAAAGGTGTTTTTTAATGTAGTGATGCATGGATTACACTTTCTTTCTTTTTAGTTGAGAAGCCTTGCACTTGACGGATACTTTTAATATTTAATTGGCTTATATCTAAATACCTTTATCATTTTGCATTTAAACGATGTGGTTACTTCAATTCTGGTCTCGATGTATATAAGACTATACGTACGTATTAGATGGTTACATGGCAAACACGAACGGTGGTTATGACCGTGTCCCCCATCACGCGACATACCACAACAGCATCCTACTTCCGTTTTTCCATCGATTTGGTCGAGCAGGCAACCATTGTTGTCGCTTGTATATTATAATGGGCATTTGTACATTATGCATAATTAGTGGGTTTAATTATGGTTTGTTCATCACTACATAGATTTGGTCATATATATGTTCGGTTTGAATTGAGAAAAGTGATGTGGCGATGATATGATACTGTTGATCAAACCTGGCTTTGATCACCATTACGAATGTGTAAATGTTAAGAAATAATACATTATATTTCTTATAATGAAAAGAATTACGTATACAAAAAAGAATAAAGAATCGCCATTTTCCACCACGGAATTTTAATTTCTTAGTTCTAACGTAAACCTTTGGCTTTCGAATTTCCAATATGTCTTTTCTTCTGATTTGGTATTTGGCTTTAGGCTTAAATTTGTTAAAGTTTAGGCCTGACTTCAATTCCTTCAATAACGAGTCCTCCTTTTAGTTGATGACCCTTAACTTCCGTTAAATTCATTTTCACTCCCTCACTCTTTTCTCCAACAAAGAATTCTCCAAGTTCAATTTCCATCCATCCATCTTCTCTCATGTTAGGCCTTCTCCCCTCTCCTTCAACCACCCGTTTCTCCATCATTCGTCTCCGGTTCATGAAAAACAACAATTCAAGTTGCTGTTTTTTGTCATCTATAGGGCATAAATAAGCGGTGTTGCTAACAAAGTATTCTTCGTCCTTTGAAACCGATATCTCACAAGGAATAGAGTTCAATCCGAAGGCATGATCAGAAACTTTGATTATTAGATAAGCACCGTATGTTGTGTTGGGAGATAAGTCTTCGGTGTTTATTCTTCCTTCAACTTCTATGTTCGATGTTGTTTTAAGCTCGATCACCTCGGAAAATCTGTAAAATTTAAGCCAACACATTAGTAAATCTCTCTATTAAAGTATTTTAAGAGGTATATATATTAATATTGGATCAAACATATATATGTAGTTCTATAAGATCAATAAGAATGATATTTCACTTCGAATTTTAGCAAGTCAAATGTAGTAATTTCAGGATCCATCTTAAAGTGTCCTAATGGTAAATGATGCTAGCTTGTTGTCTCAAGGTTCAAATTTCACTTGATATCATTTTAAGATAACCAAAGGAAAAGGACTGAAAACAGTCAAATGAATATCGGTTAGGCCGCATATATCTGAGTCAAAAACTTAGTTTTTTTCCCTCTCGGTTTATATATTTACCCAAATGTAGCACTTTGCATGTGAGGTTTATTGTGTAAGATTTGAAAATGTCTTTTTTACCACGGATCTTTCCTTTTTTGGTAAATAGAGATTTTCAACGAGAAGGTGATTATTTATTGTGTACGATTGGAAATTTAAAGCCAACGCCGTTGACCCAAAAGTCAAACTTTCACCAACCTTGATGTTGAATGGGTGGTCCATGTCCAATGACCAGGTTCATTACTCAAGGCAATGGAAAGTGCTCTTGCTGATAGAACACAACATTTTTTCCCACTTACTTTATTTAACGAAAAGCTCTGCATGGATCAAACAAAACAAAAAAAATTAATACTAATTAACGGACTTAATTAAAACCGATCTACTCAAAGCAAAATAAGACGAAAATGAACTAAAAACACACCCGAATTCCGCCATCTATGAGAATGGAATCACAAAGATGAAAAAACAGTTCTTTCCTCGAAGAAAAAGTGAGTTGAGTGTGTGATCTCGAGAGAATACGAGGGAGATCCGATGGCAAAAATGTACCCCAAACGGTATCCGATTCAATAGCCGATCGCAACGATGAAGATGTAACCATTAATCGGCATGCATCTGGTGGAGATGTAAGAGATACGATAGTCGAAACACAGTCTTCGGGCAACATGTTCAATCTGGTGGCCATTTTAATTATGTTTTTGAAGATTTCTTGATTAATATTTTTGGTTGTGTAAATAATAAAACTTAAAAGATCGATGTGTGGATATGTTGTGGAAAAGGGTGGTTATATATGAAGTGAGATGAGGTTGTTGGTTCTGGGAAAGCAGTGTGTGTTGACTGTGAGTAGTAATTAAGACTAGCCAAGTTGTGCATGTGATAACGCCGTATTTATTTGAGTTTGAATAATAATATGGGTCGTATATGCCTACTGCTTTTTTGTCAATTTGAACAAGTCACCAAGGATAAACAATAGAGGATAAGTTAGTTCTAGAAAAACTTTTTTGGAAATATATTATTTTACTGCTTACCAAAAGGCATGTGATTTTTTAGTAGCATTAAAGTAAAGTTACTTTTTGAATAAAAAAATATTTTATAGTTTTGAATAATAGACGCAGGAGCTGTTTGTTTATTTTTATTATTCAAATAAGATGTCTCTTCGGATAAATGATGCATATTTAAAGCCAATGTTGAAGCAGAGAAAATTGAATAGAAGGCTATTGTCAGGATCGAATAACTTAAACAAGTTATTGTATCACAGATCTACTAACAAAGAGAAGTTACAGCGGATTAACACTCTTATTATTCGATTAAGAACAATGTAAACTGTAATCGAATAAGAATTATAAAGAACACAGTTTATCATAAAAAGATTCAATGTATATTAATAATCGATCAATACACACGTACGTTTACAATTCGTAAGGAACTATATATAATAGTCCTTGAAGCCTAAACGTTTAACATAGTTATTCTAGGATACGATTACAATTGAATTTACAAAAAGATATGTATTCTAAACTAACTCTACGAAGATCTCGGATACGATCTGCACCATATATGAACGTCAGTAGTATTCGCACCCATCAGCAGTAGATCAATCGTCAGTAGTATTGTTGATTTTCTGCCCCATCAGTACTAACTTGTATATCTTTATTAAGTCTTCATCAGTACTAACTGCAGCCTCAGTAGTAGAATGCTTATATCCCAATAATCTCCCCCTAAACTTGTTAATTCATCTTGAATCACACAAGTTTCTTTTCTTCTTCCTCTTTCTTCTTTTTCTCTTCTAGCAATTTAGCTCTTCTTTGATCACCTTCTAATGTCTGTTTGTTTTGTTGTTTCCTCTGTGCAATTATGTATTTGCTGTTTCTTTTCACAAATTAGTTGAACTTTTCTTGAAACATTGCTAGATCATGAGGTTTCATAAATGAACAAATGGTGATCTGGAACATAGTTTCTTCTGAATGAGGATATTCTCTTTCATACAAATATAATTCACACTTTTTACTTGTTCTTTCAAAGAAGTACATGTTCACAGTAGGAAATACATTCCAAGCATAAACATTTTCTGTACTTGTGAACCTCTCAGGATAGTTATCTGGATAGAATGCAGCATCTATCATTTCGGTTAAGTATCCAGCTCCTGAGTTTCTCCATGACTTCTTTGTCATTCTTGGTTTACCAATAATTAGAACTTTAATTATGTCACTTCTGGTACAAGACATAACCATTGGTTTCGAAGCACTAAACTTCTGAGTTGTTTTGTCTTCTCTTATTGCTTCCATTACATCATAAACAACTCTCCAATTGATAATTGGATTATCTTGTAGTGGAGCTATTGGAAGATCAAATATTTGTATGTCTTGTTTGTTTTTCTTCCTTGATTCTTGTTCAGCTTCTATTGCTTTCCTCTTTTTGTTGGGGATGCCCACAGCGTCGAGGAACATGTACTAGGGTGTATGTGCGACTCGTTCAGATCATGAACTAGAACAAAGGAAAGAGAACAATGTTAGAATCAAAAGGAAAAGACCCTAAGCTATTAAATAAAATGGAGTCTGAATGAGTATGACCATAAGCAGCCAAACAATTTGCAGCTTTGTGAAGCAAGGTTATTAGATACCTCAGGAAAGCCCGGCCAGAACCACACGTGCAAGTTTCCCTGCATGTGGCTCGTCCGTGATAACTTCTTCGGATTTGCATTGAAGGATGGGACCTTTTCTCGAAAAAGAAAGGAGATTCTATTTATTCTGTTTTTATACTCTTTAAAATGGCTCTCTCATATCGAGAAAGGGATAATCATTCCGGTCCTGGGAGAGGTGGCGACCATTCTCAAGAACCAAAAAGACTGAGCTGAGGGGAAGCCGGATTTATCTGCGTCGAGTGTGTCGATTGAAAGAAAGAAGAGAGACAACTCAAATGTCAGCGCAGAAATAGAAAGAGCCGTGCCGAAAAAAGTGGAATTCTTCTACGGTAGAGCTAGGAAAGTTATTGTATGAGGTCTACCCAGTGCTAGATGCAGAGGCGCAACTAACTGACTATATAGGCATACGAACTAGCGGAATCCCTAAACTTAAGCTTAGCAGCATTACATAATTTAACTAGGAAATTCACTTCATTTTTAGTCTCAGCATTAGACAATCTAGTCTTTGTTTCAAGTATATTTAGAGAAGGAAATACTCACCAGTCATTGGTGTTCTGGTAATCACTAGTGTTGGGTCACATTTTAATGTATTCAATAGTCTAGGGGTGTAATGTGAAATTTATTGTAACAAATAGTCTAGGGTGATTTTATGTAATTATTCAATACTAGGCCTAGGTATAAATACCTAGTTGTAACCTAGTATTGACCTAAGCTTGCCGTATATTGAAAATCACGATCGTTTGTGTGTGTGTGCAAAGCTTCAAAGTGTTCTTCATCTAATCTTCTAATTCACCTTTGTTCTTGTTTAATCTGTTGTTTAATCGATACATACGGATTCACAATTGGTATCAGAGCAGAAATCATCTTTGATTCGATCCATTTCAGTGAAGATTAAGCAAGATCTTGAAGTTTTTGGTGAAGAACTCAAGAATCGAAATCGCAATTTGAGGTAATAAATCGTCCATATTCTTTGTTCATTACATTCATCTTGTAATTCTAAGCATATTAGAATCCAGTTTCGATTAAATCCATCAACAATTGATCTCAATTCGTTGATTTTAAAGAAAACCATTAAAACACATTTTTTCCTCTGTAAAATCGAAATTACCTTCTGATTTGTTGTGTTTTGATCGAGTTTATTGACCCATTCTGTGCGAAAATCAATTTCGAGCATTTTGGGATTTGAATCGCTTGATTTGGTTAAGTTTTGAGCATTCTAGGATCGATTTAGTAGAAAATATTGCTGAGTTCGTTCGTAACAGTCAAGAAAGTTCTCGGCCCGAGAACAGTAACAAGTTCGGCCCGAACTTGTCAACAATCTTCGGCCCGAACTTCACATCGAACTTCGGCCCGAACTACACAACGAACTTCGGCCCGAACTACACAACGAACTTCGGCCCGAACTTCACATCGAACTTCGGCCCGAACTTCACATCGAACTTCGGCCCGAACATCAACCTCGGCCCGAACTTCTCAACTTCGGCCCGAACTTCTCAACTTTGGCTCGAACTTCTCAACTTCGGCCCGAACTTCTCAACTTCGGCCCGAACTATCGTGTGTCAAAAGGTGTTATACTAAAACGATCATAACTTTCAGCTCGGGTGTCCGTTTCCAGCCCACGAGTAACCAAATCGAAGCTAAAGACGAAAGCTACGACGTGATTTTTCGATCACTTTATGTGCGTTTTTGTGATTTTTCGGTCAATTTCCAAACTTCGTTTAGCCCCAGTTTCTTACCCAATTATCATTTTTGGCCAATTCGAAAATCGAGGACATATTTAAAGGGTCTTTTATCATCTGAGATCTTTTTGAAAAATTTTCAAATTTAAATTATTTTTTTCGGTCGTAACCGAACATCAAACAATGACTTCAAGAGAAGCACTATCAATCGGATCTGATCTAAAACCTACAGTCTTATTCAGAGGAGAGTATGCTCAGTGGAAGAAAAGGTTTCTCCACTTCATCAGAAGTCAAGAATTAGCTACTGAAATTCTTAAGTCCCTTGAGAATGGAAATGCAAAATTCTATGAAGATGTTGTTGCGTTACCTGATGCAGATCCTCCGGTTATTGGCGGTCGAGTTCTCATCCCTCCTTCCAGATATAATGCTATTCAAAAGCAACGTGCTAAAGCTGATCGTCAAGCATATTCCTTCATGCTTCAAGGACTACCGAATGAAATCTACAATAGTTTAGATAGTCTTGAGAGTGCTAAAGAACTCTGGGATGAAATAAGAAAACAAATGGAGGGCACGGTTCTTGGGAATAAGGCTAAGATGGTTACTACGTTAAACTCATATGAAAATTTTAAAGCATCACCGGGGAAGACCTGCAAAGCACTTACCATCGATACTGTAATCTGTTAAATGATCTCCGCAAAAACAGTCTTTCAAAGGGAAACCTAGAGATCAACATCAAATTTATCAACAGTCTTCTTCCTGAGTGGGAAATGTTTGGTAACAATGCTATGCAGAATAAAGATCTAATTCTGATAGATATCCATGAGCTGTACGAATATTTGTACCAAAATGCTCCAATGGTGAACAACATAGCCAAAACAAAACAAGAGACACAAGATACTCTTGCACTTCTTACCAAACAACAGCATCTGTTAAATGAGACTGCTAGATCTAAAGAAAAAGCAGAAGAACCCACTCCTCTAAAAATCGATGATTTGGATAAAGAACTTCAAGAAGTGCTGCAAGCCATATCAATCATCTCTAAATATGAGAAGAAATATTACCCGAAAACCGCAAAGAACAATCTGCGATTTACATCAAACTTTAAATCTGCTCAATCTGCTTCTGCTTCAACTGATAAGCCAGCCATGACACCTTTGGATCCTACAAAGAAATGTTATAACTGTGGTGTTGCTGGTCACTTCTCCCGTGATTGCACGAAACCTAAAGTTCGTGATTCTGAATATTTCAAAAAGAAGATGTTGATGGCAAAACAAATTGAATCTGGGAAAGTGCTGTTAGCTGAAGATCTTCAGTGGATGGAAGATTCTGATCAAGAAGATGAAGAACATGCTGCAAACTTGTGTTTCATGGAAAGAGAAAATGCTAAGCTCCACGAACGTTCCAATGCGGAGGTCAACAAGGAAATTGAGGTAACCAGCTCTTCTTTATCTACTTCTGATCATTCCACTGATTCTGATACTTGTCTTGATAAAAATCTGATTTCTGAAATTGATTCCTTACATCAAACAATTTTACTCGAAAAGGATATGAATACACAACTTTTAGAGCGTGTAAACATTTTAGAAAATGAATGCAAACAAACTGCTCATCTAGGTGAGCAACTTGTTAATCACATAAAACAAAATAAAATTTTTACACTGGAAATTCAGGATTTAAAAAGACAAGCATCAGAAATAAAGGTCCAGTATGAATCTGATATTCAACATTTGTAAAATACAATTTCCGAGAAAGAAACTGAAATTACAAATCTTAAAAATGCACAAAATCCTATTTCAAAGGAACGAAATGACAAATATTACAAATTGTATATTGAAACGTTCCAAGAATGTCAATTCACAAAAAACTGGATGCAACGTAAACAACCAGAATTTGATGATAATGAAAATCAATTTAAATCTTTAAATTCTGAAATAAAAGAATTAAAAGAAAAATTAACCGATCAAACTAATCAATCATCACAAGATAGAAATAGTCAACAGGTTATCATACATCGTCTCACCTACGACAAAGATCAGTTAGTATCTCACATTAAACACCTTGAAGAGTTAATCGCCAAACGAGGACATACTGATCAAACCATCCATTTGAACAAGCCTAAAGAGTTCAAGTACTTCAACTCCAAACAAGGTCTAGGGGCAGACAATCCAGGATATCTGAGCAAGGCGTGCAGGGTTCTTCCAACACTATATGACTCTCGCTACATGCAAACAGATATCTGGCAGAGCTTCATGCGGGTGACAGATGAAGAAAAAGAAATCGAAGCATTCAACAGAGCAAAGCAGGAGAATGCACAAATCAGTTTCAACTATGCAGAATTGAACAAAACTTATGAAATTAAAAAGGCTAAATTTAAAAATGATGAATATTTTCCTATAATAACCCCAGAAGAATTTGAAATTAAAGGGGATGCTGTCGTTCAACAAAAAGTGACACGAAAGCTTTATATTCCATCATTAATTCTCGAAAAGAAAATCTGCCAATTAGAAACAGAAATTGATGAAACACATAAGGCATTTGATAAAGAAAAATTAGTTTTACAAACCAAAATTCATGACTTAGAAGATAAACTTGTTAAAACCAATTCTTCTTCTGTTCAAAATGATTTTCAAATCAATTCTTCTGCTCAAACTAAAACTCTTGAAAAGACTTCTACAATTAAAATCCCTGCTATTTTAAAAAGAAGCTCTGACTCAACTGTTTTAAATGTTTCAGATAAAACCTTAAATTCAAAGCTTGAGAAGCCCATGCCAATCGGAGACAGAGGAGCAACTCAGATAAAGAAGTCTAAGTCGTCCGACTCTAGTATGCTTAAGTCAAAGGAACTTAAGAAGTCTAGTTCATCGTTGTAACGACCGTAATTTTACGTTTTTCATTTCGTGTAATTATTCGGGATTTATGTGAATTTTCGTTATTTATGTTAGTTTACATTTCGGTTTGTGTTTTATCGAATGATTGAATGTTTGGGACTTGGTATAACCAAGCATGGGTCAAAACTTGGATGGAAACAAGTTTAAGGGCCAAAAATCTGGCTGAAACAGCCCTCGCGGCGCGAGCCAATCGCGAGCGAAACGCGAGGTTGAACAGTGACTTCAGAACCCAAACGCGAGAAAGCTCGCGTAGAGACAAGAGCCGCGAGCGAGTCGCGAGCGAGTCGCGAGGTCCGATTTTCTGCGGCGACCAAGAGGACGACCCGCGTCACCTCGCGGCGCGAGGCAAACGCGAGCGGGGCGCGAGGTCTGTCTGGAGTATATAAAGTTGTGTAGAAGCTAGGGCTCATAACACCTACGAACCCTAGACTAAGGGCAGCCGTTTTTGAGAGCTTTTGGTCGGTTTTTGGAGCTAAGGAGCTCAAATCTTCATCTTCTTAAAGGATTTAAGCATCAAGGGTAAGAATTCTTGCTTATTTCACTTAGTTACCTTCATTTTGAGCTTGGTATGGGTAACAATGGTGGTTTTGGGAACCCACCATATCATCTTTGGGGAAGATGAACTTTCATGAGTGTAAAACACTCCTTGTGGACTTGTAATCAATGTGTACAAGTTAGATTTGGGATTGATGATGGAAAATCTTGAACTAGGGTTTGAGATTTCCACCAAGTTGTATGAACTTGGTGGTTGGGAATGTTTAGATGGATTACTTAGTAGCTAGTTATGGATTATAACTAGATTTTGTATTGATATTGATGTTAGGTCAAGAAGACCTTGAGATTGGAAGTACTTCCTCAATTTGGAAGTAAGATTGTGTTGTTGAACACAATTGTTGGATAGCATTGCTAAGGTGAGTACATGTGATCTTTTATGAGTACATAGGAAAATGATTTCAATGACTAAAATGATTTAAAAGAGTCTTTATTGAATAAACGTTTTGATAAAGAAATTGATTGTAATGTTTATATGCCATGAAATGATTTGTGACATTGACCCATTAAATTGATGATTGAATTGGAGCTAAGGCTCATGTTGATGACCAATTATGTGGTAGTCAAATTATCCGGAAATGATAACCCATTCGTGGGGGAGTAGAGATTACTACTTGGGGCGGTACCTCCCTGCGCAAGAGTAGTACATCTAAGTGAACGATAACCCGAAATTCGGGGGACTATGATAACCCGATAAAAAGGGGGATTACGATAACCCGCGGGACGGGGGAGTGATGATCTCGGTAAGTTTGGGAGAACCCCAATTACCATAAGATCTTTTGATGATAACCCACATCGGGGGAGTTGCTTCGGGATGACCCGTTGCGTATGTGTGAGCTTAGGGCAAGCTCGAGATTATGTTGGACTTATGTGCAATTTGATGATCATTTTACTATTATTACCTAATTGCATTTAATTATGACCGGGTCTAAAACCCATGTTTCTCACGAGACAATTTTGTCTCACGTACTACGTTTTCCTTTATGTCTATGTACTCATGTTTGGGAGCTAAAGATTAGGCGGCCCGTAGTGATAGCGTTTGGATGATTGGCTCGGCGTACCATTTGATTCCCTAGACTATTGTTTATGATATGTATTGTAACACCGGTTTTGATACCTTCCAATTATTTCAAATGTTTGTTTAATTCACTTTTTCGGATATTATGGATTTTTAAGTATTAAACTTATTATTTAAAAAGTTTAAATTGTTTTGAAAAATCGGTGTGTTACAATCGTCCTTTTTAGTTTCTTCTTTTTCTGTTTATAATAAATGTAATAATTCCATGGATTTTATTGCTCCTAAATTGGCTTTTGGTACTGTTTATGATTCTGCTGTTTATCGTCCTGTGAATTATACTGTTAATGGTGATAATTTGGTTGTTAAATATGATAAAACCGGTAAAAAGATTTATTGTGACAAGCAAACAAATAAACAAATTTCTCAGTATGATGAACGATATTTCATTAGGTTGGATGCTCCATGTGGTCCTAGAAACTATGTTTTACATAAGTCTGGTAAAATACTTACGTCCTGCAAAACTTGTTTTCCGTACTCATGCAAAACATCCATTTCTCGTCCGTTTCAATATAAACGAAAACAATCTTCTACACAAGCCTTCAAACCGACTCATGTTCGTCCCACTACCTCACCCATCTCTAATAAATTGATGTCCTCTCAACGTCAAACAACTCGAGGAATCACAACACCTAAATAATCACAATCAAGTACTTCTTCCAATTCTTCGACAAACAAATCAAAGATGCATAACACAAAATCCACGTTTGTTCATTACACTTGGATCAAGAATGAACAGTCAAACTGGATTTTACATTCTCCAGAGAAAATGCTTAAATGGTCTATCAAATCAATCCAATCAGAACTGCCTCCTTGCAGTTCCCCAAAATCTCTAAATTAATCCTTCTGTAAAATCTGCATAAAACATCCTTCACTAATCGTATAGGACCCATAACTGATTGGGTACCTAAATTGTTTTAACTGTTTTATGTAGAATATATGGTATCTTGATTCTGGATGCTCACGGCATATGACGGGAAACAAGAACCTCTTAACAAATTTCAGAGATAAATATTTGGGTACTGTTCGTTTTGGAAATGATCATTTGGCTGCTATCATGGGAATTGGCGATATCATTCGTGACAAGTTATTCATTCGAAACGTCACTTATGTTGAAGATCTTGCTCACAACTTGTTCAGCATCGGTCAATTTTGTGATAAAGAGTTAGAAGTTAATTTTCGAACAAAGAAGTGTGCTGTTCGTACTTATAATGGAAAAGAACTTCTTACCGGATCACGGGATACAAATCTGTTTACTATCAATCTAAATGACGTGACCCCAATGGAAGAAGTATGCTTACTGTCAACAGCGTCATCAGATGAATCATGGTTATGGCACCGTCGCCTCTCTCACCTTAACTTCAAAACCATCAACAAATTGGTAAAAGGTGGCCATGTATCTGGTCTCCCAGACGTTAAATTTGCAAAAGATCATCTGTGTTCGTCTTGCGAAATGGGAAAGATGAAGAAAACGTCACACAAATCCAAACTTGTTCCAAGTACATCCAAACCTCTTGAATTGCTTCACATGGATCTATGTGGACCAATGAGTGTACAATCAATTGCTGGTAAACGGTATGTCTTAGTGATTGTTGATGACTACTCACGGTATACCTGGGTTCACTTCTTACGTACCAAAGATGAAGCTGCAGATACTATTATCGCCTTTATCAAGAAAACTCAGACAAATCTGGAATTAAAAGTCAACACCATTCGGACTGATAATGGAACTGAGTTTAAGAATCGAACCCTAGATTCATTTCTTGAATCTGTAGGTATAACCCATCAATTTTTCGTTGCTAGAACTCCACAACAGAATGGAGTAGTAGAACGAAGAAATCGTACCTTAGTTGAAGCAGCCCGCACAATGCTTTCATTTTCGAAACTACCTTTATCTCTGTGGGCTGAAGCCATCAACACGACATGTTTCACTCAAAATCGTTCTATCATCAACAAAACCTACAACAAAACACCGTATGAATTGATAAATAACCGAATTCCGAATGTTAAATTTTTCCATGTTTTTGGGAGTCGTTGCTTCATCTTGAATGACAAAGACAAATTGAACAAATTTGAAGCTAAAGCGGACGAAGGGGTATTTGTTGGTTATTCACGAGAATCTGCATCATTCAGGGTTTACAATCGATCAAATCGGACAATAAGAGAAAGTGTGAATTTTGATGAGACATTTCCTCTTGAGTCACTTACTTCAAATATTAAACCTCCTTCACCTCCTTCCGCACCTTCCACCTCTGAAAATGATTTCGATGTATTGTCTGAACATTTTTATGATGAATATCATAACATCAGACATACGTTACTTCAGGAGGCTGGCGTTCCATTCCCTGCAGCTGCAGATGTTCAGTCTATTAGTGTCCCTGAGACACACAGTCTGAGTTCCTCTGATTCTCCATCTCCAACGTCTGCTGCTCCTGAGAACACTGAGTCAGTAACAAATTCAGTATGTACTTCATCATCAATGGAAACTAAATCATTGCCAGATGTTTCTTCATCGTCCACTCCAGTTGTCGGTGTTTCTGATTTAATCATTGCACCAACTCAAGCTCCACAGTTGGTGATTGATTTCTCAAAATTCAATGTTCAAAAAGTTGATCCTCCACCTTCTACATCCAACACATAAACTGCTATGACCCCGCATCCTGAATTCATTGATACCTCCAACATAATTCCAGGTCAACTTCCACTTCCTCATACTCTGAAATGGACCAAAGAGCATCCTTTACATCAAGTAATTGGAAATCCTGAATCTTCGGTTCAAACTCGTAGAGCAACTGCGGATTAATGTCAATACTCATCTTTCTTAAGCTCCAATGAACCTAAGAAAGTCAGCGAAGCTTTATCAGACCCAGACTGGATTCTTGCCATGCAAGATGAAATCAATCAATTTGAACGACTGAAAGTTTGGCGTCTAGTTCCAAAACCACCTGGAAAGTCTGTTGTTGGTACCAAATGGATCTTTAAAAACAAAAAGGATGAAAATGGGATTGTCATTCGAAATAAAGCACGCCTGGTTGCTAAAGGGTATTCTCATCAAGAGGGCATCGATTATGAAGAAACTTTTGCCCCGGTTGCAAGAATAGAAGCCATTCGAATCTTTCTGGCATATGCAGCACACAAGAATTTTACAATCTATCAAATGGATGTAAAAATTGCATTTCTTAATGGTATTCTAAGTGAAGAAGTTTTCGTTCATCAACAAGAAGGATTTGTCGATCCAAACTTGCCTAACCATGTCTTCATCCTTGATAAAGCGTTATATGGTTTGAAGCAAGCTCCTCGTGCGTGGTATGATGTTCTATCCAAATTCTTAGTCGACTCTGGTTTTTCAAAAGGCAAAGTGGACAAAACTCTATTCATCAAACGACAAGGGGAAGATATCTTCCTCATTCAGATTTATGTAGATGATATTATTTTCGGGTCCACAAATCCAAAATACAGTAAACGATTTTCAGATCTTATGATCAAAAGATTTGAAATGAGTATGATGGGGGAGATGAATTTCTTTCTCGGTTTACAGATTCGTCAGTTACCTACCGGGAACTTCATCAATCAATCTAAGTATATCACTGATTTGTTGAAGAAGTATCTGATGGATGACTGTAAACCCATTTCTACACCAATGTCACCCGGTTCAAAATTGCATACTGATCCTGACGGAAAGCTAGTTGATATCACCAACTATCGAGGCATGATAGGGTCCTTATTATATCTAACTGCCAGTCGCCCTGATATAATGTTCTCTACGTGCGTTTGTGCTCGGTATCAGGCTGCTCCCAAAGAGTCTCACCTTCAAGCAGTCAAACGCATATTTCGTTACTTAAAGGGTACTCGAGATCTTGGTCTTTGGTATCCCAAAGAAACTTCGTTTGACCTGTCTGCATTCTCTGATGCTGATCATGCTGGCTGTATGTTGGATCGTAAAAGCACTTATGGAGGTGCTCAATTTCTCGGTGATAAATTGGTGAGCTGGTCATCAAGGAAACAAAATTGTGTATCTCTTTCAACTGCCGAAGCGGAGTATGTTGCTGCTGCAAGCTGCCTGTCTCAGGTAATTTGGATGCAGTCACAATTAAAAGACTACGGCTTTTCATACAGCTGTATTCCTTTATATTGTGACTCCCGAAGTGCAATTGCAATTTCATGCAATCCTGTTGAACATTCCAAAACTAAACATATTGATCTTCGATATCATTTTATCAAAGATCACGTTGAACAAGGAACTGTGGAAATGTACTTCGTATCCACTAATTTTCAGTTAGCTGATTTATTTACCAAGGCTTTAGATGAAAAACGATTTAACTTTCTTGTGTCAAAGCTTGGTATGTTAAATCTCAAAGCATAAATCGTTTCTATTTTTATTTTCACTAATTTTCAATGTTGTTTCTACAAAATGCTTTTTATTGTTTACATTTTTAGCAATGACTTATATACACATCAGTATATAACTCGAACTTTAAAGCACTGGCTTTCCAGTCCATCAGCTTGAAACCCGCTCTTAATCAGAAAACACAGAACTGTAAAAACTCTTATCCACCCCTCTGCTACTGTTAAAAGGTACATTTCTGATCTACAAACTTTTATATATCTTTACTTTATCGAGGGGGAGTAATATTAATTCTAGGGGGAGAATTAGTCTTTCCAGGGGGAGAAACTTTCTTATATAAATATTTTTATACCCGTTTGATTTTTTTTATTCGACCAATTTTTTTTATCAAACGACAATACCTTCCCATGGTTTGCCAGAACCGGCCTTACCTTCCAAGGGAATTCTTTTTCAGCCATTTGGTAAATGTGAGGGTATAAGTCTAGGGTATAGCAATAGGTGAGTGCAAGGTGATGTGACAAACATGATAACTTTAAGAAAACACACCTTTGAGTGCATCCACACCGTAGATAAACCGGGCAACCATACAAAAGGGTGCTCATTTATGCGTTAAATGTTTCACCAGACTTTACTAGCCCAGTAAAGCAAATGCACACCACCACCAACCACTCAAATTCCTCTCAACAGGAATTTGTTTCATTTCATTAGGGGACGTAGCACAAAAGCTACTGACTACTCATTCGGAGTATGTCGGTATTGAAACAAAATAACCTCCTGCCCTGGGTTAAGTCTCTTTGTATGCACAGTGTGTCTAGTTCTCAACCTCAAGAATATTCTAATATAGGTCACTTGCACTACAAACATGGATTTCTTTAAATCCATCGGAACACTCGTAGTGGCATCACGATCTGATGTTTCACGAGGATCGAGTGGAAATCCTACTAGATCTAAAATCACGCCAACTCTAAACGCAGGTCACACATCTGAATCTACGGTTGTGCAAACGACTACAGATTCATACAGTGTGCAAACGGATACTCTATGTGAGTCCGGTATTCACTTACTTGTTCAAGTTGTTGTACCTAAATTTGACATCTTAAAGGCAACAACTTATGCCGGAAACACATACACTTTCCGATGAAAAATCCATGTTATTCACAAAACGTAACATCATATATGCTGATCCATTGCACATGAGCGTTTTAGTTCACTCTCAACTTACTCCTATGATCTGCTATAACCGGCATGATCTTCCCCAGGAGCCACCTACAATATAGGACAAAATATAAGGGTTTATAGGTCTAGGTGAGCAGAATCAAGTATCACGGGATCTTGATTGGGGTGCGCTGGGGTAAAAATTGAGAGAGGGTATGAAGTATGGGGTGCAAATCAGCTTCACACATGGTAACACAACAACGAGGGTGTGGTTGAAAATGAAAAAGTGAGTTGAGTGAGGAGTGTGTGTGAGACAGGGTTAAAGAAAACGAAAAACCCTCCCTAAACCAATCAAAAGACCGGGTAACCACATCTTTATCAGACTGCATACGATGCCTTTTGATTCAGACATCATGGACCCAGTGACGCAATGCACAACCCCCACTGACCACTCAAGTACAAAAAGTACTTGTTTCAAAATCACGGAGATTACTACATCTACTATCGACATCTCATTTGGAGATTGTTAATATTGAAAAAGAGGACCTACCTCCAGTCCTCGCCTTCGTTTGTCCACATATAGAGTCTAGAACCGAATTAAATTTCTCTAGGACACAGGCATTCCACCAAGCATATCCTAGTGATATTGCCGGAACATTCATAGTGATACCAAACTTGTTGGTATTCCACGATGATTGAATGGAAATCCTACCAGTGCTAACATCAAAGCCAACACTGAACGTAGGTCACACAGTTTTTCACTGTCGTGTTAACGGGATATCTATGAGATCCCGGTTTATCCTATTTGACTATGCTGTAAAATGTGTTATATATTGATCCATTCAAAAAATGAATGTTATCATTAATCAACACATTTTCATCACCAAGCTTCGGAGATTCTTCTTCTTACATGATGCTTCAGATAAATCTTGTTCATCATGAGGGGGAGAATGTATTAGCCTAACTTACTCCACATCAAAAAGACACATATGCACCAGTGAATGGGGAGTATACAAGGAACCGAAGACTCCATGAAGAAATAATTGTATGTTTAGGGGGAGCATAAACCTTATCAACAAATTTCCCGAACAACAATTATTAAAGATCATTGATCGACATAAAGCCACAAACTTCAAGAAAAGACTTCCGTTGTTAATCTCTCTATCATTATGGGTCTCAATTTTGGTCGATCAATATGTATCTTCAAAGTAAAGTCTTCAAAATACCTTTTGTGGTTAAAAAGCTACAAGAAGTATTCGTTTTCACAGATTAATAAAGCTCAAGCCTGATCCTGATTATTATGCAACGAAATATCTACAAGACTAGGCTTTTTCTAAAGATGAAGACTTCGAAGATATGATTCCCAGACTATTGTTACAAAGGGGGAGATTGTTGGGTCACATTTTAATGTATTCAATAGTCTAGGGGTGTAATGTGACATTTATTGTAACAAATAGTATAGGGTGATTTTATGTAATTAGTCAATACTAGGCCTAGGTATAAATACCTAGTTGTAACCTAGTATTGACCTAAGCTTGCCATATATTGAAAATCACGATCGTTTGTGTGTGTGTGCAAAGCTTCAAAGTGTTCTTCATCTAATCTTCTAATTCACCTTTGTTCTTGTTTAATCTGTTGTTTAATCGATACATACGGATTCACAACTACTTGAGGATCAAGATCAAATAACACTTTATCTTTCACTTCTTCAACCTGTTTATCCTCTGGATCTGCAAATTCTTTCTTTTTCTCAATGCAATATCTTTCAATAATGGTGATTAACTTCATTCTTCCAAAAGACTTTGCATTGTGGCCTCTTGATTTTAAGTAAGAGATCATATCTTCTTTCTTCTCTGCAAAATGTTCAGGCATGTCTTCTTTCATGCGTTTGCATTCTTTCACTTGTGCTTCAAGTGAAGGGTTTATGTGCACAGATAAGTACACGTGTCACCGTGTCCAATGTTATAAGACACTAAAGGGTCACACCACTACACACCCAATAATGGACAACCGAATAAAGTAAGTTGTGTGGAATAATTAACTAGTTAAGTTAATTATAAAGAAGAGAATAAATAATAATAAGTTAATTATTATTTGTGAGGATGGTTAAATATTAGGTTAAGTATTTAACGGACAGTTAATTAATAGTTAATTAATTAACTAGTAAAAGTCCAAGGGTTTAAAGTGATAATAGGAAGTTTAATTATGAGATTAATCATTATTAAACTTCAAGGACTAAACCGTAACATCTAGCCTTATAAATAGAAGGCTTATGTGAGGGTTTAAGGGTTACACTTTTCACATCACCTAAACCCTAAACCTCTCCCTCTCTTTCTCTCGGCCGTGCGAACGAAGGAAGAACCCCATAGGGTTCTTCGGCTTTTCGGGTTCGAGTTCGACCGAACACACACACACACACACACACACACACACAAGTATTTGTGTGTTGCTTTGTTGGTACAACGCGGTCTTGCAGCGTGTCCAGGTGGTGCAGCAGAGGTGGATCACTTCTTTAGCAATCTAAAGGTAATGTTCATCATCTCTTTCTTCTCGTGATCTCATTGACTAGTAGAGATCCAGTAATGTGGTATTCAAGTTCCGCCATGTGAATAGTACAAGGTTTTCCTACAGTGGTATCAGAGCTTTCTACTAATCTCAATGAGATTCGGTTGAGTTTCTTTTCATCTAGAAAAGAACCCTAGAATTTTCGGCCAAGCATGTTTTCTTCAAGTTTTGAATGAACATTGGTTTGAATAGGGTTCTAGATAAAAAGAAATTAGGGTTCTTTTTCTTCCTTGTATTTTACGAATTTCGTATATATATGTATATATTATGTTAAGTTTTTTTTTTATCTTAGAAAGAACCCTAGAACATTTGATCCAAGAATATTATTCAAGTTCATGAATAATTGGATTAAATAGGTTTCAAGATAAAAAGAATTAGGTTTCTTTTTGTTTAGAAAAATAGAACCTAGAATGTCTAATCCAAGAACATTATTCAAAGTTCTTGAATAATTGGAGTAAATAGGGTTTTAAGACAAAAAGGGAAAAGGTTATGTTAAATTTTAAGTTTATAAGATTTAACACTTTGTTTGTTTATTATTGTTATTATTACCGAAATAAAATATAAAAATATATATATATTTTACGATAGTCGAACCCGCCTCAACCGAGTTTCGGTCGACGCAAGGCTCGACCATCGAGTGGCCATCGCACACCATCCCACCGAGTTTCCGTTGGGGTAACTTCGTGGTCAAGAAACTTTTATTTTTGGTCCAAGATTTCCCAACGTTTTTGGGAAGTATGTGATCCGAAATAAGGGATAAAATCTACAAGTTTCTAATGTAAGATTTTATCATTAATAGTCAAATCTTTTAAATAATTTTGACTAGTTTATTATTTTTGTTAACAAATAACAATAAAGTTTAATAAACAATTACCTAATGATTTTAATAGTTATTAAAATCAAGATAATTATAAAATTAAGGAGGAAATAAGAAACCAGTTTATGGGTAATTTAATAATTATCAGTTTGGTAATTTAAATTATCAGTTTATTTAATTAATTAGAATGACATAACCCAAAAGAAATGATATTGTGTTTATTTTAAAATTTTCGGAATTTTTTATTTTTTGGAAATTTTATAAAGTTTTTTTTTTTTAAAATACATAAAACACAAAACCAAGTCTTTGGGGTTATGTGAAGGAATTATGTGCACAGTTATTCAACCTATGATGATACATCCATGCCTACAAAACACTTAAGGGTCACACCGGTGAGTACATGTAATACGAGCAAGTTATGCAACGATACTAAGAAGATGAATGATTCATAATAGTCATTATGAATCAGTTAAGTATTAAGTTAAGTTTAACTTATTACTAGATTAGTTTAACTAACTAATTAATACAAGTAGTTGTACATTTACTAGTTGAGTAAATATACAATGTGTTAATTAAAGGTTATCCATGATATGATTTAAAGCTATTAAATCATATAGTAATTGGATAATATTATTGTGTAAATTATATAAAGGTTATTATATAATTAACTATTAAAAGTATAAATACAAGTCTATATATTTCGTGTATATGGGTACCAAAATTATAGTGTGTTAATACTAGACATTTAATAGTTAAGTGCAACAATAATAAACTAGTTAAAAGTATAAGGGATTGAAGTGTAAAAAGGAAGTTTAATTAAGAAGTTAATCTTAATTAAACTAGAAGGGTTTTAAGTGTAAGATATTCTATTATAAATAGAAGGCTTATGCTAAACCCTGGATGTTGGTTCCTAACACCTTAATCACGAAATCCCTTGCCCCTTTCCTCCCTTCGATCGGCCGAACATCAACACAAGAACACAAGTCTTGTGTTCTTCGTGTTCTTCATTCGTTCTTCGTGTTCTTCGAGTTTCGAAGATCAAGGATCGTTGCAAGTGATCATCTAGAGGATCGTTCGTCGTGTTCATCATCAGTGGATTTATCTTAAGCATTAACCTAAGGTATGATTCATGGAACACTCTTTCTTCCTCTCCTCTTGTTTGAAGTCGAACCAAGAACCCTAGGGTTCTTGGTAGTAGTCGACGAACACACACAAGTATGTGTGTATGTTCGAGTTCTTCGTACAAGGTTTCTTTCTTGTTAACCTAATCTAGAATTCCAACATCCCAATCCTTTAGGATTTAAGGATTGGGTTTAATCCCAGTTCCGCATTTAGGGATTAAATCAGCTAGTTAGTTTCAACCGATCAAGAACAAGTTCATGTTCTTGGTCTGCAAGGTTCGAACTCGTGTACTGGGTGGTCGACCCAAGTGGTTGATCAGTCGCATGGTGCGTAGTAAATACCAACAGTGGTATCAGAGTGTTGGTTTAGAAATATAGACTAGATTAACAAAGATTATTTTGTTTACTTTAATTATTCTTTTGTTTCAAGTATTTTTCTTTCTTTCTTCTTCTTCACATTTTTCGAAAATAAGGGAAGAAACCCTAAGACCAAGAACATTAAACTAGTCTAAGTTTAATTGGTCAAGAAGGTTTCTAGAAACCCTAGCAATTTTCGAAAACCATGGAAGAACCCTAGGATCAAGTATATTAAACAAGATATGTTTAATTGATCAAAAGGATTCTTTCCATAAAACCATAGAATTTTCGTGACCATGGAAGAACCCTAGGATCAAGTATATTAAACAAGATATGTTTAATTGATCAAAAGGATTCTTTCCTAATACCTTAGAGATTTCAAAATCTAGAGGAATACTTGAACACCAAGTTTATTAAACTAGCCTAGTTTAATTGGTGGAAAAGTATCCTAGTCTTAAGTTTTCGAAAACCCTAAAGAACCCTAGAAAATTAAACTAGTTTAAGTATAATAGTTTAAAAGTATTAATTAGGATAATAATCTAAACCTAGTTAATTAGACAAGTTTATGTCTAATAGGTTTAATTATTATTTTGATAGGTTTATTAAAGCTAATTCTTTAAACCTAGTAATTTAGACAAAGTTTTATTGTCTATAAGGTTTAAATTAAAAAGTTTAAATAAATTTATTAAGGATATAATCTATCTTAGAATTTAAACAAAGTTTATTGTTTAAAAGGATTGATTAAAATTAATCTTTTAATTAAAATAATGTATTTGATCAAGAAAGTCAAAACCATATTCTTATTAGAATGTTACAAGTTTATAATTATGGATATACATATATACGAATTATATATATATATATATATATATATATATATATATATATATATATATATATATATATATATATATATATATATATATATATATATATATATATATATATATATATATATATATATATATATATATATATATTAAATACAAGATAAAATGAAACAATTAAAAAGATAATGTTATTTTGATCTTTAAAGAAATAATAGTATAACTAGTTATTGTATAAGTTATAATATAATTAAAACCAGAATGTACAAAGTTATGATTTAATTATAACTAGTAATTGTACAAGTTGAAATTATATGATTAACTAGAAATATACAAAGTTATATTGTCATATATATCAAGGTGTATAAAGTTATAAGTTATTATAACTAGATAATTATACAAGTATGATATAAGTATTTTACAAATTATGTAGTATACTAGATTAATGATCAAGTATAAATAACAAGAACATATATTTAACTAGTTTAAGTTAAATATAAGAAAAGTCTAAACAAACTAAGAATTATTATATATAGTTTTTATATAATAAGTTTATTAGTTTCACCAAGTATAAACCGATGATTGTGTTAGCTTAAGTTTCATCATGGTTGTTGAAGCTAGTGGGAGTTACACAAGAAAATCACAAAGTTTGTAAGTGTGTCGTTAAGGCATAAGTTATGGTCGAATCTAATAAGTATAACAAATGTTTAATTTCATTATTAGACATATGAAAAACTAGGTGTGTTAAACTAGGTTTATGTTTCAAGTTCATAAATCATAAAAGTTTTAAAAGTTTAACATAAGTTTTATAAGTTTTTCAAGTAATATATTACAAGTAAGTTTTATTAGAAATAAGGTTTCTCACAAAACCTAGTAAAATGTTTTTGTACACCTCGTTTTAGGTATACATGTAAAATCGTGTAAATTCTTGAAACTATAAGTTTTAAAGAATAGTTCTTATGTTTTAAAAAGGTGTCTTGGAGAATCATTCAATTCACAAGTCACACATTTTAAACAAGGATTAAGATTGGAATAAAAGTTTAAGTTTTGTGTAAGACTTAAACAAACCCAAGAAAATCTTAGATCTAAGTACTATCCACCTAATGTAACACCTCACTTGTTAAACGATATTCATATTGTAAGGATAACGAACCTTAGATATGGATTCAAATCATTGCGAGTGTTAGGGTGCGTAAGGTTCTGTGATAATCGGGAGTCCCGGCGCAGAGCATCGCACTGTCTTAGATGGTCTGATCTACTTTGGTGATAATCGGGAGTCCCGGCCCAAAAAGTACTTGAGTAGAATAAACATACTAGACTTTATTACTAACTTTGAATTGTACAATTAGATTGTACAAAGTTGTAATAAGTTATAAGTCTAAAGATTCTACGACCCCTAGGAATCGTGTCAAGTCTTGATACGATCGGTAAGGAAGTTACCTACCAGAAATAGCATGTCTCGTCGGGAAGTGCCCAAACCTTGTGGCGAGAATGTGATATATGGATCCTAGGCCTAAAATATTAATTATGGGTTTATAATATATTTTAGAGAATGTTTATTGATGATTACTAATTAAACTGGGTTTGATTTGTAGATGACAGCAACAAATGTGATTGCGACAACAAGTACCAATAATCTCTCACTTCGCTCAATCCTCGAAAATAACAAGTTGACTGGGTCAAACTTTCTCAATTGGGAACGCAATCTTCGTATTGTGCTCAGGCATGAGAGAAAGTGGTATGTCTTGGAGAGAGCAGTACCAAACACCCCTGCTGTTAATGCCAGAGCTGAAACGAGGCAAGCTTATGATAAGCATGTCAGTGATGCACTCGATGTGAGATGTCTAATGCTCGCCACCATGAGTCCTGAGTTACAAGCGGGACTTATGGATGTGCCTGCATTTGAGATGATCCAGCAACTTAGGGAGTCATTTCAACAGCAAGCTCGCACTGAGAGGTTTGACCTCAATCGAGCCTTCAACTCTTGTAAGATGGTCAAAGGAACGCCGGTGAGTGCCCACGTCATGAAAATGAAGGGACACATGGATCACCTCGCTAGACTTGGTCACCCCATACCGTTGCAAATGGCAACAGATACTATACTCAACTCGTTGTCTGATGACTACAAGTCTTTTGTGGTCAACTACAACATGCATAATATGGAGAAATCCATTGCAGAGCTACATTCCACGCTCAAGACAGCTGAGTTGAGTTTGGGGACCAAATCTAAGGACGTTCTCTTGATCGGTAATGGCGGTGGCGGTGGGAAGAAGAGAAAAGGGCATGGTGGTAAAGGAAAGGGTAAAACCTATCCTAACCAAGGAGTGCCAAATGGTAAAGGTGTCAAACAAAAGGTCAAGAAGGTTAAGCCTAACACTGCGAGGACCGAGAACCGGTGCTTCAAGTGTGGTGAGGCTGGGCATTGGAAAAGGAATTGTCCAAAGGGTGCAAGTACTAGTTGAGTAAATATACAATGTGTTAATTAAAGGTTATCCATGATATGATTTAAAGCTATTAAATCATATAGTAATTGGATAATATAATTGTGTAAATTATATAAAGGTTATTATATAATTAACTATTAAAAGTATATATACAAGTCTATATATTTCGTGTATATGGGTACCGAAATTATAGTGTGTTAATACTAGACATTTAATAGTTAAGTGCAACAATAATAAACTAGTTAAAAGTATAAGGGATTGAAGTGTAAAAAGGAAGTTTAATTAAGAAGTTAATCTTAATTAAACTATAAGGGTTTTAAGTGTAAGATATTCTATTATAAATAGAAGGCTTATGCTAAACCCTGGATGTTGGTTCCTAACACCTTAATCACGAAATCCCTTGCCCCTTTCCTCCCTTCGATCGGCCGAACATCAACACAAGAACACAAGTCTTGTGTTCTTCGTGTTCTTCGTTCGTTCGTTCTTCGTTTTCTTCGAGTTTCGAAGATCAAGGATCGTTGCAAGTGATCATCTAGAGGATCGTTCGTCGTGTTCATCATTAGTGGATTTATCTTAAGCATTAACCTAAGGTATGATTCATGGAACACTCTTTCTTCCTCTCCTCTTGTTCGAAGTCGAACCAAGAACCCTAGGGTTCTTGGTAGTAGTCGACGAACACACACAAGTATGTGTGTGTGTGTTCGAGTTCTTCGTACAAGGTTTATTTCTTGTTAACCTAATCTAGAATTCCAACATCCAAATCCTTTAGGATTTAAGGATTAGGTTTAATCCCAGTTCCGCATTTAGGGATTAAATCAGCTAGTTAGTTTTAACCGGTCAAGAACAAGTTCATGTTCTTGGTCAGCAAGGTTCGAACTCGTGTACTAGGTGGTCGACCCAAGTGGTTGATCAGTCGCATGGTGCGTAGTAAATCCCAACATTATGGCATGGCAATTTTTTGAAATTGCAAGTATTATTTATTTTTCGTTTATTTATTACAATATGAAATAATAAAGTGGTAATTATAAACAGTTTGTTTAGAAAACCAAGTTTTAAATTAATAATGGTAAAGTAAACAGTTTGTTTATAAACCAAGTTTTATAAAAACCAAGTAATTAAAAACTTGCTAACTTTTTTTCGAACAAAGGAAAATCCTTTTTAGAAAATCTTAGATCAGAGTGCAACCCACCTAATGGAACACCTCACTTGTTCAACGATATTCACATTGTAAGGAGAAAGAACCTTAGATGTGGATTCAAATCATTGCGAGTGTTAAGGTGCGTAGGGTCTTGTGATAATCGGGAGTCCCGGCGCAAGGCATCGCACTGTCTTAGGTGGTACGATCTATTTTGGTGATAATCGGGAGTCCCGGCCCAAAATGCACTAGAGGGATTAAAACATGTACAAGTTTGTTGTTCAACTTGATATCCCGAGGATCTAGGAATCGTTTCTAGTCTAGAAGCGATCGGTATGGCTATACCTACCAGAAATAGTGTGGCTCTAATGGGAAGTGCCCAAACCTTGCATTAGAGGGCGTGAAATATGGGTCCTAGTCTAACTATTATTATTAAAGGTAATAATGTTAGAAGTTATTTATTTTATCTCATCTTACTAACCATTTGTTTGTTTTTCTTATAAATGTTTGTACTGTCAGAAATTCCGTTTTACTCACCAAGCGAATCGCGAAAGTTCATCACTGGAAAATGGAAGCTTACTGGTCCGAACTACAAAGTTTGGAAAGTGCACTTTAGGAGTTACCTAAAAGCACAGAATCTATTGTACGTGATGGACGAGGTGCCCAAGGGACAACCAGGGCAAGATGCCCAGGATGATGAGTTTGACGCTTATTATCAGTATCTGACAGATGAATCACAAGTTATGTCGATTCTTATTCTTACTTCATTATCAGAGCTTACTGATAATCTACGTAAGAAACCATGCTATGAGTTTGTCTAGTATCTTGAGGAGACGTTTAAAGATAGTACTGAAGATAGCAAGCAATTCATTTTACAAGAAATCATTTCGTCGAAAATGAAAGATGATCAACCATTGAGTGACCACCTTATCAACATAAGGAGGTTACTAGATTGTCTCACCCTAGTTACTGGCACATAAAACGAGCATGAACAAGTCCTGTTCTTGTTTGGATCTCTCACTCAGTACTATCAGGACAGGGTAGTACCTATAATCGGGAATTTTGATTTGAGTGACGCAGGTCTACACGAGAATCTCTTGTGTATACGCGATGTTCAAAGGCTGGAGGAAGAATCTCTCCCTGAGATTCAGCAGGATGAGTTCTATGATTGGGTGAATGACTTTGCTGATTTGTGTTTCCCAACTTGTGGCAGCAAGGATATTTGCGAGCACACGTCAGACGTGGGGCTGTTGGACGCTGACTTTGTCAGTGATTCAGGTATCTTTATGATTGATTGTCTCGTTACTTCTAGTCAATCCTGGGTATTAGATACCGGATGTGGTCATCACATTTGCAATCATTTGCAGGGATTTAAGAGGAACAGGAGGCTAGGACGAGGGGATGTTGAACTACGAGTAGGCGAAGGTTCCAAGGTTGGAGCTGAAGCGTAGAAACATATCTTCTCAAGTTGCCTTCAGGAAGAGTTTTGAACTTAAAGGTTGTTATTATGTTCCTAGACTTATTAAAAATGTTATTTCTTTTGATTTACTTATAGATAGTGGTTTTTATTATGAGTTTTATGGAAAAACAATTTTGTGTTTAAAAGATGACATTTTATATTTTAACGCAAATTCTCATAATGGTCTATACACGTTATATCTAAATAACATAGAACGAGACGTTTATCATATAAGTGAAAGATCCAAGAGTAACTTGAATCAAACTTATCTCTGGCATTGTCGTTTAGGTCATATAAACGAGTCTCGCATAACGAAGCTCCACGATGATGGAATTCTAGAGCCATTTGATTTGGTATCATATGCAATATGCGAAGCTTGTTTATCTGGCAAGATGACAAAAGACCCTTTCAACCACTACAATGAAAGGGCAGGCGAGTTGCTAGGGATTATACACACAGATGTGTGTGGACCCTTTACTCCAGAAGCCAGAGGATGATACCGCTACTTCATTACCTTTACTGACGACTTCAGTAGGTATGGTTATGTCTTTCTTATGAGACTAAAGTCTGAGAGCTTTGACAAGTTCAAAGAATATCAGAGGGAAGTAGAGAACCAACTAGGCAAGAAAATTAAGTCACTTCGGTCTGACCGAGGAGGCGAATATTTGAGCCAAGAGTTCGACGATCATTTGAAAGAATGTGGGATTGTTTCACAACTCACACCTCCGTATACACCTCAGATGAATGGTGTATCAGAAAGGAGGAGTCGCACCTTGTTAGACATGGTACGTTCAATGATGTGTCGCGCCCCACTACCACTATCATTTTGGGGACATGCACTCGAGACTGCAGCATTCACACTGAATAGGGTTCCGACCAAGTCAGTAGAAAAGACTCCGTTCGAGCACTGGACGGGGAGAAAGCCTAAATTATCTTTTCTCAAGATTTGGGGTTATGAAGCATACGTTAGACGTAACTTCACAGACAAACTAAACCCCAAGTTAGATAAGTGTATCTTCGTTGGATATCCAAGGGAAACCTTAGGATACTATTATTATCATCAAGAAGACAACAAAGTTTTTGTTGCTCGAAAAGGTGTCTTCTTGGAGGAGAAGTTTCTAGGAACTGAAACTCCAAGAAAAGAAATAGAACTTCAAGAAATTGAAGAGAACGAAGATCCACCGACGACTTCAGTCGAACCAGTAGTTCAACAAAGAATTGTTGATTCCCAACCAGACCCACCTATTGAGGAAGAAGAGACACGCAATCCGCGTAGGTCCAGTAGACCACGCTAAGAACCAGATAGGTATCTTGGATTCATGATCGATGAAGATGATGGAAGTCTACTAGAACCATTAACCTACAGCGAAGCTGCTAACAACATAGAGTCTAAAAGATGGCTCGAGGCTATGCAAGCAGAGATGCAGTCCATGTATGACAACCAAGTCTGGGTGTTATCAGACTTGCCACCACAGTCTCGTGCTGTTGGATGCAAGTGGGTTTTCAAGAAGAAAACCGACATGGATGGAAAAGTGCATACTTACAAAGCACGACTCGTCGCGAAGGGTTTCACGCAAACACAGGGTGTGGATTATTCTGAAACCTACTCGCCAGTCGCTATGCTTAAGTCTATCAGAATTCTTATGGCCATATCAGCATATTACGACTATGAGATATGGCAAATGGATGTTAAAACCGCCTTCCTTAACGGGGAGTTGAATGAGGACGTATTCATGATACAACCGGATGGTTTTACTGATCCAAAGAATCCTGATAAAGTATGCAAATTGCTACAATCCATTTATGGATTGAAGCAAGCATCTAGAAGTTGGAACTTACACTTTGACAAAAGAATCAAAGAATTTGGTTTTGTCAAGAGTGAGTTCGAGGCGTGTGTCTATACAAAATTCAGTGGGAGCATAGTAATCTTCCTAGTCTTGTATGTTGATGACATACTGCTTATAGGAAACGATATACCAGCATTACAAGGAGTAAAATCCTGGTGAGTTAAATGTTTCCAGATGAAGGACTTGGGAGAAGCCGCGTTTATACTAGGTATAAAGATCTATAGGGATAGATCTAGGCGGCTTATTGGACTTAGTCCAAGTACATACATTGACAAAGTACTGAAGAGATTCAGTATGAGTGATTCCAAGAGAGGACTCATTCCAATGACACATGGCATTACACTGAGCAAAGCTCAGAGTCCCACATCCAGCAAGGAAATATCTAGGATGAGTTTGGTACCATATGCTTCGGTAATTGGATCAATCATATATGCCATGTTATGTACTAGGCCCGATATTGCTTACTCCATAAGTCTCATAAGCAGGTATCAAAAGAATCCTGGTGAACCCCATTAGGTGGCTGTCAAGAACATTCTCAAGTATTTGAGAAGGACGAAAGAAATGTTCTTGGTTTTTGGAGGTTCGTTGGAATAATTGCGTGTAACTGGTTACACAGATGCAAGCTTCCAAACCGACAGAGACGATTACAAATCTCAATCAGGATTTGTCTTCACACTAAACGGAGGAGCTATATCTTGGAAGAGTCAGAAACAAGATACAATAGCAGATTCGACTACAGAGGCTGAGTACATTGCCGCAAATGATGCTGGGAAAGAAGCCATGTGGCTTAAGAATTTTATCGAGGATCTTAGAGTTATTGCCAGTATCTCTAGACCCATCGAAATATTCTGTGATAATAGTGGAACAATAGCGCAAGCTGTTGAACCAAGAGAGCATCAAAAGACCAGGCATGTACGCAGGAAATATCACCGCATACGTGAGTCGAGAAAATTCGAGTATATAGAACAAGATCCCTGCTCCATGTCTATTACTCAAATTAAGAAATATCATGATGCGAAAGGAAAATCTGTTAGTGTTATTCATTTTATGAATATTATCTCTGAATGTAAGAGTTCTTATAACCTGGTTATCCTACATGTCTGGCTAGGGACCGCTTTAGGCCAACGATGATCAGAAAGTGTTTCTTAACTTGCACAAGTGGGAGTCTAAAAGATTTATGTGCACAGATAAGTACACGTGTCACTGTGTCCAATGTTATAAGACACTAAAGGGTCACACCACTACACACCCAATAATGGACAACCGAATAAAGTAAGTTGTGTGGAATAATTAACTAGTTAAGTTAATTATAAAGAAGAGAATAAATAATAATAAGTTAATTATTATTTGTGAGGATGGTTAAATATTAGGTTAAGTATTTAACGGACAGTTAATTAATAGTTAATTAATTAACTAGTAAAAGTCCAAGGGTTTAAAGTGATAATAGGAAGTTTAATTATGAGATTAATCATAATTAAACTCCAAGGACTAAACCGTAACATCTAGCCTTATAAATAGAAGGCTTATGTGAGGGTTTAAGGGTTACACTTTTCACATCACCTAAACCCTAAACCTCTCCCTCTCTCTCTCTCGGGCGTGCAAACGAAGGAAGAACCCCATAGGGTTCTTCGGCTTTTCGGATTCGAGTTCGACCGAACACACACACACACACAAGTCTTTGTGTGTTGCTTTGTTGGTACAACGCGGTCTTGCAACGTGTCCAGGTGGTGCAGTAGAGGTGGATCACTTCTTTAGAAATCTAAAGGTAATGTTCATCATCTCTTTCTTCTCGTGATCTCATTGACTAGTAGAGATCCAGTAATGTGGTATTCAAGTTCCGCCATGTGAATACTACAAGGTTTTCCTACATCAAGGAGATCTATACTTTCTTATTCAATTTGTTTTATTTTCTTTAGTTCCTCCTATTGATCTCCTTCTAAGAACTCTTCAATCTCTTGAATTGATGCATTTTTAAGTCTTTCTTCTTCAGCTATTCTTTTATCATCAAGAGCTTGAGTCTTAGCAACTTTTCTGAGATACCTCATCCTCTTTACCTTCCACTTATCTTGCTTTGCAGGTCTGACACAATTTATTTTGTTCACCATAAAGTGACCTAAAGCTCTGTGTGGGTAGTCATCATCAAACTTTTCTTTACCTACATTCACACACTTTGATAGTGGGGTATATTTCATGTCAATAACTGGGTTGATCACAATTGATGGAGAAAATGTATGTAATTTGTTCTCAGGATGTATTTTGGGGTGAGGAGGTAGAGCACATTCATCAACATCATCCCAATTCACATTGTCATCAATATCTGGGATGATAAGTGGTTTTAACTCTGGAGTTGGGGGCCTAGGGATGATCACAGCTGGTTCAAGAACATCTGGTATTTCTTCTTCATCTTCAGTAGTAACCAAGGTAGTTACTAATGGTGTTATAGCTGTTGTAAATACTAACAGTTGTTGTGAGGAGTCTACTACTGGTGAGGTTGTTGTTGTAGTTACTAGTGCTAGGGCATCAATAGTAGTAGGAATGTTTGTTTCTGTTATTGGAATATTTACTACTGGTATTGTGTCTTCATCAATGAGATCAGTAGTAACAACCTCTGTTTGTTCTTTAGCATCAGTAATATCCATAGGATCAGTAGTTTCAATGACCTCAGTAGTAACTGGAGAATGTATTCGTTCTGCTGTTGGGGATTGATTTGCAGACACAAGCACATCTTCATCCATACTCCTTACTCCTCTATTCAGGTCTTCACTAATACTTTGACCTGTTTCACCATGAGCTTCTCTAAGATTTAGGAGGGAGGCTGCTGCTGCTGCAATTGAGTGATCAATCATTCCTTGTATTTGATCTTCCTCCCCCTTAATGATCTCAACTTGTTGAGCCTCACTATCAGCAATCTTCTTCTGTAATTTTCTGATGAGATTTGATTGCCTTTGAAGCCTATAATCGAACCTCTTCTGCCTTCTGTTGATATAATGCTTCATGTAGCTCATGGTCTTTCCTTGAGAATTTAAAAGTTCCAGACAATTTTGTACAGTGGTTTTTAGGTTTTCCTTCCTATCCGTCAATTGAGTTTGTTTAATTCCGCCCTCACTCCATCTAGGTGGATCATTGGGCTTGATTGGTACATTGGCTTTAAGGTTTTCCATCCTATCCGTCAATTCAGTTTTGTTCAATCTACCCTCATCACTGCTTGGTGATGAATTGGGTTGTTTGTAACACACCGATTTTTCAATAAAATTTCAAACTTTTTAAAAATATAAAATACATGTCTTTACAAACCGAGTATCTAAAAATATGGTTTAATTAAAACATTTGGAATAATTAGAAAGTACCAAAACCGGTGTTACAAATATATCAAAACTATAGTCTAGGGAACTAAAAAAGTACATTGAGCTAATCCTTCCAAATGCTAACTACGGGCCGCCTAATGTTTTGCTCCCGAACCTGAGTACATAGTCAAAATAAACGTAGTACGTGAGACAAATATTGTCTCGTGAGAAACATGGGTTTTAGACCCGGTTAGAAATAATTTGCAATAATATAATTAAATAATTATCAAATTTGCACATAGTCAATCAAACTCTAAGGTTTGCCATAAGCCAAACACATACGTAACGGGCCTCCCCGAAACAACTCCCCCGATATGGGTTAACTAGGTAAACTCCCCCGATTTCCGGGTTATCTATTTGCTCCCCCGATTTTCGGGTTATCTATTTGCTCCCCCGATTTCCGGGTTGTCTATTTCTCGACACACTGTCCTTGCGCAGGGTGGTACCGCCCCAAGTAGGTGTCACTAACTCCCCCAACTTGTGTGGGTTATCTAGGATCCAATCGATTAGCTACCACATAACAAATCATCAACTTAGGTCAAAGCCCATATCATGACTCAATCATACTAGTGGTAACTAAGCAAATCATTTACAATTCAATTCAATTCAATTAAATTCAATTCAATTAAATTATATTCATACTCTATCAATTCAATCTTTTCTTTATTAAAAATATTTATCTAATAAAGACTCTAAAATCATTTCAATTCATAAAACATGGTTACTATGTACTCAGAAAGATCACATGTACTCACCTTAGCAATGCTATCCAATACTTGTGTAAATCAACACAATCTCTACTTCTCAACCAAAAAAGTACTTCCGATCTCAACTCCTTCTTGACCTATTATCAATATCATCACAAAATCTAGTCATAATCCATAACTAGCTACTAGTTAATCCATCTTAACAATCCCAACCACCAATTTCATACTACTTGGTGGAAATCTCAAACCCTAGTTCAAGATTTCTATCCATAAAACCGAAATCTAGCTTGTACACATTGATTACAAGCTTACCATGAGTGTTTCACACTCATGATAGATCATCTTCCCCAAAGATGATGTGGTTGGTTCCCAAAACCACCATTGATACCCATGAAAAGCTTGAAACTAAGATAGGTAAGTAAGATAATCAAGAATCCTTACCTTTGGTGATAAAATCTCTAAGATTGATGAATATTCAAGCCCAAGAACACCAAAAATGAGCTCTCTCTCTCTCTCTAAAAACGGCTGGTAGGGTTTTAGGGGTGTAGGTGTCTAAACCCTAGCCTCAAACCCGTTTTATACAGAATCAACAAGTTTGCGATCGCGAACTCAAGTTCGCGTCGCTAACTTCGCGTGTCGTGATCATTTCGCGATCGGTAACGGGTCGGGAACTCTATGTCTGAAAAACCCCAAATCCCTTAATGAAGTTCACGATCGCTATCTCCACTTCGCGCCGTGAACTTCTCCAGTCAGCTAGGCTGCAGTTTTTGGTCTTCGTCTCGACCCGGTTTCATCCATAACTTTCTCATACGGTGTCCAAATGACACGAAACCAATTCCTACGGTTCTGATGTGTAAAACCTAGTTATAAAAAAATCACCTAAAATATGCCTTTTCTAGATTACCACACTCTTAGGCAAGTATGACCTAATCGTGAGCAATATAGTTCAGATAAGTAAATTCGGGTATATTCGTCTCCATATGGAACAATTAAGCCGATTATGTAATAATAAACTAATTAATTAAACTGAACATATAATAAAAAGGGTTTTCATTTGGAACATTTTTATTTGCAAACTAGATAATAAAACTGAAAATGGTTGTTTAAAATGAACAATCGACTGAAATTGAAGAGAAAGTGTTTCAATATTAAGGAGGATATTCACTATGAGTCGAATCAGTATAGGTTTAGGTTTGGTTTTGAAGTACCAATTTAATTCATGTTCTATGAGTTTAAGGAACTAGATTTCTCTCAAAACCTTACAATGAGTCTAATATGATCTCTAGGAATTTCTTCTCAAGAAACCTGTTTAAATTCACACTCCTGCTTGTTATTTCTAACTAGGTCCTGCTTTCCGAGACCTTCTAATCCTAGGAATTTCTTCTCTAAAGATCAGACTTTACGTTTCACCTAGTTTATCGGTATCAAATCTCGGTCCCCTATTTCTAGTAAGTCGCTGACTAGGTCAAAAAGTATGAAAAGTCAGGGGAATTACTAGATCAATTCAATGTTGTCAATATTTTATTAATCAAGCAATAAACAGATTCAACAATGCAAAAGTAAAGATTTAACGAAAAGGTTCTTTATTAGGAACACAAGTGTTCAAACAATCATCATAAAATCCTAAGAATATCCAAACCTAAAACCCTAACTTCATCTAATCATAGTGAATAAAAGATGATTAGCACATAGACATGCTACAAATCGTCAAACAAATGTAAAGAATCGAATTCATAAACATAAAATTAATCAAAGATGATAGAAAACCAATGTTTGATGCTTGAAATCTCGATCTTGAGTGCTCCAATGGTGTTTTTCGGCTGCCCTTCGAATTAGGTCAAAAGTCCTCTAATTCAGATCTGCAGATTTATTTAAATAGTTATATGATCGCTGGAAATCGCGTCGCTATCTTTAATCGCGTCGCTATTTTCGGTATTTCGTATGAAAACAGAACGCCGAAATCGCTAAGGCATTAAAAATCGCGTATGGAAAATAGCTAAGGAAATAGCGTCGCGATCTAGGGATCGCGTCGCTATTTCTTAATTTCCTGCAGTCTTTCGTTTGTTGTGCTATTTTGACCCGTTTTTGTTACGTTTTCTTCTATAGCCTGCAAAACATAATGGAAACTACATTTTGAGTGATAACATCATATTCTAAATGATAGACACATATAAAATTAGGTATATTGGCAGATAAATATATGTATAAATCTGCCAATATCAGGTTCTAAAATGAATTATCCTTATTTATCATATTTTTGTACAATTTATTTATTTACAAAAATCTCGGTCGTTACACATGTTTCTTCTTGATTTTCTGGATTTTGTGGAGATTCTTCATTGCTGCTGGTATCAGTAGTAACATGATTTTCAATTAATTCATGTGATTCATTGTTAGTACTGACATCATTATTGATTGGTTCATCATCATTTGTTTGAGTTTCTGAGTTACTACTGTGATCAGTAGTGTCGTGTGAGTTTGAGTTGTTACTGGTATCAAGATTGCTAGGGTTATCTGAGTTACTACTATCCTCAGTATTAACTGTGGGATTAGTATTAACTAGAATATATTTCATTGTGTCTTGACTACCGTTGAATGATGATGATCCTCCTTATTGACTTTGATTGTTTGAATCTCCTGCATTATAATCATAATTAACATCAAAAGATTTGGTTAGATTATCAATGTTAAATAACCAATCTGGACCATTTCCCTGTTCATTCATTAGATTTTCATTAAAGGATACATTTACACTTTCTTCAATGATCCTTAGCCTTTTGTTGAACACTTTGTATGATTTGCTTTGGGTTGAGTGTCCTACAAAGATTCCATAGTCTGATTTGCAGTCAAACTTACCAATTTGTTCTCTTGTAATTAAAATTGTGCAAGGACAACCAAATGATTTTAAGAAATTTATTGAAGGTTTTCTTTTATTAAAAAGTTCATAATGTGTTTTAAAATGGGGCTTAACTATTAATACTCTGTTTTGAACATAACAAGCAGTATTAACAGCTTCAGCCCAAAAAGTTATTGGTAATTTTGAATCTGCAAGCATGGATCTGGCTGCTTCAATAATTGTTCTATTTCTTCTTTCAGCTACACCATTTTGTTGTGGAGTTCTTGGTGAGCTGTACTGCCTGTCAATACCCTTAAGATCACAGAAAGTAATTAGATTAACATTTTTAACTTCTGTGCCATTATCAGATCTAATGGCTTTCACTTTGAGATCTCTTGTATTTTCCAGTTTGACTATCAGATTCGTTATGATCTCACTTGTTTCATCTTTGGTCCTAAGAAAGAAAACCCAAGTATATCTGGAAAAATCATCAGTAATAACAAGACAGTATTGTTTCTTTCCAATACTCATTACATTTGTAGGTCCAAATAGGTCCATATGTAAGAGCTGCAAAGGATTAGAAATAAAATTAATTGCTTTGGTCTTATGAGAAGTCTTGTGTTGCTTACCTTTCAGGCATGCAACACAGTGATGATCACACATAAATTCTTTTTGAGGTAATCCAACTACCAAATTCTTTTTGACTAAATTATTCATATTTTTAAAATTTTGTGACACATCCTTCTATGCCAGAGTTCTGATTCAGTTGTGTTTGCCTTAGATATAAAACAGTTGATCTCATTTGAAGAAATGAGTTCTCCCCCTATATCCAGGCAATACAAATTATTTCTCCTTGGTGTTCTTAAAACAACAAATTTCTCATCTAAAATAAAGTCAGGAGAAAGAATGATGCACTCTATATCTGTAAAAAGAATTTTGTTCTTTTTATCACATATTTGCGAGACACTAACCAGATTATACTTAAGCTCAGCAACATAAAATACATCATCAAAAGTAATCTTACCATTTGATACTGTACCTTTACCTGTAATCCTACCACCCTTTGGATTTTCACCAAAAGCAACATATCCACCTTCAAAGGATTTGAAATCTCTAAGAATTTGAAGATTTCCAGTCATGTGCCTAGAGCATCCACTATCAATGTGCCATGTTCTTCCTTCTTCAGGGATCTGAATGCTCTGCACATAAAATAAATGGATTAGTTAATTTTGGGAACCCAAGCTTGTTTTGTCTTGGGTTCATCCTTTGAAGAGTAAGATTTATGAATTTTATAAGCTTTGAATGCAGGTTTGGTTTTCATTTGTTGTTTATTACTATTATTTTATTTTACTACTGACCCAGGTTTATACCTGTAGTTTTTGGCTTTTGAGTATTTTACTACTGGTGGACCAGTAGTATTTGGGTAATATGAGTTTTTAACATAATCAGTAGTATATTGGTAATTGTATCCGACAGCATTGTAATTAGGGTTTCTACCAGTAGTAAACCTGGAGTAGTTCCTACTAATGTTTGAAAGTTTTGAATATCTTGGAAATTGATTTTGCTTTCCATTATTTTTGAAATAATTGCTTCTATTCGGACTTCCATGCCTGATATTTTGCACAAATCTTTGTGCAGTTCTTCCAAATTTGGGGACTTCAACATGTGGATTTTTAATCTGTTTAGCTTCTTCAGTTTGTTTTAATTTCAGTTCTTTCAGTTTTTCTTTGTTTTCTTTGAATTCTTTAAATTCTATGCAGTTTATTGGATTGAAGTGACAATTCTTTGCTAAGTGATTAACTTTGTTACAGATTAAACATGATAACTTTGTTTGTTTAGCACTTTCAGGTTTTCTTTGTTCTTTTAATTGGTTTAAAATTTTTTGATTTCCCCTTCTTAAAATAGTTGGTATGTTTTTTAAATTATATTTAGGGGATGCAGTTTGACTTTGTGTGGTATGAAAACTTGTATCAGTTGAATTAATTGTTTGATCATCATCAGATGAATCATTATTGGTTTCAGTTTGACTTTCTAATTTTAATTCATTTAAAATTCTTTCTGAGCTTGACTTAAGAGGAGGAATAAAATTAGTTGGAGGTGGAACTGCATGATACCCAACCCCATGAAGAACTTTCTCAGTGGTTTGATTACTGGTTAATTCATCAATTATTTTAGAACTTCTTTCAAACTTTTTAATGGTTAATTTATTTTGTTCTAATTCCAATTGGCATTCTTCTAATTTAATTAGAGTTTCTTTTAATTTTAACTCAGCATGTTCTTTATCATAGGTTGTTTGTAATAATTCGTCTTTTATCTTTTGATCTGTTATTTTATAGATTTTGGTTTGATTTTCAAGATCAGCTATACAACCATTAAATTCAATTCTTCTATTTCTATTTAAAATCATCTCATCAAGAGTTTCTTTGTTAAGTTTTTCTAATTCTTTATATGATTTAATGCATTCAGGGGTGCAGGATTTAGAATGTACCTCATTAGTAGAATCCGTGAAGGCCATAAGAGCTTGGTTTTGAGCATGTTCCTCTGCTTGAAAGCTCCATTCATAACCTTGACCCTCTTGAGACACTAATCCATTTGAGTTTGAAGTGCTGTTTTTGTTATAATTTGATCTTTGATCTTTGCTAGGACATTCTCTAGCAAAGTGACCAAGATTATTGCAGTTGTAGCATTTGACTTTGGTTTTGTCAAATCCAGCACGATCACCTTTGTTGTAGGTCAGATTTTGTCTGCCAATTCTTTTGAGAAATCTTTTAGTTCTTAAACTCAGCATTGCCATCTGCCATTTGATGTCCATCTCTTCCAGATCATCAGGATTGAGTTGTTCCAAATCTTCACTAATCAATGCAGTGTGTACATGACTAGTAAATAAGGATTCTCTTGCTACATCTTCAATGTCTACATTCTTTCCAGTTGCAGCATCCTGACATGTTCCTGTACTAGACACAAAAGCAACATTGTTTGAACGTAAAGTAGGAGTTTTATGACTTACCTCATATTCAAACACTCTTAGTTCATTGTACAGTTGATCTAGCTCTTTCTCTTCCAATGCATCTCCTTGTCTATATATAACAGTATACATAGACCATTCTTCACCAAGAGATCTGAGGAACTTTCTGTTGACATCATCATTGTCTAGTTTAACTCCAACTTGATTGAGTTCACCAATAAGTTTATTGAATCGATCAAAAACTTGTGACAATGATTCATTCTTCTGTCCTTTGAAGTTTTCAAAGTCTTGCTTCAAAACAGACTTCATGTTTCTTTTAGTACTTTTGGTGCCAACAAACCTTTTCTCCAATGTCTGCCATAGTTTCTTAGCATCATCATATTCAACAAATAATTGTTGATAGTCATTGGGAATAGCAAGCAAAAGAGTGCTTAAGGCTTTTAGTTCGATTCCTCTGTCCTTCTTTTCTTTGTCACTCTTGAGTTTGTCAGATTCGGTTGATGAGCTTGTGATTTGAGTCTGAATGGTTTTATTGCCTTCAAGAACAACTTCCCACATGGAATAATCAGTAATAAGCATGTATTGCTTGATTCTGTTTTTCCACATCCCAAAGTTGTTGGGAGTGAGAATTGGGATTTTGTTTGTGTAGGGATTTACTACGCACTATGCGACTGATCAACCACTTGCGTCGACCACCTAGTACACGAGTTCGAACCTTGCTGACTAAGAACATGAACTTGTTCTTGACCAGTTAAAACTAACTAGCTGATTTAATCCCTAAATGTGGAACTGGGATTAAACCTAATCCTTAAATCCTAAAGGATTGGGATGTTGGAATTCTAGATTAGGTTAACAAGAAAGAAACCTTGTACGAAGAACTCGAACACACACATAGCTTGTGTGGTTCGTTCGACCATCAACCAAAGAACCCTAGGGTTCTTTGGCCAAAATTCGTCCAAGAGGGAGAAGGGAGTAAAGGGTTTCCCAAAACATACCTTGATGATTGTTTAAGATTGATCCACTGATGATGAACAAATCGAGCGATCTTCTAGTTAATCTAAGCAATGAACTTGTTCTTCAAAACTTGAAGAACACGAAGAACACGAAGAACGAAGAACACCAAACTTGGTGTTCTTGGTGTGTTCGGCCGAATGGAGAGAAAGGGGGCAAGGGTTTTTCGGCTTGTGTATGTGTAACCTAATAAGTGATGCCTAAGCCCTCTATTTATTATAGATGGACTTTCACTTAGGACCCTTCTAGTTTAATTAAGATTAAACTCTTAATTAAACTTATCCTTTTACACTTCCATCCCTTATAGTTTAACTTGTTTATTATTGTTGCACTTAACTACTAAATGTCTAGTATTAATACACTAATAATTCGGTATCCATATACACGAATTATATACTTGTATTCATACTTCTAATAGTTAATTATATAATAACCTTTATATAATTTATACAACAATATTATCCAATTACTATATGATTTAATACCTTTAAATCATATCATGGATAATCTATAATTAACACATTGTATATTTACTCAACTAGTAAACGTACAACTACTTGTATTAATTAGTTAGTTAAACTAATCTAGTAATAAGTTAAACTTAACTTAATACTTAACTGATTCATAATGACTATTATGAATCATTCCTCTTCGTAGTATTATTGCTTATCTTGCTCGTATTACATGTACTCACCGGTGTGACCCTTAAGTGTTTCGTAGGCATGGATGTATCATCATAGGTTGACTAACTGTGCACATAATTCCTTCAGACTCCCACTTGTGCAAGTTTGTAACCTTTGTCTTAATGATACGAGCTACAGTGGCCTTCTAGATGGGCATGTAGGTAACCAACCCCATAAAAATAGCTTACGTAACCCATGTATGGTTTATGAAAAACTCTTTAATAGCGTCTCCTAGTAAAGAACACTCTGTCTCTACTTCTTGGGCAAACTATGTTAGGCTCATCCCTTGCAGCACGATATTTGTGACAACGAATACGAGCATGGTAGAAATTATCAACTCCTGTATTCGAAATCATTTCATGACTTCTTTATTCAAACTGTTGTGATAAACGACAAAGAACAAATCAGTTCGTTTGGGCATGGCCATGCACTTTCCAGTTATTTCATCACGTCAAAGGACCTATAAATATCTCTCCTAAAAAGGAGGTGCAATTACCATCTTGTATATTTCGATTTAAAATACAACTTCCTTTGTGCCCAGTATCGCCTCGTATGACAAATGTATTTCAGTATTGTCTAAGTTGAACCAAAGCACATTAGTCATTGTATCCTAAACCAAATACCTCAGGCTTAAGGACAATCCTAGTGAACAATACTTTTGAACTTTTCAACCACGAAGTATTGTCACGGTGGTCAATCCAATATTTGTTGAGCTCCAACAGAATATCACCGATAATTGGTTTACACAAGACTTGTGTAGCTATCTTCGAAGAACTTCGAATCTACCACCAAATACCGTGATGACGTTAACGTCCCATCGAGGTTCCCACCAAGACGAGTAGTCACGGATTTTGTGTCTTCTTGAATAAATAGACTTTTATTCATGTATCTGGATTTTGTGTCTTCTTGAATAAATAGACTTTTATTCATGGATCTTGTAAAACATACAAAGTCTGAATAAGAATGATGCTAACTCATGTACTATTCCTCACTGGACATAGATACTGAATTATTACTGGATCATTACTTATTCCTTTCGTTAGTGTTGATTACTTAATGATTCTTACAACCTTAATTGTAACTTTATCGCTAAACCAATCATTTCTATTAAACTAAAGACATAAGACGAGTATTTAGGAATACTATTACTTTTGCATTTGCAAGATATTGTTCTTGCAACAATCTAGAACATATTCTAGTCTTGCCTTTTATGTAATTCGGTAAACATAGGAGGATTGTAAATTAACTCCTTAGTTTCTTGAATTCGTAAAATCATCCTTGCAACTAAAGCCTCTTTTAGTTACTTGATTTGTAGATATTCTTACTAGTTAAAGAAATTTCCTTAAATGATTGTGTTATCCACTGAAGTGTTTAACAACCTATTAGATATGCAGTAATTAATCACAAGACTTGTGATCACGCTTTTAGGTTTGCAATAATCTAATCAACGATCATTTATTATTTCTCTTAACTCTTTGGCTAACGACTTGGTAAAAACCTTGTTGTTAATGTCTTACTAACTTACTGAATTCACTAACATCTTTAATGAATTACGTTAGTCTTAGCTCCCACTTACTTTTATGGAACTTAAGCATCTCTTAAACTACTACTTTGACCTAGTCAATAACTTGTAGTTTAATCTTTTAAGAATTCTATCAATAATTAAGATCATCCTTTGGATTTGCGAATATCCAAATTCCTTTTAAGGGAATCATGATCTTTATTGATTACTGTATCTATCAAGTATAAAACACTTGGAATGATACTATCGATTCTTAAATATATTAGTATTCTTTAAGAACTTTATTTAATGCCAAAGTCATCACTTGGATTTGTCAAATATCCATTATTCCTATTAGGGAATTATGACTTGATTAAATATTGTATTTATTACAAGTATAAAAGACTTGCAATAATACCTTTTAATTCTTAAAAACTTTAATATAGTTTTGTCCCTTTTAAGAGTTCATTTAATGTCTAAGTCATTTTACTTGGATTAAACGAATATCCAACTATTCCTATTAGGGAACTATGACTTCATTAAATTCTTTACTACAAGTATAAAAGACTTGTAACAATACTCTTTAAAGTCTATCTTGATTATATCCAATATAATCATACTATATTAATACTAATACTTTAAAACTTTCTATCATGAGTAATGACTCTTACTTAAGATGTTTTAACTAAGTTCAATAACCTTTGAACCTTATGCTTCCATAAAACTCTTAAATACTTTCATTAGAAAAACTTTCTAATTACTAGCATCTAAGTACCTTGAGATATCAAGACATTATTTATACAACAATCAAACAAATATATAAACATGAAATATAAGTAAATCAAAACTTGACTTACAATCTAGTCATAAACCTTGACTAGTGTAATTATCACACATGCACACAATATAATTCAACCATGGATTCGAAATTTATTTAAAAACCAAAATGAAACTTGTTTTAACATAAAATAAAATTATCCAAAAACAATAAACTAAAATTGTTTAAAACGAATCCACAAAATACTGAATTATAAAACTTGGTGCTCGTGGGATCATCACCATCTCATGCCGGTCATCTCACTTATCATCTTATGCAATAAACGATTGCTAAAGTTGAGTTACTTGTAATAAACTTTTACAAGTAGGAAGCGAGTATCTAGAAGTTGGTCAAGTCAACTAAGGAGCAAGCATTGCCTCCTACCCTTTGACCCTTGCCACAACCAAGACACCGTTTCTCGGTCCTTGTTTGGCTTTACCTTCTTGACCTTTTTGTTTGACTCCATTACCCTTTAGGCATGTCATGGCTGGGATCGGTTTTAACCTTTCCCTTTCCACTGCGCCTCTTTCTCTGATCACTACCATCATCGGTTACTGCGAGATCATTCTTAAACTTGGTCCCCAAATCAACTCAGTAATCTTGAGCACGGAATGTAGCTCAACAATGGATTGCTCCATGTTATGCATGTTGTAGTTGACTACATAAGACTTATAGTCATCTAACAACGAGTTGAGTATCATAACTGTTGCTAACTGCAACGGTACTGGGTATCCTATTCATTCAAGATGATCCATGTGCTCTTTCATTTCCATGACGTGAGCACTCACCGATGATCCTTTAACCACCTTGCAAGATTTGAACACCCTATAAGCGTAATATGCTTATCCTGGTTCATTTCTAGCATTTGCGGCATGAGTACTTAGTATTGCTCTTTCTAGGACATTTCCTTTTTCTCTTATGCGTAAGCATAATCCGAAGATCACGCTTCCAATAGAGAAACATTGACCCAGTCAATTCGTCCTTTTCTAGAAACAAGCGTAGTGAGAGATTGTTGGTACGTGCCGTTATGGTTGTTGATGCCTTCTACAAATCAAACCCAGTTTAATTAGTAATCATCAATAAACATTCTCTAAAATATATTATAAACCCATAATTAATATTTTAGGCCTAGGATCCATATATCACATTCTCGCCGCAAGGTTTGGGCACTTCCCGACGAGACATGCTATTTCTGGTAGGTAACGTCCTTACCGATCGTATCAAGACTTGACACGATTCCTAGGGGTCGTAGAATCTTTAGACTTATAACTTATTACAACTTTGTACAATCTAATAGTACATTTCTAAGTTAGTAATAAAGTCTAGTATGTTTATTCTACTCAAGTACTTTTTGGGTCGGGACTCCCGATTATCACCAAAGTAGATCAGACCATCTAAGACAGTGCGATGCTCTGCGCCAGGACTCCCGATCATCACAGAACCTTACGCACCCTGACACTCGCAATGATTTGAATCCATATCTAAGGTTCTTTATCCTTACAATATGAATATCGTTTAACAAGTGAGGTGTTCCATTAGGTGGATAGTACTTAGATCTAAGATTTTCTTGGGTTTGTTTAAGCCTTAAAACTAAACTTAAACTTTTTATTCCAATCTTAATTCTTGTTTAAAATGTGTGACTTGTGAATTGAAGGGTTATACAAGACACCTTTTTAAAACATAAGAACTATTCTTTAAAACTTGTAGTTTCAAGAATTTACACGATTTTACATGTATACCTAAAACGAGGTGTACAAAAACGTTTTACTAGGTTTTGTGAGAAACCTTATTTCTAATAAAACTTACTTGTTTTATATTACTTGAAAAACTTATAAACTTATGTTAAACTTTTTAAAACTTTTATGATTCATGAACTTGAAACATAAACCTAGTTTAACACACCTAGCTTTTCAAAATGTCTAATAACGAAATTAAACATTTATTTCTTACTTATTAAATTCGACCATAACTTATGCCTTAATGACACACTTACAAACTTTGTGATTTTCTTGTGTAGCTCCCACTAGCTTCAACAACCATGATGAAACTTAAGCTAACACAATCACCAGTTTATACTTGGTGAAACTAATAAACCTATTATATAAAAAACTATATATAATAATTCTTAGTTTGTTTAGACTTTTCTTATATTTAACTTGAAATAGTTAAATATAGGTTCTTGTTATATATACTTGATCATTAATTTAGTATATTACATGACTTGTAAAATACTTATATCATACTTGTATAATTATCTAGTTATAATAACTTATAACTTTATACAATCTTAATATACGATAACATATAACTTTGTATATTTCTAGTTAATAAGATAATTTCAACTTGTACAATTTCTAGTTATACTGAAATCATAACTTTGTACAATCTAGTTTTAATTATATTATAACTTATACAAAAACTAATTATAATACTATGCTTCATGATCAAAATAACATTATCCTTTTAATTGTTCCATTTTATCTTGTACTTAATATATATATAAATTCGTATATATGTATATCTATAATTATAAACTTGTAACATTCTAATAAGAATATTACATCTAATTTATACGTATACATTTTAACTTGAACTAATCAAAATGTGTATAAACTTATTATATCTTTTAAAATTCAATTTTACTTAATAATAATAAAAACGAAAATTTAAATACATATATATATATTTATACATAATTAAATACATCTTGTTAATTTTAGAACTTAAAAATTAACACCTTCTTTATCAATTCCCAAATTAATTAGATGAACCCTAATCTTGTTTTTGACCAATCAAAACTAGGGTTTTGACTTTCTTGATCAAATACATTATTTTAATTAAAAGATTAATTTTAATCAATCCTTTTAAACAATAAACTTTGTTTAAATTTTAAGATAGATTATATCCTTAATAAATTTATTTAACCTTTTTAATTTAAACCTTATAGACAATAAAAATTTGTCTAAATTACTAGGTTTAAAAAACTAGCTTTAATAAACCTATCAAAATAATAATTAAACCTATTAGACATAAACTTGTCTAATTAACTAGGTTTTATATTATTTTCCTAATTAATACTTTTAAACTATTAAACTTAAACTAGTTTAATCTTCTAGGGTTCTTTAGGGTTTTCGAGAAATTAAGACTAGGATACTTTTTCACGAATTAAACTAGGCTAGTTTAATAAACTTGGTGTCCAAGTATTCCTCTAGATTTCGAAATCTCTAATGGTTTAGGAAAGAATCCTTTTGATCAATTAAACATATCTTGTTTAATATACTTGATCCTAAGGTTTTCCTTGGTCACGAAATTTCTAAGGGATTTATGGAAAGAATCCTTTTGATCAATTAAACATATCTTGTTTAATATACTTGATCCTAGGGTTCTTCCATGGTTTTCGAAAATTGCTAGGGTTTATAGAAACCTTCTTGACCAATCAAACTTAGACTAGTTTAATGTTCTTGGTCTTAGGGTTTCTTCCCTTATTTTCGAAAAATATGAAGAAGAAGAAAGAAAGAAAAATACTTGAAACAAAAGAATAATTAAAGTAAACAAAATAATCTTTGTTAATCTAGTCTAGATTTCTAAACCAACGCTCTGATACCACTGTAGGGATTTACTACGCACCATGCGACTGATCAACCACTTGGGTCGACCACCTAGTACACGAGTTCGAACCTTGCTGACCAAGAACATGAACTTGTTCTTGACCGGTTAAAACTAACTAGCTGATTTAATCCCTAAATGCGGAACTGGGATTAAACATAATCCTTAAATCCTAAAGGATTGGGATGTTGGAATTCTAGATTAGGTTAACAAGAAAGAAACCTTATACGAAGAACTCGAACACACACATAGCTTGTGTGGTTCGTTCGACCATCAACCAAAGAACCCTAGGGTTCTTTGGCCGAAATTCGTCCAAGAGGGAGAAGGGAGTAAAGGGTTTCCCAAAACATACCTTGTTGATTGCTTAAGATTGATCCACTGATGATGAACAAATCGAGCGATCTTCTAGTTGATCTAAGCAATGAACTTGTTCTTCAAAACTTGAAGAACACGAAGAACACGAAGAACGAAGAACACCAAACTTGGTGTTCTTGGTGTGTTCGGCCGAATGGAGAGAAAGGGGGCAAGGGTTTTTCGGCTTGTGTATGTGTAACCTAATAAGTGATGCCTAAGCCCTCTATTTATAGTAGATGGACTTTCACTTAGGACCCTTCTAGTTTAATTAAGATTAAACTCTTAATTAAACTTATCCTTTTACACTTCCATCCCTTATAGTTTAACTTGTTTATTATTGTTGCACTTAACTACTAAATGTCTAGTATTAATACACTAATAATTCGGTACCCATATACACGAATTATATACTTGTATTCATACTTCTAATAGTTAATTATATAATAACCTTTATATAATTTATACAACAATATTATCCAATTACTATATGATTTAATAGCTTTAAATCATATCATGGATAATCTATAATTAACACATTGTATATTTACTCAACTAGTAAACGTACAACTACTTGTATTAATTAGTTAGTTAAACTAATCTAGTAATAAGTTAAACTTAACTTAATACTTAACTGATTCATAATGACTATTATGAATCATTCCTCTTCGTAGTATCATTGCTTATCTTGCTCGTATTACATGTACTCACCGGTGTGACCCTTAAGTGTTTCGTAGGCATGGATGTATCATCATAGGTTGACTAACTGTGCACATAATTCCTTCAGTTTACCTGTGTGCTTTCATTGTTATCAGACATGATTAACAATTTTTGTTTCGAAAGTATGAAACTTTTTGATGTTCTTAATTCGTAGATCTAGAACCTTAAAGCTCTGATACCACTTGTCAGGATCGAATAACTCAAACAAGTTATTGAATCACAGATCTACTAACAAAGAGAAGTTACAGCGGATTAACACTCTTGTTATTTGATTAAGAACAATGTAAACTGTAATCGAATAAGAATTATAAAGAACACACTTTATCACAAAAAGCTTCAATGTATATTAATAAGCGATCAATACACACGTACGTTTACAATTCGTAAGGAACTATATATAATAGTCCTTGAAGCCTAAACGTTTAACCTAGTTATTTTAGGATACGATTACAATTGAATTTACAAAAAGATATGTATTCTAAACTAACTCTACGAAGATCTCGGATACGATTTGCACCATATATGAACGTCAGTAGTATTCGCACCCATCAGTAGTAGTTCAATCGTCAGTAGTATTGTTGATTTTCTGCCCCATCAGTACTAACTTGTATATCTTTATTAAGTCTTCATCAGTACTAACTGCAGCCTCAGTAGTAGAATGCTTATATCCCAACAGCTATGTGTTTTATTATTTATTACCACTTCAGTTTTTAAGTTTGTTTATTACAATAAATATTTTTGTGGTACGTTGTTTGTTACATGGGTAGTCTATAGAACATCGTCGGCAGCGGAACCACTGGAGATGGCGTGCGAAGGTGGGGATGCATCGACTTTCAGGGGTGTGGTAGCGATAAATTATATGGATGGTTATTGTAGTTTGTCACTTATTACAACCACGTTCTTTTAAGTTTATTTATTATACTAGAAATCTCTGGTGTAAGGGTGTTGATCGGGTATTCTTTTTGGGTTTCGGGTAACTTGGGTCGGGCACTTCGTCCTCAATGCATATATTTCGATCTTAATACATCATCTTTGGCTGTAACATTATAAAACTTCAACCAACATGGGGCTCTATCATTATATTTATCATTTATCGAGTCCATCCTCATCCTCTTTAGGGTTCAACTCATTCGTTGGATATTCTCGTCCTCAACATGCTCCATTGTAAATAACATTATGAATAAATCAATTTAATTTAGAACTTCTTTGTCAAACATAGAAATAAAAAATAATAATTCATGACCTATTGTACGTTTCAATTGTTTGGAACCACAAATCCAATAATTTGAAACCCACACTATAAATAAAATTTCAATTAAAGTTATATTGTTCGACTTTTAGATAAAATTTATGGACTACAAGCATAACGACCGTATTTTATTTATAAAACCATAAAATATTACGTTTAAAAATATTCAGGTATTCGGGTATACCCACCCACTTAAACTATTACCTTATACCCTATCCATTTTATCTCGGGTTACCTAATACTCAAATGTTCCTACCCTGCCCAATCTACTAGAATTTAAAACGGGTCGGACGGGTAGACAGGTTTCAATTATTTTTAACAGCCCTACTACAGTGTATATGTAGTTTGTTATTACACTAGTGTAATAAACAATTTTAAAAGACTGGTTATAATAAACAACAAAACACAGGACCATTCAGGTAATTTACTCTAAATACAACTATATAACAAGATTAATAGATAACATTAAAAAACAACACCTAATGTAAATGCATATTCTTAACCAACCTGCAAAAAGTATAAAGGGCGCTAAACCCACACCATTACCCTGTCGAAGTTTCGTCAATCCGGTACGCCTTTGATACGGTGGATCACCAAAAGGTTTGCAAGCAAAAAAGTTAACATGGATGATGAATAACATGGATAACATGAGTGTTTGGCGATCAAGATCTCTTTAACATCAGGGAGGAGGGAAAGAGAGGCCTTCAGAAGAGACATGATGAAGCAAGACATTTCATGAATGGATGGCGACTTTTCTCCATGTTAAAGCCCCAAAAACCCTTTAGCATAGTATTTTTTAAATTGGAACAAAAGTCGTTAGGTTGGCAGGAAATAAAATTTGAAACCAATGTTAAGTTAATATCTGTTTGGTTCGCTGAAAATGTAGTTGGAAATTATCCTTTATTTTTTTTGTTAATTTTATTTTTTTATAACTTATATCGTGAGGGTGGTCAGTAATGAAAGTGGTAGTGGGTGGTGATAACCATGGTAATAGTGGACGTGTGGGGTATGTGATAACGGCTGTAGTAGTTTCTTGGTAACCAGGGTTGTGGTTGACTGGGGGTGATCATTAATCATGTCAACTTGTGTGCTAGCAGCTAGGAGTTATGGAACGTTGTATTTCTTTGAGGTTGAATAAGATTGGATTTTGAATGAGATAGGATTGGTGTAGTGGGCCAGATATGGCCATGTAACGTTACTTTTGTCACATGGAAAAGGTCATCTAGAATAACATGTCATACTTTGTATTTTTGTTATGAATATATTTGAAAAGCAATTTACAAGTTTAATCATTACGATATATTGTTCAGTTTGAACTTGAAGATATATTCTAATGGCATGTTTATTTTGATATAAGCTTTTAAAACTGAAATTCACTTCCATTAATTAGAGACACTTGATAATTCTCATAGGTAATTTAATTCTTATGTAATTTAAACATCATACTTCCTCCGATTCAAAATAAGTGACACACTTTGGATTTCAGGGTTTTTGAGGCAAAAGATTATAATGATGATTAAATTAGATTAATTGGATGGTTTGTGAGGAATGGGTCTCGCACCTTTTGAATAAAGTGAAGTTAATGATGTTTAAAGCATAGTCACATAGGACGCGGTACGCTCCGGTACGGGTATGGGTACGCGATTCACTAGTTTAGGTGTATCCGGTACGCAGAGGGTAGGTTCATTTCGGTACGTGTCCGGTACGATGTACCTTACGTTTTGGAACGATGTACCCTTAAATTAAGTTTCTTTTGCATATATATAATTATATTTAAAAGTTCAAAATTCTAAATTTTAAATAACAAAAACATAGCTTAAAATACACAAAACTTTAAAGACATTAACCAAAATACTTAAGCATATACCAAAAAAATTATAACACATAAAGCCAACAAAAAACTTGTCTAGTAATCTTCCTGAACTACAAGGGTGATTTGATTTTGAATCATTCCTACAATAAAAGGATATACACAATCGATCATGAAATTTAAAAATTATGCCAATACATTCCTGACTTCGTGGGAAACTATCAGTTTACGGGGTTCCATTTTAAAACAATTGGTTGTAAGAGGAGTAGCTCAGGACCTTTATAAGCACATTACTGGTTCATCTCTTGTCCAATGTGGGACATCTCAACACGCCCCCTCACGTATGGTGTCCTTTTTTTTCGCGCCTAACATGTGAATATTTATGGGTTACGTGGGTCCGTGTGGCCGTTTGACCAACTATGGGTGAACCTTTCTCTGATACCATATCAGTTTATGGGGTTCCATCTTAAAACCAATTGATTGTAAGAGGTGTAGCTCAGGACCTTTATAAGCACATTACTAGTTCATCTCTTGTCCAATGTGGGGCATCTCAATAGAAACGCGTTCCATATTAATCGGGTACGAGGCTCCCATCTATTGGGAATGCGAATTACGATGTACCAATTCGTTTACCTTCTTTTATTGGGAACTCCAAACTGGCGTACCAAAGAGCTATCCCGGTAGCGTTCGGTACACCAACGTATCACGTTTCAATAGCGGCGTCCGGTACGCAGTACGCACCCTAACCAGCATATCATGTGACTATGGTTTAAAGGTAAAAAAATAAGGGTAAATGAGTCATTTCACTTTGTTAAAGTAGATAGTTAGTGGGTGTGGGTCCCACTATTTTTTGCCAAATAAGGTAATTTTTCAAAATATGTCACTTTTGAATCACCCCAAAATAGAAAGTGTGTCACTTTTTTTGAATCAGGGGAAGTATTATTTATTGTAAGTTAGATTAATTAGGAAATAGCTAAGAATTTAATTACATTTGTTGGAACTGAGGGAATGATATTTTTTCCTTGATATCCACCAAAATCATTTGATTATAACTTAGTGCTAAGAGCTCTTGAAGTTGTAGATGTCACGAGTTTAGTTCTTTCTTTATAAACATTTACAATTTACAATAGTGATGTGAACTTTCAGAAATGATTATAACAACAGTTATTAACTTATTATGGATATATATCTTAAAGCATAATCTTTATCCGAAGAATACATTGTAAATGAGAAAATTATTAAAAATAAATAAATAGTAGAAGCACTCAATCGGGTCTTATCGTGTCGAGTCCGTCGGGTTTGAGGTTAAAAAAATCATAACCCGAAACCCGGCCCGATAAGAATTCAGGTTTGTCGGGTTCGGGTTTGTCGGGTTTCGGGTTTGTCGGGTTGATCCGATCGGGTTGGTCGGGTTACACTTGAGTTAGGAATTTTTGGTAAAAATTAAAGAAATTATTTAATATATTGAATTTTATGAGTTTTTATTTAATACTTTTAATTAATAATTGATTTTTATTGAATACTTTATCATATAATTTGCTAATTAATTGATTTAATAGTAAAAAATTCTTAATTTTTATAGGAAATATAATATTTAAACTTTAATCGGGTCTAATCAGGTCAACCAGAACCCACCAAAGTTAAAAATTCTAACCCGAAACCCGACCTGATAACAAATCGGGTTGGTCGGGTCGGGTTTAAAAAACCCGATAATAACAGAGAACCTGAATAAACCCGACCCGATTAGCATAATCGGGTTCGAGTTTGAGTCCGGTCGGGTCAACCTTTTGGACACCCCTAAGAAGCAGCTACGAAGTGGCAGCCAATACAGTGGGGACGGGCTTTCCAAAAACTAAGATAAGCCTGAAGTTACAGGTTTTACTAAAACTTGTGGTTTTGTCTTCCGTTGACTTCACTTTATACAAATACGTGTTCTTTTTATATATTTTTCTTCAGAAACAAAAACAATAATAATTCAAAAACACATCTTCGATGGATATATAAACATTTTCCTTCTTATACAAAGTTTGAATTCAACAGTTAAAAATCGATCAAATCTTTACTAGTGGATTTCCAACGTTTTATCGTAGGACAGATGGGCCAAAATTTGAGACAACATTAGCAACAATTTGTGACGACTACAACCTGGTTGCAAATCCATCGATAAATATATAAATTTCCGACTGAAAATTATATATACTTTATAAAAGAGTAGAAAAAGATATTAGTAGTCAATCTCGACAAACGATGTATAGATCTTAATCCAGTGAGATGTCTGGCTTTTGACGAGCATAAAAAAACAAGGTTCGATCTTATTTTTGTATTAACGCCGTTAAAAAAGACCGTAAAAGATAGGTATATAATTTGTCGGACATATATCAATACTGGTTTATTCTAGGTAGTCCATCAATTTTATCAAACCCAAGGGACAATTATTAACCCTTAGATCAAGAAAAAGTCAAAAGTCAAGATCAACATTCAAACCACCACCACCACTACCAAACACCTGTAATTCAATTAATCAATACCACACCACCGCCGGCGGTCGGTGAGACGGAGACGGTGGCCGGCGGCGGACGGCGGACAGACGTGGCGGCCGGCGGTGGTCGGTGGTGGTGACCGGCGATGGTGGTCGTGACTTGAAACACATGTGATTCGTCAGTTCGTATGCTCCCATGTTATTAGAAACTCATGTTTTTCGTGAATCACATGTGTTTTGTGACTTGAAACACATGTGATTCGAAGTAATATGTTCGTCTGTATTTTGGAACAACTGTTTGTAGTGAATCACATGTGTTTGAAACACATATGATTTGTAGTTTGTATGCGTCATTGTTTTTAGAAACTCTTGTTTTTAGTAAATCAGATGTGTTTCGTGACTTGAAACACATGTGATTCGAAATAATATGCTCGTCTGTATTTTGGAACCTCTGTTTTTAGTGAATCACATATGTTTCGCCTTTTGAAACACATGTGATCCGTAGTTCGTATGCTCCCCTATGTTTTTTAAACCCATGTTTTTAGTGAATCACATGTATTTCGTGACTTGAAACACATGTGATTCGAAGTAATATCCTTGTTTGTATTTTGGAACCCCTGTTTTTAATGAATCACATGTGTTCCAATACATCAATACCACCACCAGCGCCACCACCACTGTCAATCACTGGCACCACCGCCGGCCACTGGCGGCCGGCGGCGGCGATCGGCGGTGGTCGGCGGGCGGTGGCTGGAGATGGCGGCCGGCGGTGGCTATAGATGGCAGTGACTAAGTGATTTAATCTTAACTATTTTGATCTAATGACTAGGTTTTATCCCTTGAGACTATACATAACCCTTAGACTACCTAGAACACAACTTTATATCAATAAGCTCTCAAAAATTGTTGGGTTTCTATCTTATTTTTCTTTTTTCTAAACAGAAGTTCACTTACTGATGGTGAACGCCTGCCTAAAATCCATCGTAAACAAAAATAGGCGAATCAGAAAAAGTTTTCCCCCATTTTTTTTCCCCACAACTTTTTGCATAGGAAATTGAATTTTGCGACGGATTTCTGACAGAATTTGCTGAAAGCAACTGGTTTAGAGTAATGGTTGGGGTTAAACGAGTAAACGAGTAAACATGTATAACTAGTTTATTGTTTTCAAAACATTTTTATTTTATATATCTAGGGGTGTACGTTCGGACGGTTTACGGTTTAGTAGGGTTATTCGGTTTGAGTTATTTGGTTTTTAAAAATATTTTTGACCAACCAATATCCAAACCAAATTGACTAAAACCAAATCAAACCAACCAAATAAGTAATCGGGTTATTCGATTCGGTTTAGTATAAAACCAAATAAAAGAATGATCTATAAAAAGTAATTGTCTTTAGTATTATTATAACTTAATTAATCATACACGCCAAAAATTTCTATTTTATTGTGAAACAAACTTAAAGCAACAATGAGTCAAACTCATTTATATAAAAACAATAGACATATAAGCATATAATAAAAGTAATTTAACAAAGTTGATGTATATATAATTTATATATCTTTAATATGTAAGTTCCTTTTTGCTATTCGGTTATTCGGGTGTAAACCAAATAAGGATTTTTGAACACAAATCCAATCCATAAACCGGTATATTATTTCGGGTAAATCCATAAATCCAAACCAAACCCAAATAAGCCAAACCATTTCACCCAATATCATTTGGATTGGTTGGTTTTTCAGGTCAAGCCGTTTAATGAACACCCCTACATATATCAGGGCGTTCTGCGACAGCCAATTACCAAATAAACCTGTTTAGAGTATATACATAGTTTAAGATAAACAAATACACGAATTTTCTAATTGAAATTGAAATAAATGCAAATGCAATTTGGATTGTGGAAGAACATGAATCAAGCGTCTGGCGGACTCCTTCAATCTCGTTGAACAAAATACAAATAAACAAGTTCCAACACCGTGTAAGTGTTCTTTTTAGAAAAAGTAGCATAGGTTTTGAATTTTAGCTATAAAACAGAATTAAATGAGATTATATTATATAATAAATTGACATTTTTATTCTTTTTAATTATTAAATATACATTCCATGGGCCTAACCTTACCCAGTTTTTACCAGCTCTCTTGCCTCGCAGCTCCCCTGTTTTGTTCGTATTCGTATTTCAATCTACTCAGACTTTTTAGGCAGGTCGTACTTTGATAGTTTGACATAGGGTTATAAAATTCTTATTTTATAGATTTAAAATATTAGTGAACCTATATTATTGTTTTATTTATTTATTATTCTTATACTTCCTCCGATTCAAAATAAGTGCTACACTTTCCATAAATGGGTGATTCAAAATAAGTGAAACACTTTTCATAAATGGCAAAAAATAGTAGGACCCACACCCACTAACTATCTACTTTAACAAAGTGAAATGACTCATTTACCCTTACTTTTTACTTTTAAACATCATTAACCACACTTTATTCAAAAGGTGTGAGACCCATTATCCACTAATCATTCAATTAATCTAATTTAACCATCATTACACTATTTTGCTTCAAAAACCATGAAAGTAGAAGTGTAGCACTTATTTTGAATCGGAGGAAGTATATTTATAAGAGTTTAAGATTACCAATGGTACTTTTTTAGCTTAACTAAATTCTAAGCCATCTTTAGGTGTAACCGAGTCGAGTCGAAATGATACAGTATTATGCTTAAGCTCGACTTGATTATAAAACTTGAAGCTCGAAACTTAAAGAGCTTGATCGGGCCTTTATTTTCAAGCTCGAGCTCAACTCAATTAAATAATCGACACTTTGGAGCTCGGCTCGGTTATCAGTACAATTTATTGATTAACTCGATTCTCTCAAGCTTGACATGACTCGATTCGGTACTGTCAAGCTCGACTCGATTAGAAAGTAAAGTAATAATGAAAATATGCACAAACTATAGGATGAAAATATAAAATAACACAAACTATATTAAGCTCGCGAGCCTTATGAGCTAGGTATATTCATACTCGAGCTCAATTCGAAAGTATACTCGAGTAGCTTGACTCAACCAAAAAATCAAGTCTCTTTTAAATATTTTTTAAGTTGGTTTCGATTAGCTTGCGAATTAGCTCAAACTCATCTTTACAATAAGGTCTCTCCCAACCCTTACCCATCACTAAACCCATCACCAGCGCCACGTCATCACATCCTTACTGACACGCTACTGACACGGTCGTGCCAACCCTACCCATCACTAAACTCATCCTTTCCACATCATCATTTCCACATCATCATTTTAATTAATATAAAAAACACATTACATTAAATAAAAAACATTACATTAATAATAAAAATAAAAATAAAAATAAAAACATTACCATTTTAAAAAAAACACGAATAAAAAAAAACACGAATAAAAAAAAAACACGAATAAAAAAAACATGAATAAAAAAAAACAATACGAATAAAAAAACACGCATGCCATATCCACAAATCGTATGACGCAACAGCTTCAAGCATTATTGTGGGACATCCTTGATCACCACGTGTGTATTGGCCTTGCCATGCTGTTGGACAATTTTTCCAAGGTCAATGCATACAATCAATGCTACCAAGCATTCCAGGAAAACCATGTATCTCTTGATGTTTGGCATGTAAACGTTGGACATCATGAGTTGTTGGTTTTCGCAAAAACTCAGTCGAGTATAGATGGAATATACATTTACAAAAGTTGTCCAAACAATCGTACGCTGTTTGTTGACCCATGTATAGGTACTCATCAAACAAATCAGCAGTACAACCGTACGCCAATTGACGTATGGCAGAGGTACACTTCTGAAATACATTAACACTGGGGTAACCCGTAGCGTCTCTCTTTTGACGGAAATAATCAAAATACGACGGTAGTTGACCCGGTGGATTATAAAAATGTATAGACTGGCATATACGGATGAACAAACGTTTCGACATGCGAAACCGTCTTTGGAAGTAGTCCGGGGGGAAAACGGCATTGTCGGCGAAGTAATCATTCCATAAACGTTCAGCAGCCGCAACACGATCTCTTGGTATATATCTTCGTGGTGCTCTTGGCACGGTGGAATTCTCAGCTTCTTCTTGATCCAGATAATCAAGTCTTTCAATAGTTTGGTTCAAATCAAAGACGGATGTTGCATTAACATAATCTTGCCAGTAATCATCGGCGTCATCGTTTGGATCCATTGAATGAGAGAAAATTTATGGAAATTAGGAAGAGATGAAGTATGTGATTGTGAGTAGATGAAAATGTGACTGTGTGTTTAAAATGATAGAGTATAGTGGGTTTTTATAGAGGTTGTGTGTAATATTAATTAGTTGTATATAAAAAAAATTGAATTTGAATTCAGTTTCGGACGCTCCCCCGGACCCACCTCGCCCTCGACGCCAGCTCCACCTGTCCTCACCACGATAGCTTGCTCACGACGGCCCGCACGACGCCTCCGTGCCAACGGCGTCGGCGGACGATGGCCAAAAAAGCCCCACGACGGGTAGCGGAGACGTGCCGTTGGCACGAGTCTAAGCAAGTTGGGTTATTGGAGCAGCAACATAGAGCAAGCACATAATTGATTTTTAAAGCTAAAGATTTTTGTATGCATTATGATGACGCCATTCACCTCACCATCTCAAAATACCTCGCCACCATACCAGGTTTGGGGTGAGTGAAGCTGCTCGTGGGTTCACCAACGAAGGAGGGAGAATATATATAAATTATTTTTTAAAGGGTATTTTGTTGGTAAAGAGTATTTTAGTGGGTCTCAAATGATATTTTAGGTCCAGTTATGATAGAAGGGCATTTGGGGTTTTGAATATGAAATAGTGATGTGGCGTTGAGGTGACATTTTGGCTTGAGCCACCATACCTGATCCTCTTAAGCGGAAAATGAGGTGGAAGTTTATTCCGTTAAGTCGTGGTATCGAAGAAATCATAATGACAGCTTGTATATCGCTGTTAGACTCAAAACATTAACTAAATATCAGTTGTTCAGAAAAAAAAATACTTTATATAACTGTTAGGGTTTTCATGTAGTTTTTATTAGTATGCTTTACAGTTAATTACTTCTAAATTTTTACTGATACAAAATTCAAATAAATGTTTTTGAATATAAGGGGTGTTTAATAGTTACTGACTGAGTTAGTTTTGATTGAGTGAGAGGTCTAACTGAGTCAGTAACTTTATATTTTTAACTGGGTTAGAAGTTAAGTAAGGGACTCAGAGCGAGTAAGATGTTACCTCTTATTGGAGTAAGAGACAAATCGAATTGCCCCTAACCAGTTAACTTTTGAAAGAAGCTAAACAAGTTCTGTATAAGTTTATGTATTTTAACATAGTAAACAAACTAATTTGATTGAATTAAATGACTATACTACTTGATCAGTCTTACAAAAATCTGGCATATACACTCAAGATGCTCTTAGTGGAACCACGTCATGGAAATTCCACCACACTTTGAAATGCGGTCCACCTCGTATGCTTTCAGCCCCAATTGCGATGTCATAAGAGTTTTATCAATTACTCGGGTAGTCAAATAGCAAGTACTAGTAATAAATATCGATTTGAATATAATTTATAAAATCTCAAACGTATCAGACCAGCGACTAATATTAGGTCTGAGCATAGGTCGGTTTGGGACGGTTTTTAATTAAAAATTAAATCTTGTCCTAAAAGTTCGGGTTTTAAGAATTACAGCTCATTCGGTTTCTGGTTTTTCGATTTAGGTTTTTCGGTGTTTTCTCAATAAAACGGTTCGATTTTAGGTTTTTTCAGTTTCATATTTTATTTAAATTTACCAATTTGTTACCTTAAAAAAATGATATTATGATTCAAACTTTCATACCTTAATTTATTTTGTTTATAAATAAAACAAACAACTAGTAAGTTTTCATATAATAAAATGATAAATTCAACTAACATAACATGGATAACATTAAAAGATAGTTAAATATCACCTAAAAAATCCAATCATATAGTTTATTTAAAAGATAGTTAAATGTCATATCTTTTAAAAGATTGTTAAATGTCAAATCTTTTAAAAGATTGTTAAATGTCGAATCTTTTATAAATATAAGAATTCTTTTATAAAACTTGAAATATATATAATGGTGGGGCGGGGTTTTCGATCGGGTTTTTCATATGGCCCGAAAACCGTCCCAAACATTCGGTTTTTTCAAAAATCAAAACCATTTCCATCGGTTTTTCAAATGGTTCGATTTTTTCAGTGCGATTTTTTTGGGTTTTTCAGTTATTGTTCGGTTTTTCGGTTTTTATACTCACCCGCTAACTAATATGCATAGCATTCAAGATACACTGTCACTAAAGATGTTATTGCATTGGTAAGTTATAAATAAAAAATGTTATTAATTCTTACTAAATATTCATACTCATTTAATCCATACAAGTTTCAAGTCAATTAAGAAGATTTAGAAAGAGTTTTTCTTAATTGTAGATTTTAATAGTTAAATACCACATAAATCCACAAGCCCATATGAATGACGGAAAAATATAACTATCAAAGACTCTTTGATATTACCTTCGAACATCTTTACTATATATAAAGAGTTTATCCAATCCATAATTAGCAGGGCTGAAAATTCAGCCAACACACTTGCTAATTATGGATTTGAAATCCTTTTGGGAAAAAATTATTCACCAGGCAGGATTCGAACCCGCCACCCGCTGTTCACATAACCACAGCAATACCGCTGGGGGACAAGCCTGCGGCTGCTTTCTTAATCCAAACCTTACTTATATAATCTACTAAGAAAACAGATTAAGCCCACCAGTGATAAAAACCCTTTGACCCATCTGCTCAATACCCTTTGGCCCATCCCCTTTAATTTGTTCGTAGCCCATCCCTTTAGTTCTGCTAAAAGAAATATCCGCCTTCAACACAATGTCTGTTCGCTCACCTGACTCTTCGTTTCAGTCTCTTCAATTTCGTCTCTACGTTTCAAGCCTCTCGATTCTTGAACCACGAATGATTATCTTGTGCAAATCACTATAAATACAACATATGGTTTCTCTAATTTCATTTGCAGCTTCAACCTACTTAGGTAACAATTTCATACCCAATTTGATTCAAGTTCAGATTCCTACACAATTTTTTCATACGCAATTTTTTCAAGCAGTTTATACAATTTCATACTCAAACTGGATAATGTTTAGGACTTTTTCCGTTCTTGGATTTCTTATTTATGGTTTTTAAGTTGTAAGTTTTTTTTTATTTTATTTGTGGTATTTGAAAAGCTTCAGTGTTATCAATTCTCATCATCTCATGTTTGTTATTTAGTATAAATTCACTACTAATACTCTGGAAAAGACTCAAAAGAGTTACCGAATGGTTTTTGATGTAGATCATTAACTTGATACTGCTAATTCACTTCTATTATGAATTGTTTAATGTTTATAGTTATACAGGAAGATATAGAAACTATTGATAGAATGAGGTCTGATGGTGAAGGACAATAATAAGTGAAGGCACCCTTATCCTTACATTGGTAACTACCACTAAAATTATAATCAAATTTTTTATTTATGAGCTCCTGGTGGCAGCAAGTTCACTTGCAACCCTACACCACCATCTGGGGTAATCTTTACTGTTTTCATTAGAAGTTAGAACACAGACTAAATTAGTTTAATGATACTATTTGTATAATCATGTGATGTTGGGTAATTATTTCTTTGTAATGTTGAGTATGACTGATCATTTACATTGGTATATAAGCACTCCAATTTCCAAAATCAGTACTTAAGCATGTGAGGGTGTGCCCTTACGCTGTTGATTCAAGCTTTGTTATCTCTCAGTCCATTCAAGCAAAAGTCTAGGTTATTACACTCTTCTGTATTTTTACAAAAGTTACCTTTTCAGGTTTATTTCTCTGCTTTCTAACGAGACATTTTTTAAGGTTGCTGCAGATAATTGTGACCGGGAATTTTGATATATCTGGGAGACAGGTTGGTCGAGCTACATCAATTATACTAAATTTACAATAATCTAATTTTTAATAAAATGATTTTAGATGTTATTTTTATTTTGTTTAGAGGTTTCAAATTGGTCAGTTTTCATTCCCAAGTTAAAATGAATAGGGTATAGATGCAATCTAAACAAGAGTGTTATTCAAATGTGTTTCTGACTGTTTGAATTCCTCAAGATTTACATTGGCAACAATCTTCTTCGTCTCCACCATTTTTTTCTTCTGAAACTTGTTTGTTTCACAAATCACCAATTGTATCTGTGTTAATTGATCTTTTTCATAGTTTTAATTTGAGATCTACTTTATGGATTTGTTACTTAAATTTTACTGGTAATCCATTTTTTGTCTCGCACATTTGCATTATTATACTAACTAAGTGGTGTGACAAATATGGTCGAAACGGGTCATTTACATGTCCAAAGTTTTAAATACTTTTAGTAATAAATAAGTGGCGTGACATGTTTGGTCTACAAAACTTATATTTTTTCAGTAATGATATAAATAATTTAATAGAACGATTTTGGAGGTTTCATGCATTGAGAATACACGTGGGCGACTTTTGACCTGCTTCTTTTAAGCTATCTTGACCTGAATTGATCTATTTCTTTTACATGTAGTTTTTATGTAATGCAGCTAATTTGTTTGTTGTACAGATGAATAAGGCAGTCATGCTTACGACTTCAAGTGGAGGTAATTAATGATCTCAGAGCAACATGTTTCATTTTATTTGTGAGTTTGTAGATTGATTGAGTTAGCATCGCATAGCAGGTTCTTAACGTGAGTACGCTTGGTGGAGTTGGTGTGCAGTGGCACAACTTTTATAATATGTCCCTTGCAATTCGTTGAGTTAAAAATTTCATACAATTTTAATTACAATATTGACTTCAGAGTTCAGACATAGTCTAAGGGGAGTTTTAATTATCTAAATCGGCCAAATAAGCCTATATTAGGTCAATTTTCATTTTATCCAATGTACTTGAATACTCGGATATGCGTGTCTCTAGAATAAAAATGATTGGTTACTGTTCAGGTTTGCAGATTTGGCTAATTTTGGGGTTATATAATTATTCTTTGAAACCCGTGGTCAAAATGTGAGCTTGATACGAAACATTGAACGCCAACATCATATTTCCATATTTCTATTCATTGGGATTTCTACATCTGTGTTGAACTAATTGTTATTGTTACATGTATGTGTTATGTGATGCACTTTGGTTTGAAAATGGCGATAAATTTGTAGTACGAGATCATTGACAATTCATAATTTTGAAAGGTCTATATGATTAAGCTAAAAATTGATACACGGATGCGTGCATTTGCGTAGGTTTGGACATAGACATATGTATTTATGGTCTTTGTTAAGGGTCATATGTATTTATTTTTGGTTGTTCTGTATTCTGAGTCATGTGTATGAAGTTTTTACTTGTAATGTATTAGACTGTATGCGCTTTAATTATCTATAATTATATTTATTCTTTTAAATTTTAAAAGATTGAAATTAAACACAGTCCACCATCTGCGACCACCACCATCACCACATACCATCCTCGACCACCACTACTACCATCATTACTGGCACCATTACCCACTTATTGGATGCTTCAATATAAAATCGCAGGGTACCCGCCGCCGCATTGCGCGGGTACCGGCTAGTTCATTATGTAAGTGCGGCTACAATTCCGTAGCAATTGTCCTGCCAGCTGGCACCTCAGAAAAAATAGTAAGAAAAATATCACGAAAAAGGGATTTTATATCAAACTGCCAAGTTTACAAATACAAACCAAAACCTAATTCACTAAATTTTCCCCCTTCAGTCAACACATGAACAAACTTCAAACCATTAATAACTCGATCATCATGGGGGTTCGGAAGATTTATGATCACGTAACTGAACAATACGCATCGACTCATACTCATGAGGTGTCAAATTTAGATCGAATTTCAAAATTTCCTTACCCTCTGAACTACTTAAAATCGAATTAGGAGAAGAAGATAAAGTCAACTTTAGATCGAATTTAAAAACTTCTTTACCCTCTGAACTACTTAAAATCGATTTAGGAGAAGAAGAAGAAGAAGATAAAGTCAAATTTAGACCAAATTCTGAAACTTCCTTACCCTCTGAACTACTTAAAATCGAATTAGAACAAGAAGATAAAGTCAAATTTAGATCGGATTTTAAAACTTCCTTACCCTCTGAACTACTCAAAATCGAATCAGAAGAAGAAGATACAGAATCACTAGGCTGATACGGTACCAATGCAGTATTATAATTTCTTTCTTCTTTAGTATCTTCAGTTATCGACTTTTTCCGGCGCCAATGCCGTCGCATGTGTCCTCCTAACGCTTGCCCAATCGGAAACCCTTTCCCGCAAATTTTGCAATGATGCAGTTTAGGTTGGGAATGAGTTTCTCCTGAAATCGAAGCTCCGGCATAGATTCCGACGGTCTTGTGGGCCGCCCGGTGACCGCCTAGGGCTTGAAAGTTATCATACTCCTTGCCGCATTCCGTGCACTTGTAGTTTCCTCGGTTCCGTTTGGCTGCATTGGGGGTTTCTTCAGCTTGTTTGGCAATTGAACTCGCGTTTTCTTGTACAAAATTCTCGATGTTATCTTCTTTCCGTCTTCTTTCAGTCATCTTTGTTATCGGAAAACTTCAGAACCACCGTGGGTTTGTGTTTCCGGCCGCCGTGGGTGTGGAACACGTTTGTGTGTGTGTTATTGTTAGTTATTAGAATGGGGTTAGTTTACTTAGTTAGGTATTTATAGGTGTCGTAGGGTATAGGATGGCAACTGAATCTTTGATTTTAAAAAACAGAGAACAATATCTAAATTGGAAAAGGGTTGCTTCGTCTTTTAGATGAAATTTTAATTTTAGGGATTTGCTAACCATTGCCCTAAGGGCAATGGATAAGAGATAGTTAAGTGGTTAATGTACATATATTAAAGCATAACCACTCATGGGTGGTTAGTGAAATGCAAGGGGTGGTTTTTTTTGTGGTTAATGTACATCAAATTTAAGCTTCTTTTTTTTTTTTAATCATTGCCCTAAGGGCACTTGTTAGCATTTCCCTTAATTTTAATATATATTTTAATTTTAATTCTAGTTTTAACTTTTAAATTATTGTTATTATGAAATTAGGAGAACGAGATAAATATGAAATTGAATGAAGTTTGTTATACAATTCGTTTTATTAATTATTACTCCCTCCGTCCCACAAAAAAGTTCCCATTTCTCCCAAAATTTTTGTCCCACAAAAAAGTTCACATTTCTCATATTTGATAGGTCCCACATAATAAAATATTATTATTACTAAGTGCCCAACCATTTATATCCACTAATTATCTTTCTCTCTCCAAACCAACTTTATATTTTAATCAAATTTATTACCAATTACCCCACCACTAACTATCACCTAAAAACTTGTGCCACACACAAATGGGAACTTTTTTGTGGGACGGAGGGAGTAGTTATTAATTGATTGATTATGTATATTGCACATATATATACTTCCTCCGATTCAAAATTTTGTGTTTCACGATTTTTTAATCAAAAGATTATAGTGATGATTAAATTAGATTAATTAGATGGTTAGTGGGAAATGAATCTCACACCTTTTGAATAAAGTAAAGTTAGTGATGTATAAAAGTAAAAAAGCAAGAGTAAATGAGTCATTTCACTTTGTTAAAGTAGATAATTAGTGGGTATGAGTCCCACCATTTTTTGCCAAGTAAGGTAATTTTCAAAGTGTCACTTATTTTAAATCACCACAAAAATGAAAGCGTGTCACTTATTTTGAATTGGAGGAAGTATATAATAATAAAAATAATATATAACTAGCAATATAATAATATCTAGTAACTATTAAGATACTCGGATGATAAGTATCTTTAATCTTTCTCTATATACTTCCTTCGTATCACAAATAGAGTTGCGTTCAAGGAGCTACATTACTTTTACGAAGTCCCGAGGAAAAAATCTTAACCATTGATCAATAAGATGTAATGGTCAAGATTAATCACATATTTTATACCATTGAGGGGTATTTTGGTCATTTTTTTTAAATAAAAATATTTTTTTTATTTTTTATTTTTTATTTTTGATTTTTGATTTTAGAATTCTGATTTTTTTTATTTTTGTTATGAAGGGGTATTTTGGTCATTTGGCATTTAAATTTTTTTTTTTTTTGAATTTTTCTATTTTTTATTTTTCATTTTTGAATTTTTTTTATTTTTATTTTGGTCATTTGGTCATTTTTTTTAAATAAAAATATTTTTTTTATTTTTTATTTTTGATTTTTGATTTTAGAATTCTGATTTTTTTATTTTTGTTATGAAGGGGTATTTTGGTCATTTGGCATTTAAAATAAAAATTCTAAATTAAAAAATAAAAATACAAAATACAAAATAATTTCTTTAAAATGACCAAAATACCCCTCAAATAATAATAAATAATAATAATAAATCGAATTTTTTTTAAGTGCCAGATGATAAAAATACCCCTTTATGTAGGGGTGATTATCGGGCCAAAACCGAACCGAACCGAACCGATAGAACCGATAACGATGAATTTTCAAAACCGAAACCGGACCGATAACATGTTATCGGTTTCGATTCTGTTTGGTTTCGGTTCAGTTCGGTTTCGGTTCGGTTATTTTAGGCCAAATGTTCATCTTTTTCCAAAAACGGAACCGAACCAAACCGAACCGATAGAATCGATAACCGATAACGATGAATTTTCAAAACCGAAACCGAAATAATAACATGTTATCGGTTTCGGTTCGGTTTCGGTCGGTTTTCGGTTCGGTTCGGTTTTTTCGGTCCAAATGCTCACCCCTACCTTTATGTATAGAATATTTGATTAATCTTGACCATTAGATCTTATTGATCAATGGTTGAGATTTGTTCCTCGGGACTTGATAAAATAATGGATCTCCTTGAACGTTTCTCTATCAAAATAAGGGAATCACTTTGAAGTTTACGTTTTTTGAGGCAAAATAAGGTAATAGGAGATTAGTAAAATTTAATGGGTAATTAAAATGGATCAGCCCCACACCTTGTACTATTTTGTTGCTTTTTCTAAATAGTGAAAAAGTCAAATATATGAAGATAACAAAAATGGACGGGCCCCACACCTTTAATGATATTTAAAGAGTGATAAGTAAGGGTAAATGAGTAATTTTAAATATAAAAACTTACCAAATAAGTTAAATTATTAAAATGATTCACTTATTTTGATACACCCCGAAAAGGAAAGGGATTCACTTATTTTGATACGGAGGAAGTATAATATTTGCTACTTAGACAATGTCACCTCATAATAGCATCTCATATTTCATTTCATGTCATCTGCCACATGCCGATGTCAACTTTTACGCCAGACTGAACCCTAAACGCCTCTTCATTATCACCTCAATCTAGAACCCTAAAACACGTACACATAGGGTTGTCAAGTCGTGCTATCGTTTCGTGTTTTTGAGTAACATGACATCACACGAATTCGTTCAACACGACACGAAGTCGTGTTTTATTTTACTAACACGAACACGACCCAATTAAAAAAACGATAAACACGATAATATAAAATAAATAACAAAAATAACAAATTTCTTATATAATACTCCCTCCGTCCCTAAATAAAGTTCCCATTTCACCTTCAAGTTTTGTCCCTAAATAAAGTTCCCATTTCTCAAACTTAAGGGACCCACTTAATATAATGATATTATTACTAATACTTTCACCACTAACTATCTCTTAAGACACTTTCTCTCTCCAATCAAACCTTATATTTTATTCAAAAGTAATACCAAATACCCCACCACTAACTATCTCCTAAAATGTTGTGCCCAACACAAATGGGAACTTTATTTAGGGACGGAGGGAGTACTTACTAAAAAACCGACAAACACGATAAATATATAACTTTTCCACTCTTAGGGCTTAATGACCTTATTGTTATGATTTGATTTGTTTATATTACACGGAGTATTATATTTTGGAATTGTACACGAATGACCGAGTAACGAAGATAAGATAAGTGAACAACAAGATTTCAATGATTAAGAGTTTATTAAAACAACTTAATACAGTACAAAGTTTGCGGAAATAGATAGTACAAAACTAACTAAAACTCTATACTTGAAATGACACTTTAGACCGCTCAAACTAGAAGAGTATACGCTGAGAGTTATATCAGCTGATACTAACAGCTGATATTAATGCCTTAGTAATAACTATGGAGGAGTTAATACTTAGACAAATAACTAACTCTCAGAGAATGTTCTTGTGCTATGATTTCTAAAGGTGTGTGTAAATGCAAGCATTTACGTCTGTATTTATAGCCCAATATCCATGTTCCTTAGTCCACAAGTTTGACGACGTGTAAACATATTATTCGTCGATGTGGACTTGTCTATGGATCATTAAATGCTCTTGCACAAGTTATTGTCCCAAGTGTACTTTGTGTCAACTACTTCCGGTACCCTTTCTGGCGCACAGTGAAAGGTGTACTACATAAGTACAGAAATAGTTGACTTTCTCTTTACATGCTTGAGGGACAAACGATGATAATGTACTGACATAATCTTCTATACCAAAATAGAAGATCTTCATCGTTTTCTTCTTCTTTGAGCGGAAAGGGAAATGTTCAAGGTGTCAATGAACATTTCCTTTAAGTTTTATCTGCAGCAGATACTATCAGTTGATTCCACAATCAGGTGAATAGTCTTCTTCTTGGCTTTGTCCTTTGGTCATAGACTTCGAATGAACTCTCGTTAATAGCTGCTGATTTGACTTGTATCCTAAAGCTAAGTACGTACTCAGCTGAAGGTTTATTGTATATACTTGCTTCAGCTGAGATACATACTTCAGCTGTTATTTATTCTTCTTGGTATCGATCATCAAATCTTATTTACTTAGTCTTGGGACTAACAATCTCCCCCTATTTGATGCAATCGAATAGCCGTATAAGTGTAACCCTGTAATGTTTCTGCTGATGAGATCAGCTGAATACTTATGTGCTTTGACCCTTAGGGTTCTTTTGTATATGTTTATCTTTTTACAATTTTTACAAGTATATTACACAACTTTTGATTTTCTATTGATAAGGCAATTAAAATTATAAGGAAAATCAAAAAGAAAAACTATAATGCCTTGGATATAGCTGATCCAACGACATTTCGATACAGTGAGTTGAAGGCTGAGGTTATAAATTTCTTCATTTCTCTTCCCTCTTCAGTAGAGGAACTCAGCAGCTTGTGATAGATCATAAGTTGATCCACATCACATAGATCCAACTCATCTGCTCGCTGAAAGCACTGCTCCTTCTTCTTCTCCAGATAGCAAAAACCATAAATTGGTTCTTTTACGATCAGCCCAGGGACGAAGTTAACTCCCGTGGGGATGGCTTTTGTGATATTGGGTCTTGGTCGTTTTGCAAATATGATTGATGACCCAATATCCAGTGGTCTGGAGTCAGCAAGAGGCTCGAGGAGAACGGACTTACGTTTCTCCCCTCTTGCTGAGGAGCTTTCACCAGCAGATCCTCCGACAGCAGCTGTTTGAGATTCACACAATTCAGGAGGTATGCGATATACCAACTCAGGAGCTTGTCTCCTGATTGCATCGCATAGAGTCTTGAAAGAGTAGATTGCGAATTTTATCTCGTTTTCCAGATCTGTTGTAATCTGCGATGGTTTTGCAGATCTGGCAGCTGCTTCAGCTTCTTTCCGTTCATCATAGTTGAGAACGAAGCTTATCTTGTTCCAAGGGAACTTTTCATTGACCACATTTCCTCCAGCTCTTGTTATTACAATTTCATCAGAAGAGATGGGATCGAATCTGGGGGCCCTTACGCTGGTGATCTTTATCTTGCCTACGCTGATAAAGAACTTTGTTGAACAACCTAATGTTCTCAGCTCTTTGGGCTTCAGCTCTTTTATACAGCTCTTCATGAGTTTTTCTTTGAAGGGCAATGGCTGTATCAAGATCAGTAGCGGTTCCAACTTCATTTAGAATGAGTTTTTTAACCGCAACAGATGTAGGCTCCCCCTCAGCAGGATAAGGGATCTCCTGTATAATAGGCTGAGGGTTTTGGATTTGCGGGGCTTGGACTTGTGGGCCCTCAACTGATTTAAAGGAATCAACGATTTTAACAAAACCAGTTGAGGGTACAACTTCTTCTTCTTGTGTTCCAGCAGAGGTGATAGGAGGAATTCTTGAGTTATCACCTGCTGGAACGTCTTCAGTATTGGCTCCAACAGCAGAGGTGATTAAAGATTCGTGTTGTTCACCTGCTGAAGTGGCCTCTTTCTCCCCCTCAGAGAGTGCCCGAAGAAGAAGGGTACTCTCTAGTGCTGAAGTAGGACGGACAACAGCGGCACCCTCATTGAGCTTTGCAAGAATGAGGTCAAGGGTGCCTTGAAGACCAGCGACTTGGGAAGTCAGCGAGCTGACTTCAGTCTCCATTTTGTCCAACCTGGTGGACACAGCAGAAGCTGATTCCTCAATAGCCTGAGAAAGGTGGCTATGAGTAAGTGTCAGCAGAGACTCTTGCTTTGATTGGGCAAGAGCCAGGCTGTCCCGAACTTCGGAGAGAAGTTGGTCTTGGTCGACTCTGTCAGAATCGCGAAGGTAGTTCAACGCTTGATGCACGTAGTCGTTAAGAGATATGAACCCGCTGGTGTTGATGTGAATCTGATCAGAAAGAAGAGCCAGCTGAGGAGCCTGAGAATGAACCTCAGTGTGCAGAGAAGTTAAGCTGGAAGAGAGATTCTCAGCAGTTTGGGCAAACTTCTTTGGAACATCCTTGCGAAGGGAGTCCATCTGCTTACTCAGCGTAGCCATCCCAGGTCGAATCTGGGATGTAACAACTCTAGACATCAGAGCAGCAGCTGCTCTGATGGGAATGCGTCCTCCAACTTTGCTGGATTCAGCATGGGACACTTGGACGCTTTGGGGGTAGGGGTCCGGCATGTCTCCAGCTTGAGGGGTAACCTCAGCTGTGGGAGTGAGTGTTCCTGAGTTAGGAGGAATGGCTCCTACGGGTTGCTCAGGGACTATGGAGGGTGAGTTGGGTCCAACTGAAACTTCTGGGGTTATAACAGAACTGCCGACATCAGTTGTCAAAACAGTTTGAAGCTCAGAATATTCTCCGTCAGATGACGAATAGTAAGACTGAATAAGATCATCAGTCGACTCAAACATTAGATGAAAAGCCGTTTGAATCTCTGGAGCTCCGGTCTCACCAGCCGGCGATACTGGTATGGAGACCGGAGGAAGAGTTCCTCTGGGTGGTGTGTTGGCTGCCTCACAGCTCGGTTGGCGATTACTTTCGCGATCATTGGCAGCTGGGGTTAGTGCCTCAGTAACAACTTGGTTTAAAGTTGTCTCTTCATTGGCGGTGGTGGTTTCCTTAATCACCTGCTGGTTTAAGCCGGTGACATCGTGGGAAACAGAAGGGTCAGCTTCAAGATTGACTTGGTTTCCAGTCAATCTATCATCAGCTGAAGACTCAGGGAGTGATGAAGAATTTTGGGGTGGTGTGTGTGCAGCTGACTCTCGGGTGGCTTGGGTTGAGCCAAAAACTTCACCAACAGTCTGTTGAGAGACTGAGGTTGCTTGTGGAGTTTGTTCCCGTGTTACAACGACAGATAATGAATCGGTCGAGGAGCTACGCAGAGGTGTGGAGCCGGCACTAACTCCTGAAGAACGAAATTGCCGTTTTGAAGTCTGCTGACTTGTTGAGAAATCAGCAGAGAGAGAGTGGATGAAAGGAAAGGGAAAAAGAGAGTCAGTCGGAAGTGTCTGGACAGAAACTCCAATTGTTGGTAGAGCACCTGGAAAAACACTGCAAGAAAGAAAATGAGAAGGACTGCTCTCAGATGCTGGCACAGCTTCTGATTGTAATCCTTCCAATTGGGATCTCGAGTGAGAACCCAACGGATTCCGGCTGAATCCTGATGATGCTGCGATCGCCAGCTCAACATCATCAACAACACCATCATCTCCACAGGTAGCAGACCCTCTTTCCCTCATCTGAGGAGAAACATGGGCGCTGGAAGTGGAAGAAGATGATAAAAAGAACGAAGAGGAAGAAGGATGGCGGTGAGCAGATCGCTTCACACGCTTCTTCCGACCACGTGGAATATCACCCGTTTCCACATTTTCCACGTTAATGGGCATTGAGATCCCAGTGGAAGTGGTGGTATTTCCATCAACAGTTTGTGTGCGATCAGTTGATGGAAAACACTTCAGATGAGAAAAGGACGAACCTTCTTGTAGGGCAGATTTCTTCGATGTTTTGCCCTTCTTTCGATCCCTTTTGGATCTGACTCGATCATCTATGATCTTCAGCATGTACGAGGTGAGAGGAAATGCCTTCTTATCATCCTTCTTCTGGAAGATGAGGCTGGAAATGGAACGGACCATCACCGATTCCCCAGGGATGTCTTCATAATCTATCTCCAGCTTTTCAAGCATCACATGTGCGACACACAATGTGAAAAAGCGAAGATAGGGAATATGATTTCCCTTGGTTTTCAGCTTGGTCTTGACCTCCTCGTACACCAGTTTCCCGTAGTCTATCCGTTGACCGGTGACTAGGGCTTCAGCAAAGACTTGCATGCTGCAGTTGCACTGGTTGAGAGACCCGGAATCGCTGCCTATACCCTGAATGATGTGGGTAAAGAAATAGGCCCAGGGTCTCGTCAGCTGAGACTTCTTGAAGATCGGCACCTTGTCTTCTTCATTTTCTAATCTGTATCCAGAGATACGGATTAGACTCGCTTTAGCTTCATCAGCAAATTTAGTCTGCTGATATTCTTCTCCAGGTTGCAGATAATCGAATCCGCAAGCAACTCGGAAATCATCAAGAGAAATGGTGATTTGATGATTTCCTACTTGCGCAGTGATGTCGTCTCCAGAGGTGGAGGCGGACATCCAGAAATCACGCAAGAGTTCGATGATACTCTTGGTGACTCTGGTAAACGCACCACGGATAGAGCAGTGACGCACAAACGTCACAGCCGCTCAATAAATATCGACAAGATCATCCGGTGGGGAAGTGTTGGCTACTAGGTTTGAGTTCTGAGAGAACTCAATGGCAGCCCTAGTAAGAGAAACCTTCTGAGCTTTTTTCGTCATTTGGGAGAGAGGGAAGAAAGATAAAGGTTAGAAATAGAGGGTTTTTGAGAGAGAATTATGGGAGAGATAGGGATAACGTGGAGAGGAGAGGTGGGCATTTATAGGGGATTTATGGGTCGGTTTGGGTAAAGTTTTGAATTCAAACTGGGTCATAATTGGATAGTTAGAAACCAACTATAGACACGTTGGTTATCGTGCAAAGGTGGTTGGATGTGACAGTGTGAGAAAGTGGAGCCGTTTCTGTGTCAGGGTAGTGGAGCCGTTTCTGTGTCAGGGTGTCTTGTCCCTCATAAATGCCAAATATTTCCACTCGAGTGGAAATATTTGCCACAGAGAACGTGTGGATAGGGTTGAAAGATGCCTTTTTATAGGAGAACCAAACGTTTTAACTTATAAAACATGATAAGTTATCATTTAAGAGATTTTATTCGGCTGACTGATAAATTTAAACGGTTTTAGTCAGCTGAATGTACTAAGTAACAAGGTGAATCTTATCAGCTGCTGATAGTACTTCAGCAGTTGATTCAAGCATTCAACATACCTAGCTCGTTGATCAAAAAATTGAATCGTTTTTCTTCTAAAGGCTTAGTGAATAGATCAGCCAGCTGAAGGTCTGTTGAAATGAAGTGGAGTTCCATGTCACCTTGTTCAATGTGATCTCTAATAAAATGATACCTTATATCGATATGTTTGGTTCTAGAATGGAGAACTGGGTTGTTGCTGATTGCAATAGCACTCGTGTTATCACAATAGATAGGAACTTTGCAGAAGTTCATATCGAAATCAACAAGCTGATTCTTCATCCAAAGGACTTGAGCACAACAGCTTCCAGCAGCAACGTATTCTGCTTCAGCTGTGGAAGTAGAGACAGTACTTTGTTTCTTGCTTGTCCAGCTGACTAGCTTTCCACCAAGCAGCTGACATCCTCCAGTGGTGCTCTTTCTATCCATTTTGCAACCTGCAAAGTCTTTGATTTTGCGAATGAATAAGGTTTTATCAATCTTTCCTCTGGTGAAATCATTTGCTATGAGGAACGTGGAGAGTGTATCATACCATGCACGAGGAGCTTGTTTCAACCCATACAGCGCTTTATCCAATTTAAACACATAGTCTAAATATTTAGGATTTTCGAACCCTAGTGGTTGCTTAACGTATACCTCCTCTTGCAGCTTTCCGTTCAGGAATGCACTCTTCACGTCCATTTGAAAAACTGTGAAGTTTTTGTAAGCAGCGTAGGCTAGAAATATTCTGATTGCCTCAAGCCTAGCCACTGGAGAAAATGTTTCATCAAAATCGATTCCTTCCTCCTGTCTGTATCCTTGTGCAACCAGTGTAGCTTTGTTGCGAATAACCACACCTTCTTCATCCATTTTATTCCTAAATACCCATTTAGTACCAATTATAGTCTTTCCAGCTGGTGGGGGCACCAGCTGCCATACTTTGTTGACCTCGAATTGGTTAAGTTCTTCCTGCATCGCTTGAATCCAGCTAGAGTCTTCTAAAGCAGCTTTAATATTCTTCGGTTCTTCAGTTGCTAGAAAATAAGACCATAAACAAAGATTGCATGATGCTTTACTTCTTGTAACAACTCCTTGTTGTGGATCTCCAATGATTAACTCAATTGGATGTTCTGAGGTCCACTTAGATTGAGGAGCTGCTGTAGAAGAGGAAGATTCAGCAGAATTAGATCCTTGTTGAGCGGCTGACTGCTCAGCAGGATGAATTACTTCATTTTGAACAGATCTTCTTGAAGTATGAAGAGGTGGCTTAGAAATAGCCTTGGATGATGCTCTAGCTGTTGGAGTCTCTTGTTGAACAACTGCGATATCTACAAGATATGTAGGAGCATCATGGAATGTCTCATCTGATTCATTTATGGGAACCTTAAAGAGATTTAAAGCATCGGAAAATGCTTCAGCTGTATCATCAGGAGATGGTTCGGCTGATCTCTGAAATGCACCAGACGAGTCTGCAGAGGTGGGGTTCATAGCTTTTGAGTGTTCTTCAAAAGTAACATTTATGGACTCTTCCAATGTTTGTCTTCTTTTGTTGAAAACTCTATATGCTTTGGATAGAGTGGAGTATCCCAAGAAAATGGCTTCATCAGCTTTAGAGTCAAATTTACTCAGCTGATCTCGTGTGTTTAACACAAAACACACACAACCAAACACATGAAAGAAACCTATGAATGGTTTCCTCTGACGAAAGATCTCATAAGAAGTCTTCTTGTGTCTCTTCACATAGAGAGACCTATTTTGAGTAAAACACGTTGTGTTAACAGCTTCTGCCCAAAATTGCTTAGGCATGTTTGACTCCAAAGCATTGTTCGTGCAGCTTCTATTAGGGTTATGTTCCTTCTTTCAGCAACACCATTTTATTGAGGTGTTCTTGCAGCTGAGAAGTTTTGGGAGATCCCAACATCTGAACATAAATCTTCTAAAGTCTTGTTCCTGAATTCAGTACCATTGTCTGATCTCAGCATCTTGACTCTAGACCCATTTAGAAGTTCCATCCTTTTGATGAACTTGATAATCTCTTCAGCTGCATCACTTTTGTGACGAAGAAATATTACCCAAGTATATCGTGAATATTCATCAACGATAACAAGTGTATATTTCTTTCCACCTAGACTTTCAGTACTCATAGGGCCAAAAAGGTCCATATGGAGCATGTGAAGGCAGCTGTCGATGGAGAAACATTGCTTTTATTTGAAGGAGCTTTTATGTTGCTTGCCTTGTTCACAGGCTAAACAAAGCTTATCCTTTTCATATTTGATTTATGGCAGACCATTCACCAGCTGACCTCGAGCCAGCTTCGATATATTTTTGAAGTTCAGGTGAGATAGCCTCTTATGCCACAACCAATTCAGCTCTTCAGTAGAATGAGAGAATAGACAGACTTCTTGATTTTGAGGATTCATGTCAAGTGTATAGACGTTCTTGGTTCTTGGAGCAACTAATACTACCTTACCATTCTTATCCGTCACCGTTCCTCTGTATTCATTAAAGTTCACTGAGAACTTTGCATCACAAAGTTGGCTAATGCTGATTAGATTGTGTTTCAGCCCATTTACATAACCAACTCTTGTGATTTTTACGGGTCCATTAGAAATGGTTCCATAACCTTCAGTTGAGCCTCTACCATTATCACCAAAAACTACTGAGGGACCATCACAAACTTCAAATCTTCCAGCAGGGATTTGTAACCAGTCATGTGTCTCGAGCAACCACTGTCTAAGTATCAGACATGTTTGCTTTCATCACCCTTTTTATGAACAATGTTGACCCATTTATAGGAACTAGCATCATTAGTTGTTATGCTTTCATCATCATCAGCACGAGCCATCAAACACATTGTGGCCATTTGTTCATCGTCATCAGATGAGCTGTCACCAGAGTCAGCCCAATCATGAGTTTCAGCTACAAGACCCTTGTCAGCAGCTTTGCCTTCAAGTGCCTTCTTTTCTTCTAGAATCTTTTTAGTGAAGGCTTGTAGCTTTTTGTATTAATCTTCAATGGACTCACCAATTGAAGATGATGAACTAGCTTTCTTCTGCTTGCAGTCATTAGCATAGTGTCCCTTCTCGTTGCAGTTGTAGAAGTTATCTCAGAGATGTCAGGTGTACTTCCAGAAGGTCTAGAAGAAACAGCTGATGAGATAGATCTGCTACTCGAGCCTTTAGCTGAGGAGCCAGACTTGTTTTTAAAGAATTTTCTATTTTTAACAAGTAAGGCTAGCTCAGATATATAAGGGCATCGTTGTCTTCGTCTTCATCGACTTCTTCAATGCTGACTTCCGGCATGTTGAACAAACCAGCAGCCGAAGTGTTGTCAGCTTCATCATCTGATGGTGGATATTCAATTCTGCTAGGCTTGTTTAAGGAGACAAGAGCAGTCGAAGATCCAGCGGAACTCACTTTAGAGTCCTTTGGAGGTTGAAATTTGTTGAGTACAGTTCTCTCATGGCTTAAAAACATACCATAGAGAGATGAAAGAGTATAATCTTTCAGAGTAGGAGATGTACTCATGCAAGTTATGATGGTAGCCCATTTAGAAGGTAAGGCTGCCATAAACTTACACATTTTGGACATATCGTCCTTATCAACCCCATGAGACTTCAGCTCATTTAACAGAATGTTATAACGATTGAAAGTTTGAGCTATAGTCTCACTTGGCTTGGCTTTAAACAGTTCATAATCATGTATGCGCATGTTTTTGTTATGTTCACGCACGACAGATGTGCCTTCATAAACTTCAGCCAACCGTTCCCACATCTCTTTAACTGAGTCACAAAACTGAATATTGTGATACAGTTCATCACCAACTGCTTGAAAAAACATATCTCGACCCTTGTTCTCAAGATGAACAAGACATTTTTCAGCGTCTGTCCACTGAGCCTCAGACTTCACCACATAGTGTTCTGGTATTTCAGAAGTACCAGGAATGAGGGTTTTGGGAACATATTTTCCTATCGTGATGTTATCTTGGAGTTTTGGGTGATAAGTAACCATATGGGACAACATACGGGTTTTCCACATGGGGTAGTTGGTTTGAGTGAGTTTGGGAGGCTTTCCAGATGATGGAAGATCTGATGATGTAGGTTCAGCCATAACAGATGCTCAAAATTGATGGAAAACAATTTTGATACTTGCTCTGATACCAATTGTTGGATCCCAACAACACAAACGTGTTGCGTTATGACCGAGTAACGAAGATAAGATAAGTGAACAACAAGATTTCAATGATTAAGAGTTTATTAAAACAACTTAATACAGTACAAAGTTTGCGGAAATAGATAGTACAAAACTAACTAAAACTCTATACTTGAAATGACACTTTAGACCGCTCAAACTAGAAGAGTATACGCTGAGAGTTATATCAGCTGATACTAACAGCTGATATTAATACCTTAGTAATAACTATGGAGGAGTTAATACTTAGACAAATAACTAACTCTCAGAGAATGTTCTTGTGCTATGATTTCTAAAGGTGTGTGTAAATGCAAGCATTTACGTCTGTATTTATAGCCCAAGATCCATGTTCCTTAGTCCACAAGTTTGACGACGTGTAAACATATTATTCGTCGATGTGGACTTGTCTATGGATCATTAAATGCTCTTGCACAAGTTATTGTCCCAAGTGTACTTTGTGTCAACTACTTCCGGTACCCTTTCTGACGCACGGTGAAAGGTGTACTACATAAGTACAGAAATAGTTGACTTTCTCTTTACATGCTTGAGGGACAAATGATGATAATGTACTGACATAATCTTCTATACCAAAATAGAAGATCTTCATCGTTTTCTTCTTCTTTGAGCGGGAAAGGGAAATGTTCAAGGTGTCAATGAACATTTTCTTTAAGTGTTTATCTGCAGCAGATACTATCAGATGATTCCACAATCAGCTGAATAGTCTTCTTCTTGTCTTTGTCCTTTGATCATAGACTTTGAATGAACTCTCGTTAATAGCTGCTGATTTGACTTGTATCCTAAAGCTAAGTACGTACTCAGCTGAAGGTTTATTGTATATACTTGCTTCAGCTGAGATACATACTTCAGCTGTTATTTATTCTTCTTGGCTATCGATCATCAAATCTTATTTACTTAGTCTTGGGACTAACAAAGATGCCAAAGGAGTTTTGGGCTGAAGCGGTTGATTGTGCGGTCTATCTCTCAAATTGGTGTCCGTCTAAGAGCTTAGATAACAAGACTCCACAAGAAGCATGGAATGAGATAAAGCCTACCATTTCTCATCTACGAGTATTTGGGAGCATAGCATATGTTCACGTACTACGCCAAAGGCGTTGTTAGGGTCAATTAAGTTGTATTCATAGTTAGGGGACTAGTTGTGTAATATTGTATAAATGATAAACTAGTCATTAGCCTTAATCATGATGATAATCATGTAATATTGCTCTCTCAAGAACACACACACCATACACACACTTGATCTTCAATTCTTCCAAAAACACCATGGATTAGCTTGAATTTATCATCATTTGATCTCTCAAGTGGTATCAGAGCAAAAACTCTCTGTGAGTAGATCCAATTTCGTGGTGATTCGTTCTAGATCTGAGTTTTTGAAAGTTCATGTTCGTTCGAGCTCTGTGAAATTAAATCGAAAATTTTTGTGTTCGAATCAATGAATTGAGTGAAGATTATTGTTTCTCCATCAATTCTAATAGGAATAGAATCAAATTTCGATCAATTCCATCAACAATTGATCATGATTCAGTGATTTTAGTGAAAAAGTTCAAAAAGCTTCTGAAAATAGAAGAATTAGAGCTGAAGTGTTATGGATTGAAGGATATTAGCGGATCAGATCGTTAGAAAATCATTTTCGAGCATTTAGGGATTTGAATCGTTGAATTTGGTCAAGTATTGAGCGAGATTGGATCAAAAAGATGAGTTTTTGAAGCTTGCGTACAAGTCTTCGGTATCAAGAACATCTCAAGAACACGTTCGACTTCAGGGTGTTCGGCCCGAACTCATCTTCGGCCCAAGCTTCTTCGGCCCAAGTCTTCGGTTTTAGGTGTTCCGCCCAATTGCTTAGCTTCAAGTGTTCGGCCCAATTGCTTAGCTTCAAGTGTTCGATCAATTGAAGGTGTTCGGCCTCAACAGTTCGATTCCAAATCACTGTGTTCGGCTATTCAAACTCAAAGTGTGCGGCTTCAAATAAAACGACAATCAAAATCACAATCGATTAAAACAACAACTGTAACAGTTCCGACTTCAAACAAATTCCAATCTGATTCAAACAATCTTTCAATCGATTTAAAATCCAAACTTTATTCAATCGATTTCAATCCAAACCTTATTGAAAGTGTTCGATTGGTAGTGTTCGGCTCAAACATTTAGAAAGAGTTCGGCTCAATCGACACATTAATCTCAATCGATTAAATCGTTCAGTCGTCCATTAAAGTTTATTGCTTGATTTCAGAATTGATCGAATTAAACGATTTCACAGAATTGGTCGACTGAAAGTGTTCGGCTCAACAATCACGTTCAAATTCCAAAATCAAACATCCATCGTGAGATCGTAAACCAGAAACAACTTGTAATCTGGATCGTAATTAAAATCGTAAACAATCTTAAACAATCGTAAACAATCGACTGCTTATGCGTGACTTCATCATCGACTGCTTCTGCGTGTTCGTCCTCTTTGGCCCAAATTCAAGATTTTGATTCATACCACTTTTTGGCCCAAACAGTTGATTTCGGCCCAAAACTTCAATCTTTGTAGCCCAACATTAATCTGCCTAATTATAATTCCATTAAACTCAAATTCCATTAAAACCATCAAAACAATTAGCCCAATATCATTTTTTTAACACAAACTTTTATACAAACTTTTATTCAAACACTCAAATAATTTAAAAACGTTTAAAAGATAGCATTTTAAACACTCAAAACAATTTCAACCAAATTGTGACATTTCAAACAAATCGTGACATTTTAACCAAATATCAACAAATTTTAATCTGAAATCTTCAACGTTTAAATTTTTTTTAAACTCGATTAAGTTCTCAACTTTTTAAACACTTTTAACTTTTACATTTTTTATAAACACAAGAACTATTACCAAAAATCCTAATAATCGCAAATAATGGAAAAATCTACCTCAACCACATTTGATGATATGGAAAAAGACCCTCAGGCAGTGCTAAAGGCTATGTCATTTATTTCAACCTATAAGAAGAAATGGTACTCAAAGTCTACAAACAATTATCTGATATCTTCATCCGACGTTAATCCCGATCTATCTACTACAATCTCAAATGATAAGCCAACCATCACACCTTTGAATGCTACAAAGAAACCAATCGTTCGTGATTCAGGGTATTATAAACGTAAGATGTTGATAGCTAAACAAGAGACTGAAAAAGTATTATTAGTTGAAGATCGTCAATAGATGGACGATTCAGATCCTAAGGATATCAACTTGGTGCACATTATTTTGGTGGGCCGATTGATTGTTATGCTTTCTATCCAAATGATGGGCCGAATGCATGCTATCAATAATTACCTACTCTTATGAACAAAAACATGGTAGAAATTGTTAAAGAAAATTATGAATAATAATTAATATTAACCATAAATGTATTATAACAAGGATCTTACCCTTCCGCGCGTTACGGCGGGATTACAAAAGTAATAAAATTTTCCACCATGATAAAAGTAATTTGTGTTGACAATTTTTTCATTAAAAACGTGACCCCAAATATAAAATGTCACTTATTTTGAAACATTTGAACTATAAAATTTATTTTTATAACTATTAAGCATATATGGTTGTGGTTGGTTAATTTTAAACTACTTAAAAGAAAATGGTTTCGCTTTCTTATATTAAATAAGATAATGTTAAGTTTCTCTAGTGGTTGTATCTTACGCATTAGGACTTGTACAATATTCATGTATAGAGCCATAAAGATAAGGGAATCTATATTATCTTCTATATATAAAAATTGAGTTTCAAAATTGATGTTGCATTAAATTCCATGTTTTAATACCATCTTTTGCTTTCATTTTGTATATGATATTTGATGTTAAATAGACTTAAACTCCATTATGTTTGATCTAAAACATTTTCTATAAAAAACGTTTCCTATCCTAAAACTACAGCCTATCCATTTACTTGATATGGCCATTTAACCTATAAAAAACGACTGACACTTCACCGACCTTTAATCCACCGTTTCACTCCTACATTTAACCCACATTAAACCCATTTCACATCTATATTTAACCAGCATCACCACCAACCTTTAATCCATCTCTTTCACATCCTAAAGACATGTAGATATATATTCCCAGCCCTTACAACCGTTTCAGAATCTAGAACATTTTCAACAACCATGCAAATCATCACCATCAAGTATATAATTAAAAACGGGTCAGCAAAGGTTTCTTACTACAATGGTTCAGTATAACTTGCAACTTTTCGATAATAAAACAATGGCAAACTCCTCAAGAAACCAAACCGCCAACATCACCCTCGATTAAATCAGTTTCAATATTAGAGTTCATGTACGAATAATCCCAACCATTTTTTGGATTTTGCTGATGCTTTTGGCTTTGCAGACCCGTAGCTGGACATCGATGGGAAGAAGATAAATTATAAGATGATTATGGATTTTCTAATGGTATTTTTATTAATTTCCTCACTTTGTAATAACAATTTTAGATGTATATATAATTGTGTGCAAATAATCCCAATAATTTTTTGGACTTTTTTGGATTTTGCTGTTGTTTTTGGCTTTTTAGACACCTTGCTTGCATCGATGGGAAGAAAAGAAATTATTTCATGATTATTAATTTTCTAATGGTATTTTTATTAATTTTCTCTTATTTTGTAATACGAATTTTAAATGTATATATAATTGTGATGATGATAGAAAATACAGCTCCTTTATGATTCACCCTTACACATGGGCGTCTTTTGTAAGGGCACACACCAGATTTTGGACTTGAATACTCATTTATGGCTGCTAATATTTCTTAATTACATATATTACTTTTTTATATTTCTACTATAAAAAGAATTTGAAACTTAGAAATAAGCTTCATCTACACATATCAGCTTTAAAATGCATGAAATTGATATTACAACATGTTTCATATTTAAACTAAAAAACATAAATTCAGTGACGGATTTAAATTTCTTTGTTTAATGTTTCGTTTTTATATTGCCATTATGGACAATGATAACCATAATAACCTGCGATTAATGATAATTATACCATATTTAAGTCAACTAAATGGTAAAGTTCCAACAATATAAGGACAACTCTATGTGGGCCTATGGCACTATCGAGAGTCACAATGCCAAGAGGACTTAAAATCTCTATGAATGGAGATAATAATAACTTAAACCACAACCCAGGGAAGTATTATCTATAAGAAAGTACTCCCTCCGTCCCTAAATAAAGTTCTCATTTCACCTTCAAGTTTTGTCCCTAAATAAAGTTCTCATTTCTCAAACTTAAGGGACCCACTTAATATAATAATATTATTACTAATACTTTCACCACTAACTATCTCTTAAAACACTTTCTCTCTCCAATCAAACCTTATATTTTATTCAAAAGTAATACCAAATACTCCACCACTAACTATCTCCTAAAATGTTGTGCCCAACACAAATGGGAACTTTATTTAGGGACGGAGGGAGTATTTAACAACCTAACCTAGCAATAAAATGCATATTTTAATGTCACTGCCATATCCATATTTGTACAACCATTTAATTCATATTTGTGTGTAATCGAAAAGTTTTTTTTAAAAGAAAATGTACATAATAAAACAAAAATTATGGGATTATCCTATTTTGAAAAAATTAATTTGTAAGGACATAAAATGCTACAGATTTTTGTTTAAATATTAAATTTGGGCCAAAACATATAAGGTATAATTATCCATTTTTATTAAAGTTTTAAGGGTTTTTCTAATATGTGTCCCTAGCGCACATAATAAAGCCATTTAATTGAAGTTAAACATTCCAAAAATGAAGCAATTAACATCAATAATACTCAAAGTTTCTATATTATTGTGATGTATTAAATAGTTTTTGTAATTTAATTGGAAGGTTAAAGATCATTAAATGGCTTTATTATGTGTCGTAGAGCATATATGAGAAAAACCCAAGTTTTAAACATTGCTTTTCCGGGACTTTTAATTTGTCCATGTCGATTGAAGATATATCACCGTTTATTCATAGTGGTGGTTATAAAAGAGAGCACGAAGATATTTGTAATTACACTTACGTGTTATGAATACATGTTCTATGTTATCCTAATATAAACCCTCATGTTTTTCTACTTTACATTCTCCTCTGATACACTTTCATATATTATACTTTGCAGTTGATACCAATAACTACTTAACTTGAACAAAGTCCGTGTATCGCACAGGCTATGCTGCCTCGTATCGACAATGATTGGCCCCACCCCTCCTAGCAAAGAAAAAGTTTATTAACGGCGTAAATTTTGACAGATGTTTCTGTGAACAGTAAGATAACAGTTTTTTGAACCACTAATGTATAATAGTAGGAATATATAATCTAAATACATTTGTGTATATTGAATTTGTAATTTTTATAGTTAATGTTCTGAAAAACGTATGAAAATATTTGTTTTTATTAAATTATTTTAGTTGTATAAAATTTTCAATGAATAAAGTTTTTTCAAAGAAGTAAAATATAATGTAAATTTATATAAGCCACTTTCGATCCATTTTACATGGTTACATTCAAACAATTTTTATTAAAGACTCTTATCAAAGTTCATTAATCATTTTCATAAACTTACACATAAACTACGAACCTCCCCATAGTAGTTTTCCCCGCTTTCAAGTTGTCATAGGTAATATGATCAAGGTAATTGGAATGCCTCTAAACTTACCAAATTCATAAACTTCCACGTTTTCGGGATATCATTACTTCCTCATTTTTTGGTTATCTTAATCCATACATTTAATCTATCACATACAGGTCTCAGCTTCATTATTCACGCAGGACTATTTACTTGCATGTCCATATTTAAACGCATAACCAATTCACTTACCATACTTACGTACGACTCATATTGCATGAACACTATCTATCTATAGGTCCTCCTATTCCATAATTTCTCCAGGTATAAGATCAACTGATCTTTACTAAATACCAAACCTAGACTCACTCAATCGCCCGATGAGCGCATCATACTTAATTATTATCGTTGTACCTACCAAAAGGCCATCACGTATTCATACATATCCTACTCTCAATTAGTATGCACAAAGTCTAGTCATATTAATCAAATCACACAACAAGTAGTCCATTCGAAGACTTGACAATCAAATAAATATAAAAAATATTTACAACTATGTACTCAGTTAATAGTTCATTTGTACTCACCTTAGGGATAGCAAAATCCCAAATCGTGTTAATCAACACGAATCTTTGCTTCCCACCTTTGTAGTATTTCCAAATCTTTTAGCCTTTGCAACCTACCAACATAATCATCACATTTCTAGTTATCATCTGCAACTAGGCATCATTTAAACTACTATAATCATCCTTAACCATCAAGTTCATCAAACTTGGTGAAATCTCAAAACCCTAACTCAAAGATTTCAACAACAAATCGCAAATCCACTTAAACACAAGGTTTACATACTTTTCATGGACGTTTTATACCATTCATTAACAATCTTAAACAACATCCTTACATATCAACCACATAAATTTCAACCCATAACTAGTTAGGAGACAATAAATACCTTAGATCTTCAATAGAGTGTAGATCTCCAAGAATGATGATGTACTATGTTCAAAAACACCCAAAATAGACCCCTTCTTCCCCAATTTCGGCTGCTTAAAGTAGTGGAGTGAAAATGGTGAAAACCCTAGCTTTTTCCATATTTTAATATGCCAGACCATGTTCGCGCCGCAAACTGGTCCTTCGAACCGCAATAATTGTGGGGTACTCTCTTCGCGCCGCCTACTCGTGTCGCGGACCCCATAACCCTGCCAAACTTCGTGCCGCGATCTTCACGACTCGTGCCGCGAACTCCACCTTCGCACCTGTAGGGGTGAGCTCGGTCCAAAAACCGAACCGAACCGACACCGATAACGGTGAATTTTCAAAACCAAACCAATAAGATGTTATCTCTTGTGTCAACCACCGGTTCCTCAAGAAAAACATTAAAACTCTAGTCTATCAGTGAGTCTGAACCAGAGGATGTTGTCAATGAACATGTCACTGATGATGGAGAAGAAGCAAAAGACTATAATTATACAAAACAGATACTATAAAGTATTATTAAAGAAATCTAAAATTTTCAACTAAATATACTTCCTCCGTATCAAAATAAGTGAAACTGTAATACCGCATTTTTTTTTTAAAAAGGTCCAATTAAGCATTAAACTATGGTTACGGAAGCATACGGTTAGGTTCCTAGTTATGTTAAGTTTACAAAACCATGGTCCCACAAATATTACAACCAAAAGTTAGTTAAAAGACGGTATTACTAAACACGGCTCACTTAACAAAATAACAATTTAAGCATGGTCAAACTTCCCGTCCAAGCCCGACCCGTTCAAGCCATCCAACCTGAAATGTGTCAATAAGGGAGGGATTAGCACAAAAGCTAAGTGAATGAATTCCTAACGCTATTAACTACACTATTCACTTAAACACGGAAGTTATAAACATCTCCGGTTGGGTAATCACTTAAATGAGAGGATCGGCGGCTTTGCGGGCCTTAAACCATGGTCGGCCAAAACCACGGTAATCGATAGCGTTTTATATCCAACACCCCGGGCAACTCCCTCCCCTTAACCATGTAACGCATACAGGTAAGGTCGGATACCCTAATAGTCGATACACCGTGCCCAGCCGTTATCCATCCGACACTGACCTCGTCCCGATTGTGCACATAGTCATGTATGGTATTCCCTAACACTAGGCATACATAACAAGTAGACTAGCTACGAAAAACACCACGAAAAACGTCACGAAAGAGTTCCCAATCGCGAACTCAAGTTCACGATCGTGAACTAGAGTTCGCGTCGGGAACTCCGAACGTGAACTACTTCGCGACCATCGACCAACTTCGCTGGAGCTACTTCACGACGCGAAGTGGAGTTGGCATCGTGAACTCTCCATGTCTGGTAATTCCTGCGATTTTTTCACCAACAAGCCAATACCAAATGAAATAACCGAAACCCGAGTTGTAGGTCGAATCCACTCACCTTTCAACCTTCGGTTCCTTGACTCAGTGAGCTAGTATCACTGAGTATCCTTCCCGATTCCTGTCAACCATTGTACCGAGTTAGTGATCGATCTATTTTTGTTAAAACCGTCAATTTAGCGATTTACCAACTCAATATCTCCAAGGCACATTCAAATGACATTAACAACATATCATCATCAACAACAAGTCAATTGACCGATTATGACCATCTAGCAATTCCCTAAAACTAGTTGACCCAAACGGGCCAAAAACCCGAAAATTGCTAAAACACTTCTAAGGCTATAAAAACTAGCACACAATCCATAGACTAAGAATTCATCATAAACTAGCAATTCACAATCATTTAACAATTCCATCAAGATCATAATCATCACAATTCCAAGTATAATACTTCCAAGATCACTAGTTGAATTTGACCCAAACACCAACTAGATCAATTCACACAATCAACTATACTAGGTTCTCACCATCCATAACTTACCAAACATGATTTCTCAACCTAATAAACAATTCTATCCAACCAAAACTCAAGAAATCCAAGATTCATCAAAACCCACCTTCAACTTCCACCATTAATGGAGGTTGAAGGTGATTTTCACCAAATCTTGTATTCCTTCACTAATCTACCATACAAATGATGTAAAAGCTTGCATAAACACATAAAACAACATCCATTTCAAGATTCATCCACAAATCATCAAGCTACATAAACCCTAGTTCAAACCCTAGCTCAAAAACACCAAGAACAAGCAAGAGAAGAGATGGAACTTACTTCTAGACTTTTTCTACACAAATCTAAGCAAGAATTCCGAGATCAACCAAGAGTTTTGACCACAAAACCTCAAGAACAAGCACAAAGAGATGGAGAAAGCTCAAGCAATGGAATAGTGAAAGATGGAAGGATAGTGTTTTGAATAAGGAAGTAAAAGAAAAAGAGAGGGTTTATCCCTCTCTCTCTACGACCGGCCAAGCATGGGTGGGGCTCCATCTTGGCTTTTTCCTTCAATTAACAGTATATGTCTGAAAAGTCCCTTTCGAAATTAATTTATTTAAAATAGCAAACGGACTCCAATTTTAAAAACGAAAGCATTTCCGGAAACGATATTTAACAAAGAATCTAAATATATAAAAATCACGTATTCTTTCCAGATATATCACAAGTCGGGTATTTTAACCCCTTGGTTAAAATACCGTAAAAGACAGCAGGCTAATTAAATTAACTAAGCATTTAGTCAGATAATCATTTAATAAGATACCTTAAGGTCAATAAACTACTAGGCCGGGTTTTGGGATGTTACAACTCTCCACCACTTAGGAAGATTCCGTCCCCGGAATCCCATCTCGGTCAAACAAGGAGGGATAACGTTCCCGCATATCGGCCTCGGTCTCCCAAGTCATGTTCGCGCCCAAACTGTGCTTCCATTTTACCAAAACCATAGGAATTTGTTTCTTTCTCAATTTTGTCACCTTCCGGTCCAATAACTCTACCGGTTCCTCGACTAACCTCTTTTTCGTATCAACCCGTAACTCTTGCACCGGGAGAATTTGGCTCGGATCTTCGATATTACACTTTCTCAAATAACAAATGTTGAAAGTGTTATGAATTGCCGACAACTCCGGGGGCAACTCGAGTGTTACCGATTGAGAATTCACCACTTTACTGATTCGAAACGGCCCAATAAATCTCGGGGCCAACTTCCCTCGTTTACCGAAACGAATGACACCCTTCCAAGGTGAAACCTTCAAATAAACCATCTCATTTTCCGAGAACGTAGCGGGTCTACGTCTCGGATCGGCATACATCTTTTGTCGGTCACGGGCGGCTTTCAACTTTTCTCGAGCAATAGCAACTTTATCCGCGGTCATTTGTACAATATCGGGTCCCGCATATTGTTTCTCGCCCGCTTCCAACCAACACGTCGGGGTTCGACACCGACGCCCATACAACATCTCGTACGGTGGCATCTTAATACTCGAGTGGTACGAGTTGTTATAAGCAAACTAGATCAACGGTAGGTGGGAATCCCACGACCCACCGTACTCTAACACACACGCCCGCAACATATCTTCGAGTGTTTGTATCGTTATCTCCGATTGCCCATCGGTTTGGGGATGATACGCGGTACTCAAGTTCACCCGCGTCCCCAATTCTCGTTGCAAGCTATTCCAAAAATTTGAAGCAAAACGGGGATCTCTATCGGACACTATAGAAATTGGAATACCATGCCGGGATACCACTTCGTCAATGTATAACTTTGCCAATCTACTAAGTGAAGCGGTCTCACTAGTAGCCAAGAAATGAGCACTCTTCGTTAATCGGTCAACTATAACCCAAATCATATCGTGACCCCTTTGTGTACGCGGCAGTTTGGTCACGAAATCCATAGTGATCCGATCCCAATTCCACTCGGGAATCGGTGATTGAGTTAAAGTTCCATAGGGCTTTTGGTGTTCGCCCTTCACTTGAGCACAAATATGACATTGGCCCACATAACGGGCAATGTCGGTCTTCATCGTCGGCCACCAATATAGAGCCTTTAAATCATTATACATCTTCGTGCTACCCGGGTGAACCGATAACCGAGAATTGTGAGCCTCGGCTAAGATTAATTCCCGCAAAACCCCGAGTAATGGTACCCATACCCGAGATTGATACGTTTTCAAACCCCGAGAATCTTTTCTAAATCATCCTTCCTCTTCACCAAAATCTCGGTCTTTAAGTGTTCGACATTCAAGGCTTCTATTTGTGAAATCTTCAACCGGGACACCAAATCCGACACAATTTCCATTCTCATAAATTGTACCCGCCCCGAATCTCCCTTTCTACTTAAGGCATCGGTCACCACATTTGCCTTTCCGGGATGGTATCGAATTTCACAATCGTAATCTTTAATCAATTCTAACTACCTTCGTTGACGCATATTCAACTCCTTTTGCGTGAACACGTATTGCAAACTTTTATGATCCGTACAAATCACGCACTTAGTACCGTACAAATAGTGTCACCATAATTTTAGTGCAAAAACCACCGCCGCTAACTCTAAATCGTGAGTCGGATAGTTCTTCTCGTGATTCTTCAATTGCCTCGAAGCATAAGCAATAACCCGGTCTCGTTGCATCAACACGCAACCTAAACCCGCAAGTGAAGCATCACAATAAACAATAAAATCCTTCGGGCCTTCGGGTAAGGCAAGGACCGGAGCTTGACATAATACTTGCTTTAGAGTTTGGAAGGACTTCTCGTGATCATCACCCCAATGGAACGGTACATCTTTACGGGTCAACTTCGTCATAGGACCCGCTATCTTCGAAAAATCTTTAATAAACCGGCGGTAATAACCCGCCAAACCCAAGAAACTCTTTATCTCGGTTGGGTTCTTTGGAGCAGCCCAATTCATAACCACTTCAATCTTTGCCGGGTCCACCTTGACCCCATTCGAACAAATAACGTGACCCAAAAAGTGAACCTCTCGAAGCCAAAATTCGCACTTCGAGAGCTTTGCAAATAATTGTTCCCGCTTCAACGTTTCTAACACTTTCCTTAAGTGTTTCTCGTGTTCTTCTTTGGTCTTGGAATAAATTAAAATATCGTCAATGAACACAATAACGAATTTGTCGAGGTAAGGCCGACAAACTCGGTTCATCAAATCCATAAATATCGTGGGAGCATTCGTCAACCCAAACGGCATAACCAAGAACTCATAGTGACCGTAACGAGTTCGGAACGCCGTTTTGTGAATATCATTTTCGTGCACCCGAACTTGGTGATAACCCGATCTCAAATCAATCTTTGAGAAATAAGAAGACCCTTGAAGTTGATCAAATAAATCGTCAATACGCGGCAAAGGATACCGATTCTTTACCGTTCTCTTGTTCAATTCCCGATAATCAATGCACATACGGAGTGCACCATCCTTCTTTTTCACGAATAAAACCGGAGCTCCCCAAGGTGAGGAACTCGACCGAATAAAACCCTTATCCAATAAATCTTGGATTTGTGTCATCATTTCCCGAATCTCGGACGGTGCTAAACGATACGGTGCTCTAGCCACAGGATTGGCACCCGGTACCAAATCAATTTTGAATTCTACCTCCCGAACGGGAGGTAACCCAGGCAAGTCTTCGGGAAACACCTCCGGGTATTCCAAAACCACCCGGAGGTTACCAACCACTTTCTTTTCCTTTTTCACGTCGATCACATAGGCCAAAAACGATTCACATCCCTTGGTCAAGGACTTACGGGCTTTCATCATGGATATCATGGGTATGGTCGGGGTCGCACGGTCTCCCCGGGCCACTACGTGTGACCCGTCGGGTAAAAGAAAAGTGATTAACTTTTGGTGGCAATTTATGTTGGCCTTATTAGCACTTAACCAATCCATACCTAATACCACATCAAAGTCGGATATCGGCATAACAAGTAAAAGAATCGAAAATTTCACGCCATCAATATTAGCCCCGGACACGGATGTCGTGACCGGAACCATTTCACCATCGGCCACCTCTACCTCTAGAGGTGTCGCGATCAAGGAAATAGGCAATTTCAATTTGTCACAAAAACTCTTTAAAGAAAACGAACAATTTGCACCCGAATCAAATAATACACGAGCGGGTAGGGAGTTTATTAGAAACATACCGGTGATGACATCGTCGGTGGTGGTGGCATCCTCCACCGTCATCTTGAATGCCCGACCCGTAGGTGGCGGATGACTCTTCCTCTTTTGACCTCCCGACGAAGCCGCTCCCCCGCCCGAACCCGAACCCGAACCTTTCTTCGTCGGACAATGCATGGCCCGATGACCCTCTTTTTGGCAAGTCCAACAGACGCTATTTTCCAACTTGCATTCCGAGGACTCATGCCCGTGTTGCCCACATTTAATACACCTTCGAGTTTGTGCCGTACACGGACCGGCATGAGAGGACTTACACGGTAGGCACCACGGGTTCCTTTGGTTGGAACCTTGAAGTATTTGCTTGCGACGATCATTGTTTGACTTATGGTTCCCTTGGGATTTCTTGTGGTTGCTCGAGTTTGATTGATCATACTTTCCCTTATGAAACGGGGCCTTCTCTCGACTCGCGGCCCTTTGTGCCAAAACATCACCTTCGGCCGATTTAGCAAGATCATAGGCTTGCAAGAGAGTTCCCGCAAGCCTTGTTACATTCCGATAATCGGGCAACAATGCCCCAACAAAATGTTTGATTTGGGTGGACTCGTCGGGCACCCATTGAGTTACAAACCGGAGCTTACCATTAAATTGGAGGATAAGCTCATCCACCGTCATCCGATCGGTCATCTTCAACATCATGAATTCATTCCGGATTTTATCCAATTCAAACGGGCTACAATACCGAGCCTCCACTTGATCCCTAAATTGTTTCCACGTGATTGCATCCATCATCTCATTACTAAAATTCGCGGTCAACCCATCCCACCAATCCATAGCCGGTCCCCCCAACATCCGGGACGCATACCGGACCTTCAAGTGGTCTTCACAATTACACGCAATAAGTGCCTTTTCGGTGGCCCGAAGCCATGTTAGAGTTCCCGCCGGGTCGGAACTACCATGATACTCGGTTGGCTTACAATCGAGAAAATTCTTGTAAGTGCACGGTTTCTTTTCTATCGGGAAAGGTTGATAGAAGAATTGTTGGTTTTGGGCATTGGCTATGGGTACGGTGTGGGTGAGAGGTGGTTGTGGTATGCTTGCATTTGGAGATGAGGAGTCATTCCGGGGAAAGACTGGAATGCGAGTAGTTTGAGTGAATTGTGGGGGTGGATTTGTTTGGGTGATAGGGGGTACGGTTGACCGAGCCTCGGGTCGTGGCTCAGTCGATTGGCTTTGGCGGAGAGCCCTTATGGTATCCTCAAGTACCATGTTTCGGGTTTCCAATAACACGATATACTCTTCGTTCGGTATCTCGTCACTTCCCGAGCCCGTTGCTCCGTCATTTCCAAGGTTCGAGTTCAGTGGGACATTCTCCAACGTGTTTCCATCCGTAGCCATTCCTGCTACAAAACACAACATCTCACCAAGGCTTAGTTCAATTCGTTAGTACACATCTACTAACTATTAAACCCAATTCACACTTGCTCTAATCCCTCTTGACCGGAAGGTTTGACCATAACACGAGCCACGATTTGGGAATGGAACACCAACCCCGTGTATCCATCGCCAAACCGAAGCTCTGATACCAAGTTGTAACACCACATTTTTTTAAAAAAAGGTCCAATTAAGCATTAAACTATGGTTACGGAAGCATACGGTTAGGTTCCTAGTTATGTTAAGTTTACAAAACAATGGTCCCACAAATATTACAACCAAAAGTTAGTTAAAAGACGATATTACTAAACACGGCTCACTTAACAAAATAACAATTTTAGCATGGTCAAACTTCCCGTCCAAGCCCGACCCGTTCAAGCCATCCAACCTGAAATGTGTCAATAAGGGAGGGATTAGCACAAAAGCTAAGTGAATGAATTCCTAACGCTACTAACTACACTATTCACTTAAACACGGAAGTTATAAACATCTCCAGTTAGGTAATCACTTAAATGAGAGGATCGGCGGCTTTGCGGGCCTTAAACCATGGTCGGCCAAAACCACGGTAACCGATAGCGTTTTGTATCCAACACCCCGGGCAACTCCCTCCCCTTAACCATGTAATGCATACAGGTAAGGTCGGATACCCTAATAGTCGATACACCGTGCCCAGCCGTTATCCATCCGACACTGACCTCGTCCCGATTGTGCACATAGTCATGTATGGTATTCCCTAACACTAGGCATACATAACAAGTAGACTAGCTACGAAAAACACCACGAAAAACGTCACGAAAGAGTTCCCAATCGCGAACTCAAGTTCACGATCGTGAACTAGAGTTCGCATCGGGAACTCCGAACGTGAACTACTTCGCGACCATCGACCAACTTCGCTGGAGCTACTTCACGACGCGAAGTGGAGTTCGCATCGTGAACTCTCCATGTCTGGTAATTCCTGCGATTTTTTCACCAACAAGCCAATACCAAATGAAATAACCGAAACCCGAGTTGTAGGTCGAATCCACTCACCTTTCAACCTTCGGTTCCTTGACTCAGTGAGCTAGTATCACTGAGTATCCTTCCCGATTCCTGTCAACCATTGAACCGAGTTAGTGATCGATCTATTATTGTTAAAACCGTCAATTTAGCAATTTACCAACTCAATATCTCCAAGGCACATTCAAATGACCTTAACAACATATCATCATCAACAACAAGTCAATTGACCGATTATGACCATCTAGCAATTCCCTACAACTAGTTTGTAACGCCCCGAAATTTAAGTTATTTAAATAATTAATTTTAATTAGTAGAAAAATGAATTATATGTCTTAAATAGCTAATAATTGTCATTAATGAAGTTATTAAACGACCTTTAGTTGGATGGTTCATATAATTAGACGGTTCATTTTAGTAGACGTTTTTATCATTTTGGGCGGGTTAGTTAATAGTAGGAGTTGGGTTCTATTCTTTTGAGTTGGTCTGGCCGATAGGCCAAGGCCTTGACCCCGTTTTTGTTCTTTCTTTATTTCTCCAAGTATGAGTCCCGCTACTGGTCAGTAAGGTTTGGGCTCACAAATTCGTTGATGGTGAAGGGCCCGTGTACCATGGGTAATCGGGCTTAAGCCCTAAGTGTTTTAAAACGCAGCTACTAGCCTTGTTTCTACCCTAGTAGCCGACATTTCCCCTTTATTTTCTTCTAGACGAGATCTTGGACATCCCTTCCTCTCGGTTCTTTCCTGCCCAGCCGACAAGAACATTTTTGGCTTCGTCCTTTCATTTTCCAATCGTTTTCTTCCAGTCGAGAGCATCTCCAATCTTCTACTACCTTCGGTGATTGAGAACAGGCGAGAGGAAGAAACAGATCCGAGGTGAGCAACGTGTTTGATCGAACCTAATGGCGGGGTTGAAGCATTTCATCGAGTGAGCAGATTGGGATTTAATCCCACCGACCTTTGATAAATTGTGGTAGTCGGTGAGTGTTGTAGCTGGATTCTAATCACCGAGCAGATTGTTGAATCGGTTTTGTGTATCGGTAAGATTCTCGGCTTTGTTTCCTCTTTCTTTTCCGGTTTTGTGCCACTTCTAACTGTGATGTTTTATTCGGGTTCATGGTGTTGGTCGAGCAGCGAGGGTGATCGATTGAGTGCAGTGGTAGTGAAGTCGAGCATTCCGTAGCCAAGTCGTTTCCTGAGCCACCCATGGTGACCGAACCGGAATTCGTCTCTATATTCGGTAGTTCTCCGCCATTGTTTTACTTTTCGTTTCGTTTAATTTTTTCCCGTGACTTGTTGATAACAAGGCTAACCAATCTGTTGTTGAGCTGTGAGTTTCGGGACTGTTCCCGAGCCGTGATTTTGAGGCAATCTTGTTGGTTTTGTCGGGTTTGGGGTGTTGAGGGTTTTTGGTTGTTTAAATGGTTTAACCGTTTTATCCGTAGTCTCGAGCCTTGTTTTTAAACTGATTAGTTTCCAGATTTTATCGTCTCGGGTAGCTACTGTTGGTTAGCTACTGTTTTTGGTTATAAGGTCGGGTTGGGGTTGGGTAAAGATCCCGAGTTTACAACCTAAACGTTTTGTTAACCGAAAACCGGGAACCGAACCCGTAGGGTTCTTGGTTCCCCAAAATCGAAAGAGATTTGTAAGTAAAGGACTATATTGATGTTAAAACATTTCTGAAGTTAAAAATGAGTTTTGGGACTGTCGGATACCTCGGGAATAAACGAGTCGATGTCGGGTTTCAAAACGGGCTTTTATCAAACATGCTAATATCTGGCAGAAACTGTAGTCTGGGTTTAAGTCTGTTTTTACCACACCTTAAATACGTTTTTGAGTTTTTGGCCCGTGTTGGTCACTTGTTTTCTGAGTTAGCTTTTCAATGCCGCAACCCTCTCGTCAATCCGAATTACGGTTTAAAAGTTATAGTCAATTTAGTATGCTGCTGTTAGGAAAATGACCTGTGCGACATGTCTGTCTTGCAACACTGTTTTGAAACACTTAGAGTCTGTTTTGGCCAGTTACCGTCTCACAGAGATGTGTAGTTCTGGTTGTCTTCTAGTCATGGTAAAAATATGGGAAAAATCTAAAGAGCCGTTTAGGAGTTATGGCAGTTTCCGTGAGACTGACGGGTGCTGCCAGCTTTCTGAAATAAGCCCTCGAGTAGGATTTTAATTCAGGGTTTCGTTTTTGGTTTAGGACCGTCTAGGAGATAACGTGCTGTACCTTTGACTGTCGGAAATCCTTTGGAGCTTACGTTTCTCGAGGTGAGTATTCTCACCGTGTATTCAGTTTTAACGTTGTACATGCATGACTTATGTGTTACGTTTCTTGCACCATAATTGTTATCTGAGCTTGAGCTGCTATCTGAGTTTGATTTGTTATCTGAGTTTGACATGCTATCTGAGTATCTGAGCAGCTGTTGATTTATTTTAATCTGAGACATTGTGCCTGGGTAACCGAGCTCGGCACAGGGTCATTCTGTGCTACTACTTGCTAGGGCATCTGAGATAATTATGTTAAAGAGATAATAAAACATAATAACACACATCTGAGTTTTTGGCTATATGCCTGGGATCACCTCCCGTCTGAGTTTTGGGATTTTTCCCGTCTGAGTTTAGGGATCACTCCCGTCTGAGTTTTTGGCTTATGCCTATCTGAGGTGTGAGGAGGGGCGAGGTTGATCTCTCGTCCCAAATCACACAAGCGCGCTATATAAATTAAAATCTGAGTAATAAAATCTGAGAAATAAATCTGAGTAATTAATCGAGTAGATTCTGAGTAGGAGTACACCGATGTGCCCTCATGTGTTGTATGTTATGATTGTTTGCATTTTGAGAATTATTCACTCAGCTTCCCCAGCTGACCCAAACTTTCCCCCACATTGTTTCAGGTACCAGCAAAGGAAAAGAGAAGGTGGACGGTTGACCGCTGTATCTTTTCATTACTGATGTGGACATCATTTAATATTTTAAAACACTTTACTTTATCTTAACTATTTCCGCAATAAATACGTTTTGAATGTTAAATATTAATATCTGAGATTTATTTATGAGACATTTTGATTATAATTTTATTTTCAAAAATTTTAAAAATCTTGTAAATTTTTGGGTGTTACATAGTTGACCCAAACGGGCCAAAAACCCGAAAATTGCTACAACACTTCTAAGGCTATAAAAACTAGCACACATTCCATTGACTAAGAATTCATCATAAACTAGCAATTCACAATCATTTAACAATTCCATCAAGATCATAATCATCACAATTCCAAGTATGATACTTCCAAGATCACTAGTTAATCAATTTGACCCAAACACCAACTAGATCAATTCACACAATCAACTATAGGTTCTCACCATCCATAACTTACCAAACATGATTTCTCAACCTAATAAACAATTCTATCCAACCAAAACTCAAGAAATCCAAGATTCATCAAAACCCACCTTCAACTTCCATCATTAATGGAGGTTGAAGGTGATTTTCACCAAATCTTGTATTCCTTCACTAATCTACCATACAAATGATGTAAAAGCTTGAATAAACACATAAAACAACATCCATTCCAAGATTCATCCACAAATCATCAAGCTACATAAACCCTAGTTCAAACCCTAGCTCAAAAACACCAAGAACAAGCAAGAGAAGAGATGGAACTTACTTCTAGACTTTTTCTACAGAAATCTAAGCGAGAATTCCGAGATCAACCAAGAGTTTTGACCACAAAACCTCAAGAACAAGCACAAAGAGATGGAGAAAGCTCAAGCAATGGAATAGTGAAAGATGGAAGGATAATGTTTTGAATAAGGAAGTAAAAGAAAAAGAGAGGGTTTATCCCTCTCTCTCTCTCCACGACCGGCCAAGCATGGGTGGGGCCCCATCTTGGCTTTTTCCTTCAATTAACAGTATATGTCTGAAAAGTCCCTTTCGAAATTAATTTATTTAAAATAGCAAACGGACTCCAATTTTAAAAACGAAAGCATTTCCGGAAACAATATTTAACAAGGAATCTAAATATATAAAAATCACGTATTCTTTCCAGATATATCACAAGTCGGGTATTTTAACCCCTTGGTTAAAATACCGTAAAAGACAGCAGGCTAATTAAATTAACTAAGCATTTAGTCAGATAATCATTTAATAAGATACCTTAAGGTCAATAAACTACTAGGCCGGATTTTGAGATGTTACAGACACACTTTGAAACTTTCCTTATTTGGTAAAAATATTGGGACCCATACACACTAATTATCCACTTTAATAAAGTGAAATTTCCCTTATACCCTTACTTTTACTTTTAAAATTCATTAATATCACTTTATTCAAGAAAAATGGGACCCATCCTCCGCTAACTATGTACTTTAATCTATTTTAACCTCTACTTTAATCATGTGGAAACCAATTTGTGTCACTTATTTTGATACGGAGGAAGTAATACTTTTAGGTTCTAAAATCTACATAAAAAAAAGAAATAAAATGCTAACATTGCCTTAAGAGTAATTGTAAAGAAATTTTTGTTGACTTAAAGTCATTGTAAATTAATTAATAAAAAACTACCTCACTGAGTTTCATTAACCAAATTTGAGTAGTTATGCTTCCTTAATCTTCTCTACTATATATAATAGAGGAATGTCTTTCTACTTTTAGCATGTCTTAAAACAGTCCTGCCATTTTTGGAAGGTCTTAAACCAACATCTTAATTGAAAAAAAACGCTTCTAACAGGTTTCGAACTTGGGCTCTCTAGAAACACATTTATGAACCTTACCACTACACCACATGGAATATTTGGTAACCAAACGAAACATTGAAACCCTATGCTTTCATGTGGGGACGGAATTAATCCTAGCCATTAAAATTTACGTTTTTTAACATTGATTTATAAAAAGCATTAAATACCATAATACCAAGGACGAAAATCAGCCTTGGCCTATGACCAACCTTGTTAGTCACAACCCACAACCAAAACTAACGAGTGTTTCATGGTATTTAATGACATAGATTTAATGATATTTCCGCCCATTAAATACCAATAAACTAACGACATTTCCTTAGATATTTAACCAACGGTTTCATACCGGGAATTGGAAAGGGCTGTGTTTATGGAATCGTAATTCATTGCAAGCGAGATTTGTGTTGTTTCTAAAATCGAGATATGGTTTTTAACATAAAGAGTCGATTGAAGGTTTTTATGCACAGTTTAATATTTCAAATTTTCTCGGTTTTGTTTTGAGATTCGTGTTTAACATAAATGAATTGTGGTGTAAGAGCAATTTTTGTGTCTAATATCTTTGATTTTGTGTTTTTCTTTTTAGATTCCATAAACCATTGTAAGCTGACGGAGATTTCAATCAATCATGGTGGTTCCGCTTCCCTAATCGCCAATCGGCATGATTGGATATTTGAAGGAGAGCAACAAAATCTGCATTGGCTGATGTTTCTGAACATATTGCTGGATTGCTTTCATTTTATCTTGTTTACGGTCAAATGCTTCCAACTCTTATCACTTGCCTCAAAATCAGATACATAAAAAATGTCTTTTGATCAGATTATTAATGACTGATTGACTGACTTCTATTGTTTCCAATTTTTATGTTTGTATATGATGATTCTTGCTTTATCATAACCTTATTGTATATATCAACAAAATTAAAGGTAACTGGGTCATCCTTTTTGTAATTGTGATGAACTCTGTTCTTAATACAATTGCTAAGTGATGGATTGTTTCAGGTTATGAAAGCGATTGAAGCTGCCGAAGCAACCATTAAACAACAGGTACTTTTGATCTTCAATAATATCTCTGTTTTTCATTGCATTCGTTTTTAGGTTAGCTTTATCTAAGAGATTTTGTGATTGGCTCAAATTGTAAGCAATGAACAATAAAAATGATAGTTTCTTGATTGACTTGTTATTCTAATTAGTGCATGAATCTTCTTGTACCAATATGATATTGATTTTATTGCATAAATCACTAGAAAAAGATGAAAATGCAATATGAACCTTAAAAATGTTGATTTCATGATTCTTGCTACTTATAAAACCCATCAATATGCACCAGTTTTATTAAATTTGGGTTATATTACTACACGTCTAATATTGAATTGTTAGATTGTATTTATTGAGCTTGTGTCACACTTTGCCCGTTTGACCCAAATTAGTAAACGAGTCAATTTAGTTTAATGTCATCTTTTACTTGTAGTGGTAACAGAGGTTGGTACACCGTACACCATTGTCGTTTGAGCCTATATCTGTAACGAAATATAGACGAATTGTTTCAATTGCCAAGTATGCGAGTCTCCTTTTTTTCACTCATTTTTAGCAAGCATTGATCTTACAACATAAATTTTTGGTGAAATAATCCATTCATTCAGAGTCATTTGTGGGTTGAAATGTTCATGTAGGATAACTAGTTGTTGGTTCCACGCGACAATGGATCAGGTGTAATGTTTCATTTGTTAATTGCACAATTGGTGATTAATGTGTCATTCATCATGGAGTCCGCATTGGTCAAGATGGTACAATATGTTTGAATGAATCATGATAAGCTTATGGTATAAGATATAGATGATTCAAATAAAGCTTTCTTGCTGATTTTCAAATATTTAGAATTAGTTTTATGTATGCATTTAACATTTGATCTTGATTCATGTCTCTATCTAAATTTTTGCACTTATGTACCTTATTATATAAAAATTTACAGGTATGGAGGAACCTTAAAGATTTGTGCATGTTATATATACCTTGACGAAATTTAATCTTGAATACTAGAATCAATCGTGTGGTGGTGGTGAAAGTGAGAAACGACAATGTTTCATTTTTTATAAACAGGCAACGGCTCAATCTTAAGGTTTGTTCCATCTAATTTGATAACTAATTGTGTCTTCGACATTCAGGATTTATCTTTTTCTTTTATATGTTTTTGTTGTTTGACGCATTTCCACTAATCTTTAATTCAACAGTCTTGAATTTACAATTGGAAATTTATAAATATCTTTTCTGTGTTTTGATTGTTGATCATCACCTGTTGTTTGTGGTTTGGAAATTCATAAATATCTTTTATATGTAGTGTGTGTTTCATTCTAATTTAGTTAACTGAATATTGATTTCATTTTACTTTGGATGTCAAACTAGTTACGTTTGAAGCGGTAGATTAATGTAGGCTATAATTAGGAGATGTGAATAGTGCAATTTGATGAATATGTTGTTGAATTTCGAACATATTGGGCGTAATTTAAATAATGTTACATATCACGAACGTTTAAATACCCTGCTATAGTAAAAGGTATTTTAATATGGTTGTATATACAACACATTGTTTTGTCAAAAATAAAACAACTTACATAGTTAAATAACTATCCAATTGATGTTGCATATAAAAACTAACATTTTAAAATGGGAATTAGTTTCTACACCACATCTTTTTATATTTATACCACACAATTTTTGCAAACTATACAAGCATATAATGCATATCTTGTAGTACATAGATTAAAATATTTGACGTAAACATCACTCCCTTTTCAAAATTGGTATTCTATTTTGACCTTAAGAACTTGAAATTTCTAAAAACTGATAAATATCAATCAAGTCTATTTATCACCCAATTTAGAATTACTAAATATCTTGAATATAATATTTACGTTTATGGGAAATCTTAAATATATACAGTGATCTTAAATATAATCGCCGTTTCCGTTTATTATTTTGACCATCCCTGATTTTGTGTGCTAACTATCGTTTTCTCGAAAAGCAGCTCTCAATTGAGAGAGGATTAATTGAGAACGTCTTATACTTAATTAGGTTTTTTTTAACAAGAAACATTGGAGATTGATCATTTGTGTTATTATATATCAAAACATGTAACCGAACAATATTTCAACGCCAATGTCAGTTCTTGCTTTTTACCTCTATTTTTGAACTCGCTTAATGTCAGTGGTATTCCCCCGTATGTTCTCCGGCTCAAAATTGGGTGCCCGATAATACTTTTATGGAATATCGATCCCTCCCAGTGATTATGTAATGACACGAGACTTATATGTAGAAAGTTTGAGCCAAACCTAATTGATGAGAAAATAGTCATTTGCCAGCATGCTGGAAAAAAGATTTTCTTGCCAAGAATACCTCTATCTCCGTCTGAAGCCGACATGTTTCCTTTCAAGTTGAAAAGAAAACAGTTTCCGGTTAGGCTAAGCTTTGCAATGACAATCAACAAAGCCTAAGGACATACAATTCCAAACGTAGGCGTTTATCTACCGGAATCGGTATTCTTGCATAGGCAACTTTATGTTGCCCTTTCAAGTGGAATTTCACGTGACCATACAAAAGTATTGGTAACTCCAGCAAAAAAATGTAATCTCGACGGAGTTACACAGCAAACGTGATGTATCGAGAGGTTTTACATGATGAGTAACACGCATAAACATACATTTCTTCCCTGTATTTTATACTTAATTAGGTTTATTGTTTTATAACAAGAAACTTTGGATATGGATCATTTGTGTTATTATACTTCAAACATGTAATCGAACAACATTTCAACGTCAATGCTAATTTTTGCTTTTTACCTCTATTTTATACACAGTTTTCATGCTTATGTATTGTATTCGTCATAAAAATATGTAACTAATGGACTTTTAATCGACAGGAATATATAGTTCGGAGCCGCCGCTTCGCGCGGGTTTTAGCCTAGTTGTACATAAACGATTTTAACAATTGCCCTAAAGACAATGATTAGCCAATCTCATAAAAGAATTCTTGTTTCCATTTTATTTACTAATATTTGTTCTAAAAATTGATTTTTTCAGTTCAACTAGTCGATTCAACGAATTTTATAAAAGACGCGTGAACATATATAAAGTGGTCCCACTTATCCATCACGTGTCATCTCCCACCTCAAACCACACCGCTACTTTCTCTTTTCATATCACCTCAATAACTCCCGATAAACTAGAATACCACGATAAATTAAATAAATACCCGTACGCAAAATGAAAGCGACACTTTAAATTAAAAAAATAGATAGATATTAAAGCAAGAGCTGCAGTACCGTAACTGAAATCGAATATTCAACCAAATTTCAATCACTCGTTTCAAATCCGCCAAACAGTAACCTAACGTCATCTACCATTTCATGAAAAGATAAGTACTTTTACTTATGACTTTACCCTTTTAACACGGTGATAAGTAGGTGTGCTTATCATTTTGATAAGACAATAGAAAAAAGTAGACCCATCTGCCAAAAAAACGCATCGAAGATCGCGAGACCAAGTCCCCCACCCCACCATTCCCCTTTTCCCTCTCTCTCTCTCTTTCTCTATCTTCTTCGCAGCCTTTGAAATTAAAACCTTTAACTTTTAGCTGAAAACCCTAGAAATAAACTTCAGTTTATTGATTTCAGGAGCTTTCGTCTCTTTTATGATCAAATTATTCTGTGTTTCTGTGAGTATTCGTAGTAATTTGTTTCAATGTCGTCACTGAGTAGAGAATTGGTGTTTCTAATACTTCAATTTCTCGAAGAGGAGAAGTTTAAGGAGGCCGTACACAGGTATGATTTATGGAAAAATTTGTATGATTCGTTTGTATTGTTGTTATATCTTGTATCCGAGCTTCAATTTGTAGCTTCGCTTCTGTTATTGAGTATTATTGTCGTTATCTGAGCTTTTTGTGTTCTGTAACAACGATTATTGACGCGTCAACTATGAAGCAGAAATTAGTAGGGTTTCTGACTTGATTATTGTGTGCTATGGTCGGGAAATAGTGGATGTGTTTGATAATTAGGTTTTATTGTTAGTGTGTTACCTATTATGTAATGAAGCTAAGATTCTGGTGTTAAATTAGCATGTTTGAGGTTAATAATTTCCTTTAACATTCCTTTTTGGCTACTCTGATAAGTAGTTTAACAGATTTTCTGGTTGACTTGTTTGGCTAGTTTGATAAAGTAATACAAATTACATGTTTATGCAGGCTTGAGCAAGAATCGGGCTTTTACTTCAATGTTAAGTATTTTGAGGAGAAAGTTCATGCTGGTGAATGGGATGAAGTTGAGAAATACCTTTCAGGATACACAAAAGTTGATGATAACAGGTACTCAATGAAGATTTTCTTCGAAATCAGGAAACAAAAGTATCTTGAAGCTTTAGATAGGTATGAGTTCACTGAATCCCCTCTATTTAATATGAGTCTAATTTGAAAATGCCTATAATATGAATCATGCATTTATGTTTTTCAATGATATTATCAGGCAAGATAAGGCAAAGGCTGTTGAGATATTGGTAACTGATTTGAAAGTCTTCTCAACATTTAATGAAGATTTATACAAGGAGATTACACAGCTGTTGACGCTTACGAATTTCAGGTAAAAGTTAACTGACATAAACTGTTTTTTTATACTAAAAAGTAAAGATAACCTATGTTTCCATAAAGTTGTTTGTTTATTGTTTATTATCATTTTACTGTTCTGTTTCTAAGTGAACCTTTTTATTACAGGGAAAATGAGCAATTATCCAAATATGGTGATACAAAAACAGCTCGTAGCATTATGTTGGTTGAGCTTAAAAAGCTAATAGAAGCAAATCCCCTTTTTCGTGAGAAACTTGTTTTCCCTACCTTAAAGTCATCAAGATTGAGGACTCTGATTAACCAAAGGTAAATCTTCTGATCTTTTATAAATTTTTTCACGAGTTAATTAAACAGGAATATGAAAAGTATTAATTTTGTGATCTATCCAGTTTAAACTGGCAGCACCAACTGTGTAAAAATCCAAGACCAAATCCAGATATCAAGACTTTATTTGCAGACCATACATGCACTCCACCAAACGGTGCAATTGTACCTACACCTGTCAATATGCCACCTGGCGCAGTAACAAAACCCATGGTTTATACATCACTTGCAGCACATGGTGTATGATCTCTATTACCTTTTTTGTCTAAAATTCCTATTTTGCCCCTAGGTTAAGTGTTCTTCTAACTGTCTTTTTGCAGCCATTTCCTCCCTCTGCAGCAACTGCAAATGCTAATGCTTTAGCAGGATGGATGGCAAATGCTGCTGCTTCTTCATCTGTGCAAGCAGGTGTTGTTTCTTCATCATCTTTAGCAGGCCCACCAAATCAAGGTTATGATTGTTAATACTTAATCTCCAACTTAATTACTAATTACTAATTAGGGTTTCATAAGTGCATGTTTATTGTTAATATTTATCTTATTTTATTTAGTATCCTTTTTAAAACGTCCTGCAACACCCCTTGCTCCACTTGGTATGGCTGAGTACCAGAATGCTGATCATGAACAACTAATGAAACGCTTGCGACCTGCACAACCTGTAGAAGAGGTAACATTAATTAATTAATTATTTAATATATATTTATTATTGTTTTGTTGCATAATTTTTCTTTATAATTTCGTTATTTTTGTGCATTTTTTTAGGTAAATTATCAAAGTGCACGACAACAAGTTTCATGGTCTGTTGAGGACTTACCAAGAACTGTAGCCTTAAACATGAATCAAGGATCCAGAGTCACAAGCATGGATTTTCATCCTTCTCACCAAACTCTGCTTCTTGGTATGATTAAAAATTCAAAATTGCAGTTGGAATCATTTTTAAACCCTTAAATTATAAAGTGTATGAATCAGTTTCTCTGATTTTAATCTTGTAGTTGGATCTAGCAATGCTGACATCACACTTTGGGAAGTTGGTTCCCGTGAAAAGCTGACATCAAAGTCATTCAAGATATGGGATATGGCAGTTTGTTCTTTGTCCTTTCAGGTTCAGCTTTTTTATTTTTTTCGTCTCATAACTATTGAAAGATGTGCAGTGCACATTTAGAGACATAATGAAAAATTAACAAAAAAAAATTATTAAAATTTGTAACTTTTATGTAAAGAGTGAAGATGATTTTGCAGGCGTCATATGTGAGAGATGCAATGTCTGTGAACCGTGTTAGGTGGAGTCCAGATGGAAATATTATTGGTAAGTAAATTTCTATTTTTTATTTTTTATTTTTTTTTTATTTTTAATCTGAACTCTTGAGTTGCTGATTGTTATCCCAACAGGTGCTGCTTTTAATAAGCATTTAATTCAGTTATATAGTTACGGTGCACCAAACGACTTACGCCAACAAATAGAGGTGAGTTAAGAATTAAGATAATGTTTGCCAGGTCAGCAAAGAAAAGTTTTAAACTAATCATTTTTGTTTATGCAGATTGATGCTCATGTTGGATCAGTGAATGACTTGGCCTTTGCTCACCCAAACAAACAGTTGTGTGTTGTTACTTGTGGAGATGATAAATTAATAAAGGTGTAAAATTTAAATTGTACAATTACACATAAAAATAATGTTTTTATTATGTCAAGAAACTAACAAGGAAATGCATTAGGTGTGGGATTTAACTGGAAGGAAGCTATTTAACTTTGAAGGACATGAAGCACCGGTTTACTCTATCTGCCCTCATCAAAAAGAGAATATTCAGGTATGTCAATATACATATACATAGATATAGATATATTTATATGTATGTATCATGTATGTATGTATATGTGTGTGTGTGTGTGTGTGTACATATTTTGACGTGTAAATTTTCAGTTCATATTTTCAACTGCAATTGATGGTAAGATTAAAGCATGGCTGTATGACAACATGGGATCTAGAGTTGACTATGCTGCACCTGGTCTTGGCTGCACAACTATGTTATACAGTGCTGATGGCAGTCGGTAAGTTAAATAAAACATGAGTAAATTACACAAATGGTCCTTTAGGTTTGAACCATATTACATATTTGGTCCTTTAGTTTCACAAATTATACCAGGTAGTTCTTATTGAGTTATTTATGAAACTACTGACACATTTGGTCCTTTACCTAAACAGACGTTAACTTTTTCCGTCAAGTATGGCCACGTTTGATGCACGAGGGGGTAAATCTGTCCTTTTACCTTTAACTTCACCAATTTGAAACCCATAAAAACCCATTTGTTTAGGTAAAGGACCAAACAAGTCAATAGTTACAGAAATAAGGACTACTAGTGTAATTTATGAAACTAAAGGACCAAATATGTAATATGGTTCAAACCTAAAGGACCATCTGTGTAATTTACTTAATGAAACATTTATTAGCAAAACTGTTTTTTTATTTTAAAAAAACCTTTTTTTTTAATTTTGTTTCAGATTGTTTTCTTGTGGAACAAGTAAAGAAGGGGACTCTTTTCTTGTGGAATGGAATGAAAGTGAAGGAGCCCTAAAGAAGACTTATTCTGGGTTTAGAAAGAAATCAAGTGGAGTTGCACATTTTGATACAACTCAGAACCACTTTTTGGCAGTTGGTGAAGAAAACCAGATTAAGTTTTGGGATATGGATAATGTTAATATTCTCACTACTGTAGATGCTGATGGTGGACTACCCGTTAGTATTTTCTTCCTTTTTTTATTTATATATTATTTCAATTTCAATTTCAATTATAATATAATAAAATGATTATTATTTATTACAGATGTTTCCACGATTGAGGTTTAACAAAGAAGGGAATCTTCTGGCGGTTGCTACTGCTGATAATGGGATCAAGATTCTTGCAAATGCTTCTGGTCTCAGATCTTTGAGAGTAACTGAACCGCCTTCATTTGAAGCATCTAAATCTTCAGTTGAACCAACTGCAATCAAGGTGCGCCTTTTAATTAACATTTTCATAATAAATATTAAAGTAACCATAATGTGATATTTATAAAGTGATTTATTTATGTTTTATGGATCAGATGCAAATGGGTAGCTCTTCTGCTGTTGGTAATACTAGTTCAGTTAACTGTAAGGTGGAGAAAAGCTCACCAGTCAGACCTTCTAACTTTCTTGTGAGTCGACTAAAAAAAAAAGAAATTATATTTTAATTATGCTTAAATCTGATTGTTTTATATCTTCATTCATCTTATTTTCAGAATGGTGTTGACTCTGTGGGTCAAAGCATGGAAAAGCCTAGGAATGGGGATGATGTAACCGATAAGATGAAACACGGGCAGCTGACCGAGATTCTAGATGCTGCTCAGTGCCGCCTCGTTACCTTGCCAGACAGTGCAGAAGCCTCCAACAAGGTATGTCTATGTCAAAGTCAACCATTGATTTAGGTTTTGACCTGTTTGACTTTGACCTCTTTTCTTTAAAGCTATTTATTATTTTATTCAGGTTGCTCGACTTCTTTATACAAATTCTGGAGTTGGAATTGTAGCCCTTGGATCAAACGGTATCCAGAGGCTATGGAAGTGGGCCCGCAACGAACAAAACCCAACTGGAAAAGTATTGTCATCACACCATTCATATTTTCATTTTCCATTATTTAATAATAATTATTATTAATTTCTGAAATGGGTGTTGTGCTGTTTACAGGCCACTGCTAATGTTACTCCACAACATTGGCAACCAAACAGTGGTCTTGTTATGAATAATGATGTGACAGGTGTCAACTTAGAAGAAGCATTTCCATGTATTGCACTATCAAAGAATGATTCCTATGTGATGTCTGCTTCGGGTGGGAAAATTTCATTATTCAACATGATGACATTTAAGGTATATATTCTATTATTTTAATATTAATGCAAACTTTAGCTAATTTTAATATTTGTATTTTAGGTTATGACAACATTCATGCCACCTCCACCTGCATCAACTTTCCTAGCCTTTCATCCTCAAGATAACAACATTATTGCTATTGGTATGGAGGATTCAACAATTCACATATATAACGTTAGGGTGGATGAGGTGATTATTATTATTTTATTTTTTTTATTTTTTGAGTAAATTGCATAAGTCGTCCTTGTTGCTTATATCAAATTATACATTTCGTCCCTCAACTTTTTTGTTACATGAAAGTCCCTAATTTTGAATATTTAATATCAAGGGTAAATGTCAGAAATTGTCCTTGTGGTCTTCAGTTTTCTGGCTTTTGTCCCTAAACTTTTTTTTTCAAAATTTTTGTCCCTGTACTCTTTAAAATTCTGGTTTATTGTCCTTCCGTCCAAATTTGGCTGTTAACTGACGGAATATGTCAAAAAAGTGAGGGTATTTTCGTCCGTTTGCCTTTTTTGCCCTAACTCCAGATTCTTCCCCAACATTCACATTTGTCTTCTTCATATCTTCAAGTGTTCTTCATCAACAAACCATAATCTCATGAACCTTAATCCTAAATTATGATCTACTAATGAGATTTATGATTCATAATATGCATTCAGTCACTTGAATTTCATGTATTAAAAAGTGAAATTGTGAAAAAATCACTTCCAATTTCATAATCAGAATATCGTGGATCCAAAATTCAATATTACTTCACATAAATTTGTTTTTTTTGGTGGAGATTTGTACCAAAAAGCAAGTGGGAACGACATACGCAAAAAGCAAGTGGAGTTTTGTACCAAAATTCAATATTACTTCACAGACTTATACGTGATGCGTAGTAAATTGTACCATACTCTGGATTTATGAAGTTTATGCCTGAAAACAAACGTACCTGAAGAATACGTCATTTTCATTATGAACTTCAGATTCGTTTACAGAATTTAAAATACAAGTGTGCGTTCAGTATCGTGTATTAGTAAAACAGGGACAAAATTAACGCCATTTCAAAGAAGATAGATGAAGATTTTGAGATCTGGAGAAGATAGATCTGGCTCCGAAAAAGCAGATGAGTATGAAATCGGTGAGGAAGAAGATGACGACATGGATGAAGATTTTGAGATCGTATCGTGATATTGCTTGTTGACGGCGTAATATAAACCCTAACGCCGGTCACTGCTTCGTTCAATCGTTCCATCTGCTTCAACAAATCTGTTTTTCCTTTTCAATTGTTCAATCGTACATATCCAATCTTTCAGAGAATCCCAATTTGAAAGAACCCTAACTTGAAGAACCCTAACTTGAAGGAGGGAGAAGGAGGGGTAATCTGGGAAAAATGACAAAAGTATCGTCAGTTAACAGCCAAATTTGGACGGAAGGACAATAAACCAGAATTTTAAAGAGTACAGGGACAAAAATTTTGAAAAAAAAAGTTTAGGGACAAAATGCCAGAAAACCCAAGACCACAGGGATAATTTATGACATTTACCCTAATACCAATGGTCCCTAAAAACTTAATGGTCTTTTCTGATTTAGGGATCTTTCGTGTTACACGTTTCAAAATTAGGGACATATGTGTAATAATAAAAGAGGGAGGATTTATGTAATTTATTTCTTTTTCTAAGCATTGGTCAAAGTAAGTCAACAAGAGGACAGAATGTAATGTAAACTTAATTGACTTGTTAGGTGAAATCAAAGCTGAGAGGTCATCAGAAGAGGATAACTGGCCTTGCTTTTTCTACCCATTTGAAAATATTGGTTTCTTCAGCTGCTGATGCTCATGTGAGTTTGACAAGAAATTATAAAAAATGAATTTATACGCGTACTTAGTATATATTATTTGTTTGTACGATGATGCAGATTTGTTTTTGGAGCATTGATTCATGGGAGAAGAGGAAGATGGTACAGATACAATTGCCAGCTGGCAAGGCACCTACAGGCGACACTCGAGTGCAGTTCCACTCTGATCAGATACGGTTGTTGGTGTCCCATGAAACACAGCTGGCACTCTATGATGCCTCCAAGATGGAACACATACGCCAGGTAGGATTAATAAAAGGACACACATTTTTTACTTTTTTAAATAGTAGATATTAATATTTTATATTGTGTTGCAGTGGGTCCCGCAAGACAACCTTTCAGCACCTATATCTTATGCTGCATACTCGTGCAACAGTCAACTGGTTTATGCATCCTTTTGCAATGGAAACATTGGTGTGTTTGATGCAGACACCTTAAAACTAAGATGCCGAATTGCTCCTTCTGTATATTTACCACCATCACTATCAAACGGGTAAAAAAACATTTACTTTGCGTTTTTCTACATATTTAAGGTTGTTATATTGAGATACTTGGTTGCTTGTTTTTTGCAGAAATCAAGGGGCGTACCCACTTGTGGTGGCTGCACACCCACAGGAAAACAGAACCAATTTGCAGTTGGACTGAGTGATGGATCTGTGAAGGTAATAGAACCATCAGAATCTGAAGGAAAATGGGGCGTAGATGAGAGCTGAATAGTATCCCACGCACACAACTAACACGCTCTCTATATCTATATATGATGGTATGAGTAGAATACGGTTATAGTAATAGGTTTTTATGTTTTATGTATGCATCCTTCTTATTGAAGGTAAGATTGCCATGTTTGTTTGTTTGTTTGTTTGTTTATTTGTGTTATTTGTAGTGTTGATTGATATTTGCATTAATCGTTATTTAAAACTATTGTTTGCAACCGCCATAGTAGTGTCTAACTGATGAATGCAGTTTTCAGTCTCATATTGTTAGAATAGTTAAAGATATTGTCGTAGACGTTCCGGTGTGCAGGTTGGGAATTCAAGCTTAAGATATCTGTTCATTTGCGACTATTTATCGCAATATTTGCATGTTGTTCGTCCCTTTTGTTAACATTGTGATATGATTTGATTCATAAATCACTTAAGAAATGAGAATCAATCTGAATTCATGATTCAATTAACTGGATGCATGATTGCCACAATATGAAAACGGTTACAAGTAGAGAGAATTGAAAGAGAGAAACAACAAATACTCATAAGCCACTCAACCTAACACAAGACTATGTATTTATAATTTTATATGTTGTTTCGTTGTTGGTTTGTAGCTCTGTCATTTAAAAATTCAGATGGATCCATAATAATGAAGGTATGTGTTTCGTTCATCCTCAACGATCATATTATGAATGATTATACATGCGGTCATAATCTTCCCATCATATCCTTATCCCACGCTAGACATGAGCGTCGAAGAAATGCAAAACAGGTCTGTAAAACTCCAAATGCTCGTTCAACATCTTTTTTGGCGGCCTCTTGACGTTCAGCGAACAACTTGTTTTTTCGGATTTATGGAGCAGTTATTGACTTGACAAAGGTAGCCCATGCGGGATATATACCACCAGCGAGATAATATGCCATATTACATTCCCGACCATTCACAATGTAACTCACATTTGGAGCTCGACCCGTCAAGACATCAATAAAAATAGGAGACCGATGGAGTACATTAATATCATTGCATGAACCTAGTGTTTCGAAAAATGCATGCCATATCCATAAGTCATAAGATGCAACAGCTTCCAAAATGATTGTTGTTTTACCACTTCTACCCGCAAATTGCCCAGCTCAAGCAGTTGGACAATTTTTCCATTCCCAATGCATGCAGTCAATGCTTCCTATCATATTTGGAAATCCACGTTCTTCCTCGACATAGAGTAGTCTAGCCAATTCCTTTTGTAACAACGTATTCAAGTGCACAAGTTGCATCTTCATTAGCTCTCTGTCAGTGATTGTTCACGTTGGGTATCCGCGTTAAGTTTTTTTTTTCATAACATCAACTTCAAGATCTCTAGTAAGCCTTAGTGCACGAAGTTCTGCAGCAATTTCATTGGAAACATTACCTTTTCCTTTTCTTTTAGACTCATCTTTACCTAGTGGATGTTGAATTGATGAACCACCACTGGGTGGCGTCTCTGGCTTGGAGTAGTCCCCTTCTTCTGTAATCCTGGACCTTTTTGTGCCACTGCCACTTTCCTCATTACTCACTTCATATGCAGGATGTGAACGTGTTGTCTCCCGATCTTTCTGTAATGCCCACTTTGGATGTTCACTCATAACTTCATTTAAAACAACTAAGTCGTTAAATTTGTTGTTCCCATTTGCCTCGTAATTTTTATGTGCTTCATTCTCAATATCTTGTTGACTCATTCCGCTTCTTTTTCGACGATATGCTTCTTGGTAGGCACCAACCCACTTTTGGGCACTTTCGCTAAGTCGTTTATAGGTTTTCTGCCTGAGATTCATCATATAGTTCCTTCGTTTGTACCCTTGATTCAGTTTTTTGGTTTTTGCCATGGATGCTATTAGTACTAGCAATACACCACGCCAACATTAAAGAGATATCCTCAACAACATTCCATTTAATGCCTCGCAGTTGTTTTTTAGTGTTTTGCGAGATTTGAAGATTTTCATTGATAAAAGTTTGATTTGGAAATTGAAAGTTTTCATGGTATTGGGTGTGAATAATCTTGAGAGCCATCAAAATTCAAATTAAAAAAGTTTGAAAAATGAAGGATCCATGACAAGAAATACAAAAGTGAAAGTAAATAGAAGTTCAAAATTAGATACTTAAGAATGTCGATGTATAATATATAAGAGATTTTTTTTATATATATAGTTTTCAATTGTAGTTTCACATTTCTTTTTAACACATTTCAAGAAGATAGAAAATCTTATTTACAAAAAAGTGACATTTTTTTAAGAATATATATGTAAACTAAAAATGATAGGTTTGAACATATCTTACTACTATATAAAGCATTTAGGCCTACCCCATTAGGCAAGTTTAAGGAGCTCCTTAAACTTGATTTTAAGGACCTTTCCACTTTTGTTAGTTAGTTCTCTACCTTAAAAAAAAATCGCGGCTAATAAGATTCGTACCCAAGATCTCTCCTAACTTATCACTATGTGTTAACCACTTGCTATACATTACACTTTGGTAACACCACCCACACTTAATAACAAAAGTCTGTTACTCGAAAACCATTTTACCCAATAACATTAAATATACGACGCTATAAATCATCAACTCTTACCAAAATCCACATTTCCGTTTAATTATTTATTTCTAGCAACAATTATTACCATGTAAACGAACAACACTTGTTCGCCACGAAATATGATTTCTGGGTACCCGCCGCCGCATTGCGCGGGTACCCTGCTAGTATAATAAAATATAGGTTGATTAAGGTCTTTCATTTCAACCCATATTGGAAGGATCGAGTAATACTTTTGAATTTTTTATTGAAATTATGCGATCAACCTTTTAAAAGGTTGCGAATGTGGCTAGTCTAATGGTGCATGGGTGTGCAACACATCGTTTTGAAAGAAAAAAATGAACTTTTAATAGGCAAAAGAAGATTGAATCGTTTTGGGTCGATTTGAAATACATATAACATACTACTCCCTCCGTCCCTAAATAAAGTTCCCATTTCCCCTTCAAGTTTTGTCCCTAAACAAAGTTCTCATTTCTCAAACATAAGGGGTCCACTTAATATAATAATATTATTACAAATACTTTCACCACTAACTATCTCTTAAAACACTTTCTCTCTCCAATCAAACCTTATATTTTAATCAAAAGTAATACCAAATACCCCACCATTAATTATCTCCTAAAATGTTGTGCCCAACCCAAATGGGAACTTTATTTAGGGACGGAGGGAGTATAAGTTAGGGGCCGATGTGACATCACCTAAAAAATTAATGCGTTTTGGAGTAAATATGAAAACTATCAGGGACTTAAAATGTAATTATCGGAAAGATAGTTCTCCCTTGCAATAAGTGGGAAAGTTAGGGTTCAAATACTGGATACTAGGGTTTTCGATAAGCAAATTCACTCCTGTAAGGTTGGCTTCAATCGGGAGCTATCGTCGATGGCGAATCGTACGGATCCATCGGCGAAATCCATACATGGAACAAATCCACAAAACCTAATTGAGAAGATATTGAGGTCTAAAATTTACCAAAACACCTTCTGGAAAGAGCAATGTTTCGGTTTAACAGCAGAGACACTCGTCGACAAGGCCATGGAGCTGGATCATGTCGGCGGCACTCACGGAGGCAACCGGAAACCTACACCTTTCATTTGCCTCGTGATGAAGATGCTGCAGATCCAACCTGATAAAGAAATCGTCGTTGAATTCATCAAAAACGAAGATTATAAGTAAGCCATGTTTTTGCTTTTTATATACATTTTTACTCATTAGAATGTAGGCTTTTATATGTATACTTGAATTGCTTGCTTCACACGCTTCCTTGTTGAGCAGATATGTTCGAGTACTTGGAGCATTTTACTTGCGACTCACTGGGACAGATATTGATGTGTATCGGTATTTAGAGCCTTTGTACAATGATTACAGGAAGCTGAGACGCAAAAATGGCGATGGACGTAAGTAATTTAACCATAAACTTTTTCAGCTTGAATTATGGTATTCTGAAGTGTATTTTCTTATTTGTTGCTATACTGAATTACTGATGATTAATCTTGTAATTCAATTTTTTGATTGATTAGAATTTGCCTTGACACATGTGGATGAGGTTATTGATGAACTCTTAACAAAAGATTATTCCTGTGATATTGCTCTGCCACGTATAAAGAAAAGGTAATATCAATATATTTTTGTGCATTTTCATAACAAGAGAAAAAAGAATATAGTAATTATGAGGAAAAAAAGAAGAGAAATTAAGATGGTGTTTTTGCTCACATACAGGCTTACTATTGAAGCAATTGGTGCACTTGAACCTAGAAAAAGTGCACTTGAAGATGACTTTGAGGAAGAAGAGGAAAAAGATGAGGATGACCAACTCATGGATACTGATGTCCCCAATCACGATAAGGTTTACATTTTTCTGTATAGCCACTTCAATAAGATTTTGTAACTTTGATAATATATTTGTAACTTTTTTTTTTTTTTTTTGAAAACAGGATTACTATCGGTCACAAAGCCCAACAAGAGAAAGAGTCCGAGATAGAAAACGTGACAGCCATAGACATAGGTATGATCTTATTTTCTACTGCAGGGTCTTACCTCACTTGCTTCAGATAACATTTATCTTCTCTTGTTTTCAAGTTTCAACTATATGTCACATGTTTGGTAAAACAGTTAATTAGTAGCCTATTCAAAACTCATCTGAGAATTTCGGTCAATTCAATTTTATTAGAGAAAATTACATAAATCGTCCCTGTAAATTGTATGAAATTATCAATTTCGTACCTTGGCTTTTTATACATGTATAGTCCTTCAATTTTGAAATTTGTAGCATCAATTGTCCATAATTTTGATTGTTTTAGCATCAATGGTCCATATTTTGAATTTTGTAGCATCAATGGTCCCTAAAAACTTAACGGCCATTTTGGCTTGAGGGACTATTAGTGTTACAAGTTTCAGAATTATGGTTATTTCATGTAATAAAAAAAGTCAGTTGACGTAATTCAAAATTTTGTACAAACCACATGGACAATATATGTAATTTACTGATTTTGTTAACATGAAAATAAGAACCTTTTGTGGTAGTTGGAGAAGTTATGGAAGCTGTTGTTTTTAAAAAAAAAAAAAAAAAATTACCATGGAGATATACATACACATGGTGACATGGGCCCCGCTTTGTCTTGAGTTTTTTTAGACTCAAGGTAGTGTAGCGGGCCAGTGTAATGAAACAGCTTCCTATATGAATAGAATAGATAATGATCCTACCAGGTTTCTCTGTACTGGCAGTGTACAGTAGAGAAGTATTACGGATCACACATTCTTATTAATTTGGACTGTAGTTTTATTTCCAATGGTGATGGAGTAAATTACAGAAATTGATATTACCGAATTTTGAGGGTGTAATTTGTATATGTATGTTTTTTCAGGGACAGAGAGGTTGATAGGGAGTACGAGAGGGATCGTGGAAGAAACCGTGATAGAGATAGACATTATAGAGACAGAGATAGAGATAGAGATAGGGACCGTGGTGGGAGGAGGAGGAGCAGAAGCAGAGAAAGAGATAGAGACAGAGATGATGACGTGTCAGAGAGACGAAGGAGACATGGGAGTGGTAGTCCGCGTAGGAGAGCAGAAGATGAAAAACCAGCAAAGAAAAAGAAGGAAAAGAAGAAGGTTGAGGATGGAACTGATCATCCTGACCCTGAGATTGCTGAAGCTAACAGGATACGGGCGTCCCTTGGTTTGAAACCCCTCAGGATGTGAGTGAGACTCAAACTGTTGTAATTTTTCATACAATGTTCTTGGGTTTGGGTTGTCTCTTGTGTTTCCATTTGTTTTGGACAATGACGAACCAATGTATTTATTGTCTTGTTTCGATGCCATAAGTTGAGGCCTGAAATGAAGCAAATGGGTTACGTTGGGTTTCAACAAAGATAGATGAGGCAATTGTTTGACAGGGATAGCTAGATATGTGTAGTCAACATATTGGTATGGTGCCTGTTTCACCAAATCATAGTGTGACTTGGATTCAAACCTTGGGCTACATTTAGGGTATGTTTGGTACAGAGAATGGAATTGCAGGGAAATGGTTGCAGAGAAAGGGAATTAGTCTGGAGAAAGAGAATTGACTCCTCTGTTTGGTAGCACATAGACTTCAACAGAGAATTGCATCAGAGAATCATTTCTCTTGTTTGGTATAACAAAAAAAAATCAGTAGAGAATTGTACAAACTTTATAATTAGCAAACATATTTTTTTTCCCACAACAATCATTATCATAACATACAAAATTCATGGATAAACTAATAACGAAAGTGTATTAATAAAATCAACAATAACATCAAATAATGTATAATAGATACATAATTGTTGTTGGACGGAATTGCAGTGGATGAAGATTGCAGCGGAGGAAATTGAGGCCGAAGGGTTTCTGCGCAAACGTATAAAGAAAAGAAGAGGGCTTTGTGGGCTTTGTGATTCTCCGTCTTTTTTTTTAAGTCTCGATATATGATTCTCTCCTTTTCCCCTTATTTAGTAGGGAATTAAAATTAGGGAAAAGGAAAAGTTTTTTTTCTCCATCTTCCTTTCTCAATCTAACCAAACAAGAGACTTTACCTTTATTTCCCTTTCTCTCCCTTCAAATCTCTGTACCTAGGGCTGTAAATGAGCCGAGCTCGAGCTCGACTAGGTTCGAGCTCGGCTCGTTTAATTTTACTGAGCTCGAACTCGAGCTCGGCTCGTTTCGAGCTTTATGTGTAAAGCTCGAGTTCGACTCGTTTAGGTTTTTTCAGGCTCGGGCTCGGCTCGATTAAGCTCATTTAAGCTTCCATATATACGAAATATATATAATTTTTTAATTAATCATAATATTTAATATATGATGTAAATCTTTTTTTATATATATATTATTTAATATATGTATATGTATAATATATACACACATAATTAGATAAATATGTAATATGTATTTATATTTTTTTTATAATAATTAACTATTTTAGCTCGTTTAGGCTCGCGAGCCTAAATGAGCTCTTAGTATGAAGCTCGGGCTCGGGCTCGTTTATTAAACGAACTCTAAGTTAAGCTCGAGCTCGGCTCGAACTCGTTTAACTCGAGCTTTTATCGATTTTTTAACGAGCCGAGCTCGAGTAGTTCACGAACAGCTCGGCTCACTTACACCCTATCTGTACCAAACGGAGGGAAATGATTTTCAAATTCCGAGCATTGGTTGAAAATAACTGTTCCAATCCTAGCGACATTGTTACAATAATGAGCCGCACAAAAACCGGTTTTATGTTATCGTTTGTACCTACCATCACATGTATACCCAATATGGTTTAGACTACTCGGTACGAGTCGGATTTACACCCCTTGGTGCTGAGTTGGAAGCCTCCACGCCGTGGAGGAAAGCACGCACACCATCCCCCCTCACCCCGTGGGGGGTTCGGGTTCCCGTGGAAGGGAGGTGGCCACGGTTAACCACGAGCGTGGTATGAGGAATCCGATCCGTTGAGTTGGATCTGTATAGAAGAAAACAAAAGACGGAAGAAAAAAAATTAAACCTGTGGGTTTTTCTTTTTTCCTGCACATACGGCACAATGAAGAAGATGAAGCATATTGGCCTTTTAGGGGTTTTTTTTGGCTTTTAAAATAAAATTAGATTTGATGTCTTATGTGGGCTTAGTGTTGGGTTCTAAGTTAGCCTTGTTTACAAAAAAATTGAAATGCACATAAAGATTCTGAAATTAATTAAAATTGATTTATTGGAAATTTTAATGTGGTATTATAAATTATTTAAGTAGTTTTTAATTTAATAAAATGTTAGTTTTAATTAAAAAAACAAATGGAAATGAAATGATGAGATGAAAATTAAAATGGTGTGGTATGGTGTGGTGTAGTGGATATTTTCACCAAATGATGTTGTGTGGGGTGGTGTGGTTGCTGAGGTGGCAGATGATATGACAGAAAAATATGGTGTTGGTGTGATACCCATACCCACAGCCTTAGTACCGTTTGTGTTATTGTGTATATCACAGTACGTGTCTCAGTCTTCAGTATTTGGGAACTCCTTTTACCATATAAATTTGAAATTTATAAATCAAATTAAAGCATATACAGTTGGTTTAACCCAAGAAAATCTTGAATAAACATAATTAGGAAAATGACATTTAGTTTTTATTTCTAGTTTTTAATGGATTAAAGTGTATCTCATAATAATTTTGAATGTATTTTCTGTTTTCGGATTGTTCTAGAACGGGAATCAACTAAAAATATATATAAATATGATTAATAAATCAATTTTAGGTGTTTTATAGCATAAGAACAAGTCATTAAACAATCAGAACTTGATGCACAAGTAAACCTATTACTAGACCTTATAAGTAAATATACAAGCTATCAAGAGTCTGTTAAGTATGGAATGACTAATTAAGGCTACTAAGCATGATGTGGAATCTTCTAAATAAGTAGGATGAATAAATATCCTATTTTTGTAGATGTACTAAATCTAAAGCTTAAAGGACAAGAGAGGTAATGCACATAATTCAACTATAAATAACGAGCCCTGCTATTCATTTTCCTTTCATCACACAACTAAAATCACTTTCATTAGTAGCAAGGAAGTCTTAGAAGCATAAAAGCAAGGTAAGTACTAATGTGATTTAATGAAATGCATATATGACCCTAAACCATATTCATAATGGTGATATAGTGCATTGAATTACTTCTCTTAAACTAGTGCTCTGATACCAAATTGTGACACTCATATTCTGGTAGCATCTAATCTTTAAAAAATAATACATTTTTACTTCATCAAAGGTTAATTACAAAAAAATTTGATAACATAAAGTACTAATTTAATTTTATTCATGGAAACTTCTTCATCTTGGTCCCTTACTTCTCTTGTCCTGATATACATACAAGAATACATAAGCTTTAAGCTTAGTGAGTAATTATGATTTTGATTATTTAGCATAGAACCTTATTGCAAAATAGTCATAAATACACTTTTTGATGAAACATGCTTTTGAGATTTTCACGTAAGTAGGCCAAACTTCTTAGAGGTTCTTTAACCCCGGGTCCACATAAGGGCTGGCCAAAAAGGCCCATTTGCAAGACATCTCTTTATACCATATCCTCGTACTTCGGGTATTTAAATAGCCAAACTTAACATGTTTACAACTTTCACGCTATCTTGATGATATACTATAAACATGCTTTTAAAACATTAAGCATTTGATCATTTTAAAGCAAGTATAAAGCATATTATAGCATCTATGCATCTCATTAAATCACATAAGTACTCATTTTGCTTTTATGCTTCTAAGACTTCCTTGCTACCAATAAAAGTGATTTTAGTTTTGGGATGAAAGGAAATTGAATAGTAGAAATGGTTATTTATACTTGAATTATATGTGTTGCCTCTCTTGTCCTTTAAGCTTTAGAGTTAATACATCTATAAAAATATGATATTTATTCATCCAACTTATTTAGAAGATTTACACCTCATGCGTAGTAGCCTTTATTAGTCATTTCATACTTAACAAAATTTTGACCACGTATATATCTACTTATAAGGTCTAGTAGTAGATTTAATTGGGCAAGATATGTTTAAATGACTTGTTCTTATGCTATAAAATCTTGTTCTAGATGGAGATTGCAGCAATTGAATTTTTATACTTTATCCATGAACGAAATTTGCAATAGTTTAAAACCCATTATACCAATCATATACTCATATTAGTTATTCTTAGATTTGCAACAATTTAGTTGTTACATTTAACAAATTTGCCATTTTCGACGATTCTTTATGAATGCATTTGATTTGTTATAACGTTAACCCTTAGTCAAGCTAAAGCTAAAACCTAAACCCGATTAGAACTCCAAACATGAGCATGTATCTCACACGTGATTGAAGAACAAATACCATCACACATTTTTCTTATACATATTATTATCTTTATATATAATGTAGCATTTTGTTCATAATTAGTCAGTCAAACAGCCGAGCACAAAATACAATCAACACACACACTCACACAACACCTACAAACTTTGTATCACAAGATTTAACAAAAGAAATTTTGATTTGAAGATGCTCACACTGCCAATGAAAGAATGTATCAGTATTTACCAAATTACCCTTAGCTTATATCATATCATATCATATCATCAATGTTGGTAGATTTGCCCTTTTTCCTTCCATTGCATCTTTCTTTTTACTACATTTTGAACATAACATGGGCCCCACTGTTGCTGACACAATCGTTCCCTCGTTTGGGGCCTCATCTGCTTGACAAACCGCACATCTAAATATTCCCGACTTTGGATTTACACCCAAATCTTTTCCCAGCCTGCAACAGTTTTACAAATTAGGAAATTGTGTAAATTACGCAAATGGTCCTTTAGGTTTGTACCATATTACATATATGGTCATTTAGTTTCATAAATTACACTGGTGGTCCTTATTTCTAAAACCATTGACAAATTTGGTCCTTTACCTAAACAAGCGTTAACTTTTCCCGTCAAGTATGGTCACGTGTGATGCACGAGGGGGTAAATCTGTCCTTTTCATATTCCCTTCACCGATTTGAAAACCATAAAAACCTGTCTATTTAACGGGAAAAGTTAACGTCCGTTTAGGTTTAGGTAAAGGACCAGACGTGTCAATAGTTTCAGAAATAAGGACCACCAATGTAACTTATGAAACTACAGGACCATATATGTAATATGGTACAAACCTAAAGGACCATTTGCGTAATTTCCTGATTGCATAAATAATTACACAAATGGTCCTTTAAGATGATACCACATTGCAATTGTGGTATCTTTTAATTTCCACAAGTGTAGTCCTTTATGTTTACTGATTTTGCACGTTTGGTCCTTTAGGCCAAACGCTGTTAACTTTTTCTGTTAAAGCCCCCCATGTGCAATGCACATGAGGGTATTTTTGTCTTTTCTCATTTTATTACCATTTTGACTTGGAGATATATTATTCTATTAATCTTTTCAGATCTCTGCAAAACCCTATAAACCCAAAATCACAAAAAAGGGAAAAATCACCACCGGAATCATCATGACATATCGTATTCTGTTGCGACGGTTAACGGTGGATCTGGGCGACGATTCGCTGCGTCTGGGATCTGGGTTTTGGTTAAGAACTTAAGATATGAACACTAACACACTTACAGATCTGGATTTTCGAGGATTAAGTAAAAAATTAAGGTTGCTTAATCTTTTCGAAATATGAACACAAACAATTTGAAGAACCCTAATTTCAACGATGGTGGTCGGATCTGTTGAAAAGAAAAGAAAACAAGAGAGTAAGGCAGCTGAATTTTTCGATTTGCAGGTGACAGTGTGGATTTTGGGGAAGATGTAAGCTTTGATTCACAAAAAGCTTGATTTTGCATTGGTGGTCTTCAAAGATCCATTTGGGTGGGTGTGTGCAGGAAGGAAGAAGAGAGAAATAATAAAAGAGGGGAAGAAGACGAAGAGGGTGGTGGGTGAAGTGTAGGTGTACATAATGCATGGAAACTTGTAAATGTGTGGTTGTAAACATGAAAATAGAAATGACAGTGGGAATTAAATAAGTGGACAAAGAAATGTAGGTGAGAAATGACCATTTTGCATTGCACATGAGGTCACTTAACAGAAAAATTTAACACCGTTTGGCCTAAAGGACCAAACGTGCAAAATCGGTAAACATAAAGGACCACACTTGTCGAAATTAAAAGATTAGGACCACACTTGCAATGTGGTATCATCTTAAAGGACCATTTGTGTAATTAACTCTGATGAATATAAGAAAAAGGTACCTTTCAGCAAGCATTGCAGAACCTTCTTCAAATAACTCCTCTACAGTCCCAACAGCTGAAAACTTATTTGTAACAGAATTCTGAAATCTTTTCACAGGAATTAATGATGTCAGCAAATTTTGTTTCTTTTTAGGTGTTGGTGGCATAACTGGATACCCATACGGAATAATATCAACTACAACACAAGTTGTGTCATCTTTTAGTCCACATGACCTAAGTGCCTCCTAAAAAACCAGATTATTAAAATCAATAAATAAATTAAATTTATTCATGTAATTAATTATGTTGAGAAAAACCTTCACAACAAGCTTGGCAGCAAGTTCTGCAGGCAATCCACGGCAACATTGAGCTGCCACATCAGATGATAAAGCATCCCAAATACCATCAGATGCAATTATAAGTCTTCCACCACAACTTGACAGCTAAATAAATATAAACATATCAAATTTTAAACATATAATAAGAAGGAAAAAATAGCAATATACTTCGTATACTTTAGGTGGTGGTCTGTTTTGGTAATTATAATTTTTTCAGGTCCTTTATGGTAAATGGTAATTACAAGTTTTTAGCCAGCCTATTTTGGTAATTGTAGTGTTAAAAATGTAATATAATAACTAAATAGGAACATAAAAAGCTATAATTACCCAAACAAGCCATTGCAATATTACGACATTTTCCTTAAAAAGAAAAAAAAAATCACGCATTATTTACAAATTACAACCTTCACTTGTTTCACGTGCGGTATTGGAACAATATATTCTCCAACATCTGTATCACCAATAGATCTTGACAGACACAAGCCACCAGGCCAACAACGAAGTGGGCCCACCTATTACATATAACAAAAAAAAATCATATAATTAATAATTTACAATTTTCTTGTTAAAATATATTTTTCTGTATTTACCTCATTCCCTCCATAAATATTAAGGCGGCCTACTTCACCACCACTTGCTGTTACACGATCTCTTTCTTCAACATTTTCTTCAAGCCTATGATCAACTGTCAGCAATGAAACCACACCAGTTTGTGTGTCTAAAATGCATCTTGAATCCCCAACAGATGCAACAGTTATTGTCCAACCGTCAATCACAACAAATGTTACAGTTGTACCTGATGTTTCACCTGTTATTCACCCAAAAAAATTAATAATTAATTAAAAAATTTATAAAATATATAAAAAAGTCTAATCCGTTACCTTTTTGTTGAAATTCTATGTCGGTTTTAACAAATCCTGCAACCAATGCTCGAGGTAGTGCTTGAAGCCATTCTTCACGATCACAGCCTTGAGGAATTGCACTTAAAATATTGTTTAATAAACTTTCCTTTGCAAAAATAGCAGCTGATATACCATTATGCCCGTCAAATATCTACCAAAAAAACAAATAAATTTTAATAATCCGGTAATTAATTAAAAAACGAGTAAAATACACAAATGGTCCTTTAGGTTTGTACCATATTACATATTTGATCCTTTAATTTCACAAATTACACTGGTAGTCCTTATTTCTGAAACTCTTGATATGCTCGGTCCTTTACCTAAGCAAACGTTAACTTTTCCCGTTAAACATACGGGTTTTTATGGGTTTCAAATTGGTGAAGGGAAAGGGAAAAGGACATATTTACCCCCTCGTGCATCACAAGTGACCATACTTGACGGGAAAAATAAACATCTATTTAGGTAAATGACCAAACGTGTCAATAGTTTCAGAATTAAGGACTACCAGTGTAATTTATGAAACTAAAGGACCAAATATGTAATATGGTACAAACATAACAAACCTAAAGGACCATTTGTGCAATTTACTCTTACAAATATAAATAGTTTCAATATATATATACCGCGAAAACTGAGAAGGATGTTGATGGATTCCCGGGAATTCTCTGGCAATCAGGCTTGATCAAGAAATAATCTTCGCCTTTTTTTGCAAGTCCTGCTTGCCCATAACTAACAGTAGGTTTCTCCACATTACCATGTCTAAGCTCCTGACCAATTAGGGTTCCGAGTGGTACAAGAGGCGAATTTGTTTTCATCTTAAGAGTCTCTGTTTCGCTCATTTTATGCTATGAATTCTCATAATGATTGCTTGCGCGATACCCTATTTCAGTATTAGAAACAAATCAGAAACTGCATTCAACTCCATCGATGATCTATGTACTCAATTAATAGCTTATACAATCTAAATCCGACAATTAAGCATTTAGATGAGCTGAAATGATTACAAAACTTGTAATGTTATATTCACTGCACGCGAATTTAAATTACCACTTTCGGTGAAATCAAAGACGATACAAACAAACGAATTGAACAATTTACATATATAATAAGCATCCATAAACACTTGATTACAAAATCGATCTGCAAAAAACATCAGGTTTCCAGAATGCAGATAGATACAGCTGAAAACATGTGCTCTTAAAAATTTTATACAAAAAATAATAATAAAAAATGAGAAGGTTGATTACTTACAGCGCAGACATTGAAGAATGTGCAACCAGATCCAGAAGAAATTAAAACGACATTGAAGAAATTTCAATCCAAACTTCAGAAGTTATAAGAACTGAATCGAATTCTCAAAACCCTAGAGAGAGAGAAACAGAAATTTTGGATGATTTTATGAGAGAGAAACGCGGGGATGAAAAAGCGTATTTGGGGCAAATGTCTCTCTGATTATGACATTCGAGTATTTTATTGTTATGTCCCAATGTGTACCTTTGTAATCCACCAAAGACAACTTTTTTACTAAATCACAAATATACCCTTTGTTTTTCTTTAATAACGACTTTTTTTTTTTAGATTTATATAAATCAGATCTTTAAATATTCTGTCAAATATAAAATCTTGCAAAAATGATATATTTGATCATAGGAAACAATTTTTATTAAAAATAAACGTAAAACAGAACGTTGCCTTATAAAGACAGATGAAATCAACGATCTGAATAAGGGGAATAAGACTGAGAGATAATATTAGAGCATCTTTGATGGTTAATCTTGCAATAGTTTATTATTTTTGTTATATTAACTTTTCATTAAACAAAAACCTATTTATAAAAAGAATCTCCAATGGTTGACATATCCAAAAACTTTTTTTTTTCTATTAATTTTATTAATTTACTTTTATAAATCTCAAATGTATTATAAATGCCCCTCGTATAGTCGTATATATCTTCTATTAGCTTTGACCTTTGAGTAATGGTATTGCTTCTTAATATTTGTTCTTACTTATCTTCTTACTCATTAGATCAATACAGTTCTTGACGTATTAGTGGATTACACATATCATCTTATCAAGTGAGTAAGAAGATGAGTAGAACAAATGGTATGAATAAATATCATTTTTTATTAGCTTTTTATTATATAAAGCATGTTTCTCCCAAAGAAGCTGTTTAGCATGAATCAGCGTTTTATGGTTAATTTTCTAATGTCCAAAGCGATATTAGACGGGTGCCAAAGGCACCGTCGGCGCCACTTATCCCGCTAGTTGGGAACACCATTGGCACCATCCGTCTTTAGATGCCGCCAGTTGCTTCTCGCCAGTTTGGAGACGGGAAGGAGTATGGCGTGAGTTGGTAGGTGGGGCCCAAAGGGGTATTTGTGTGTGTATTTTGTAATGGTGGGTCCCAAAAATTTAAGGGAAGATGTATTGTTGGCATGAATACGTCAGTTTAGTGTCAGTTCGATAGTGAGCTGACGTGACGCTGATTTGGCAACAACTGACGATATCACCATTGGGAGTGGTCTTAGTGCATCTAATAACGTTTACATTTACCAATCATTTATTTAACTTAGGAGATAATTTTATTTTTCTCAAAATTCTTGCACAATCTCCACAAATTACTATCTAGCAATCTTGCAATGTAACAATCGTTTCTTAATCTTGTTAGGCTTTTAATATTTTCACTATGATATTTTTTCATTCTCTGTTCAACTATATTATGAAACTAAAAAGAACAGGCATAATCAAACAACTATGTATTTTAGTAGCCTCAATGTCAACTTTACTTCCACGACTAGAATGTCCCAAAACGTTCAACTTGAATGGCACACAACTCTGATTTGGAAACATGTTGATCTCAAAAAAATTATTCTACCATGCAAATTATAGAAGTGCCGTTCAAAAAAAAACAAAAAAACAAACGTGTCGAAATAAACTCTAATCTAAAACTTTTTTTTTTTTTTTGGACTTCGGTTATTGCATTTGTTTGAACTCCCAAAAGTTTTATTTACTCACTATTGCACAAAAAATGAAATATTTTATCGTTTATGTTCACAAAAGCCTCGTTTTATGATTGATCATACATTAGCCACCAAACTTGATAAATTAAAATAACACCAAAGGAGACAAGATATATAATAGAATCAATCGAGTATAAGTCCATTCTCTTTCGTTTCTACGTTTAAAACGAAAGCAACATCGGTGAAGTCAGTCAACAACCCGGGTTGACTAACAATTACCACTTCCACACACAAAAAAACCCATCTTTTTCCATCTACAAACCTAGACACACTTAACAGATGCCACAAGATTTGTCAAACGACAAAAAAGAAAATAGAAATTGTAAATCTTATTTTCCCTTCTTTTTGGCAGGTGCCGCCTTTGCAGCTGCTTTGGCAGGTGCTGCAGCAGCAGCTTTCCTGATAATATGACAAAAAAAAGTCAACACAAAAAGTCAAGTTAGATTTTGTTTGACATCAAATGATTAATAATTCAGAAATGGTAATTATAATGAAAGAAACATACTTTGGTGGTTCGGCCGAGTCCCCACCTTCTGGTAAAGCTGCTGCCAACAACTGTATTCACATAAAAAAAAGATTGAATTACCCTCATGTCCTCTGCACATGTCTAGATTTAACAGTTATTTTTAACGGGGTTAGTGCTAGGGACCAAAAACATGACAATATTCCATACTTGAGGACTTTCCGTGTAATTTACCAAATCCAAAACTTTTGACAAACCACAAGGACCATTCGTGTAATTTACTCTAAATAATAATTAACTGATTCATGTAATCTTTTATCTCTATTAGGTCAAAGAAGTAAAATTCCTTTGCCGATTAAAAGGGTTGTTTGATAGTTGCTAACTGAGTTAGTTGTTTTTTTAACATTTGGACCGAATCAGTAAAATCGTTTGGACCAAGTCCTAAAAGATTACCCATTTTGAGGTGAATATTATTTGACCCGTTACCCGACCCGCCCATATTAATATCAAATGATAAAAGCAATAAATTGAAAAATTAATTAGTGAGTGACCTCTTGCCAGTGAGGGTCTCCTGCTTCTTTTTTGGCCATAGCTGATTTCAACAAACAAATTTGCTCTTTCAACTCCCTAAACTCTGGAGATCTACCAGGACCCCCCTCAAGTGTTGAAAACCTTTCAACAAATTTAAAAGTGTTAAGTGTTTCTCCAGCTTCACTAAGATCCGGATGTACATGAACAAACATTAAGATCTTTGCTTGCGCTCCTACAAAATCAATCAACAACCTTTTATGTCATAATCATAAGTCGGAGGACTAAAACTTAAAATAGAAATACATACCTATAGCATCTTGTAGAAAGTGAGTGAGTTTAGTGTTTTTGTAAGGAACTTGTTTAGCTTTATTAGCAATAGCAACCAAAATATCTGCTAAACCAGAAAGTGATTTTTGCACATGTTCATCTGAATCATCAACCTTTTCACTTCCAGCCAGATCACACAAATGCATACACCCTCTAGTTGTTTCCCCCGATGTCAAGTCTTTCCCAAAAACATGAACCGTAAGGAAGCTACAAAAATAAATATAATATAATATTATTTTTATTTATTTTATTTAATATAAAATCAAAGTTGCACCTGTGGGAACGGTTACTATGATCATTTGCTGAACGATTCTTTTTACAAATGTTCATTTGGGTGATGACATCATCTGTTGATGAAACTGGTACAAGAACTGCATCCGGTACGTTTATTCCTTTCTTTGACCCACTATGTAATTCTAGTGTGGGAATTTGTCAAGAAAAAATAATAATAAAAATAAAATGTCTTGTTTACCCATTTAGGTGTTGTTTGGTAAGCCTCTTAATGATTCAGTTAAGAGGACAACCTTTTAATCAGATAGATTCAGAGCGTTTGGTAACACCTCTCAATCAGCCTCTAAATAAAAAATTGAACATGTTCTGCCTCTTAATCGGACAGATGTAAGGGGAAATCTGAATTAGGTTGTAATTTGAAAATGGACATTTTAGACAAACTAAAAGTAGGTGGAAGCTTATTTTCTAATCAAATTTGGCACATTAATAGCTTCAAAAATGGAAAAAATTGTAATGAAAGATGCAAAAAGAGGTGATAATAAGGATATTTATTGTTAGATACATCTTGAAGGAGGTCAAAAATGTCATCATTGTAAATCTCAAGCATATTAATAGAGATTTCATATGACATATGATCCTTTCTTTCTTCTGAGGTTGCAAATAGGTCATTTAATGCCCTTAATCCTACCCCCATTGTATCTGACGTTATGTTATCTGGTCCGCTCTACAAACACATAACTCAATAAAAAATAATAATAATAAGTAAATTACATAAATCGTCCCTCGGTTTGTGTCAACCTTTGGATTTCGTCCTTTGACCTTTTATTATCACACAGATAGTCCTTAATTTTGAAACTTGTAACGCAACGGTCCCTGAAGCAAAAGAGGCCGTTGATTTTTTAGGGACCATTGATGTTGCAAGTTACAAGTATCAACAATCCGTGTAATAAAAAAAAACTTGAGGGATGAAATTTCATAATTTCACACAAACGACATTGATGATTTATGTAATATACTCTCGTAATAATAATAATAATAATAATAATTCTACAAAATGTTTAATGATTTTGTTACCAATGTGTGTGTTTTTCCGGACCCAGTTTGACCGCATGCAAAAATGCAAACATTGAATCCATCAAGAACTGAACGAATCAACGGTCGGGTATCTGAGAATACTTCTTCTGCAAGAAACATAAAAACCGACATTTGTTAATCAATGAAAACAACAAATGTCATAAACAAACAATGGTTTTAAGGACCTTGAGTTGCGGTTGGACCAAAAACTTTATTAAACACGGATGCTTTTCGTCCTTCTTTTCCATTTTTAGGACTAATAATTGCAACGGTTTCTTCATCAGTGTAATCCACACTTGTTACATGATTTTTTTCATTGGGTAAAAATGGTCTAATTCTACAGTACACTCTTATATTTCCTTTTAAATCTTGCACTTGATTGTATAGCTTTCTGTTTTCTTCTAGAACCTTCGTGTACCCTGCCGCAGCTGAACATAAAGTATGCACATGCGTTCCTGACAAACCAATTCTTTTAAATAACTAATTATGACTCCAAAAATAATATAATAATTAAATGTATGAAATCAAAATGGCCAAAATGCATTTTAGTACCCCTGAACTTGGTTGACTAGGTCATTTACTACCCTGAACTATTAAAGGTACGACATGAAACTCTGAACTTGACAAAATAGTCGATTTAGTACCTTGACTCGCTAATTTTGTCTTGTTTTCTCACGTGATTTGCTTCTAATATCTATATATTGAGATGAAAGTAAGTCAAGTAAGAAAACACAATCAAATTAATGAGTATGGGGTACTAAATCAACCATTTTGTCAAGTTCATGGTACTATGTTGCACCTTTAATAGATCAGGGTAGTAAATGACCTAGTCAGCCAAATTCAGGGTACTAAAATGCAATTTGGTCAATTAAACTGGTACCTAGATTATCAGCTTCCTCTTGACAATTGGTTTGCATCGACTGCATATCTGTTTTTGCAGTAGAAAGGATGGTTTTGAAACCCTGTAATTCCCCATCTTGTTGGGCAGTTAATTCATTTCTCTTTGTAGTGTCTATATTTAATGAACTATATTCAGCCATTCTTGTTTTATATTCTTGTTTCTTTAAAGCTCGTTGCTCTTGTATCTCTTTATAAGCCCGTTCTTGTTCCTCTTCTTCCTTGTTAATCTTTTCTTCTTCTGCAAGTAACTCCTTTTCTCTAGTCACTCGTTCTAATTCCATTGCAGCAAGAGCATCTTGTTTAGCCTTTTCTTGTAATTCTTTTAACTCCTTTTGTCTTTGCATGCGTTCTTGTTGTTTTCTTTCCCGTTCTTTTTGTAATTCCATTTCTTTTTCTTTTTTAATCCGTTCTTTTTCTAATCGCGCTTTTTCTCGTTTCTCGTATAATTCTCTGTCTCTTTCCATGCGTGCTTTCTCTCTTGCAATCCGTGCTTCTTCTTTCTTTTTGGCTTTTTCCAGTGCTTTTTTCTCTCTCTTTTCTTGTAATATTTTCTCTCTCCTTATTCGTGCCGCCTCGATTCTCTCTTGTCTTATTCTTTCTCGTTCTTGTCTTATTCTCTCTTCTTCTTGTCTTATTCTCTCTTCTTCTTCTCTCCTTAATCTCTCTTCTTCCTCTAACCTTAATCTCTCTTCTTCTTCTCTCCTTAATCTCTCTTCCTCTTCTTTCCTTAATCTCTCTTCTTCCTCTCTCCTTAATCTCTCTTCCTCTTCTCTCCTTAATCTCTCTTCTTCTTCTCTCCTTAATCTCTCTTCTTCCTCTCTCCTTAATCTCTCTTCCTCTTCTCTCCTTAATCTCTCTTCTTCCTCTCTCCTTAATCTCTCTTCTTCCTCTCTCCTTAATCTCTCTTCCTCTTCTCTCCTTAATCTCTCTTCTTCTTCTCTTCTTGCTCTTTCCTCTGCCTCTTTTCTTTCCCTTTCTCTTTCTTGTTGTGCAAGTAACTCTAACCGTTCTCGCTCTTTTGCAGCTCGTTCTTCTTCTTGCTTTCTAGCCAATGCTTCAAGTTCTAATAGTTCTTGTTCTTGTCTTAAGCGTTCTTGCTCCAATTCTTTCTCAATCCGTTCCTCTTCTAGTTTTTGCTCTCTTTTGATGCGTTTTTCTTCTTCTTCTTTTGCTCTATTTGCATCTCTTAGCTGTCAGTCAAAATGCGGTATTTTCATACTAGTTAATTACGCAATCAAGGGCATGTTTGGGAAAGCTTATTCAGAAGGGATTTTAGCTTATTAGCTTAATAAGCCTAAGGGGATGTTTGGGAGAGCTTATTAAGAAAGCTTTTTAGCGCACATTTAAGTGTTTTGTTTAGCTTATAAGCTTATTAAGGGATGATTAGAAAAGCCATTTTAAAGGGGATTTTAAGCTTATTAAGGAATTTTACCCTTTTGCCCTCATCTATGACACCTACATAAATTTTAATCCAATTTTTTTTTATTTAAAAATTAATATTTTTATTTTCATGTGTTTTATTTTTTTTTATTTAAAAATTATTTTTTTAATTTTTATTTAAAAATTATTTTTTTAAATATTTATTTAAAAATTATTTTTTTTATAATATTTATTTAAAAATTATTTTTTTTTTATTTTTTTCGTTAAAAACGTAAGATATCCATTTTAATAATTTTACAATAAGCTTAAATAAGCGACTAAACACTTTATTTTCAAAAAGCTAATTAACTTAAATAAGCTAATAAGCACAAGCCCCTTAATATTTTTTCCCAAACACCCCCTAAATAAGCGTAAATTTTCAAGCTTATTTAGGCTTATTAAGCTAAAAAACTCTCTAAATAAGCTTTTCAAAACATGCCCTAAATAATCATAATCAGAAAATCTACTGCAATAAAACAAATTGTTGAGGTTCTGCTGTTTGAAGTTATAATAACCAGATATTTGATTCACTACAAGGAGAGTGTCATTTAGTGGCACAATGAAAAGTGTCTCTGCATCTAAGTTTTTAGTGACAGTTCTTATAAAGTGTGGATAAAAGGTTACATTTTGGGTTTTAGTGGCACTTTGTATGAACAAATTGTGCCACAAAACGGTCAAAAATCTATTCTTACACTTTTTGTGTCACTATATATAAATCTCTACCGATGTTACATTTACTCACAACTTTGTGACAGATTTTAAGGTTTTAATGAAACTTTTTTTCACCTTTAGTGTCAATTAGTTGACTTTTAGTGACACTTTTCTCTAAGTGTCATTAAACGACAATTTTCTTGTAGCTGAGTGTTTAATAAGTTGATTATTTGGAGAAATCAATAAATAAAATGAAGAGAATATTTTTTTAGTAAGAATGCGAAATTCTCTCTAATAGATATCAGTTTTGTTGCACCTAGTATGAAACTCATTACTCATTATCCAAGTTTGATTATTTTTTAAATAATCAGAAAATGTTTTCTTTTATCCAAAATCAAAACATTACAGACTGATTATTATGATTTCAAGTTGCAATAATCAGATTATCAGTTTCAAAAGATGACACCTTTTTAGCTTCTGCATAATCTCCGTCTGCAGGCGTATAATCATCTCCCAATCTAGTTTCAAATTCCTCTTTGACTTTATTCACTATATTCTCAACAATCTGTAGAAATATTATTTTATTTTAAATAATTTCAGGAAATTAAGGTACATATAATATAGTAATGATTAATGAAGCATAAGAGAACTCACAACAGGAATGTCTTCTTCATCTTTATCCTCAAGAAGATCACAAACAATCGTGTATATTGGGCCACCCTGCAAATTACTTGTTAGGGTTAATTAATCCTAGAAATTTAACTAATTTGACATTTTTAACCCTTAAAGTTTTTTGTTTTTTTTTTTTTTTGGAAATGGTTTTACCAGCCAAACCAGTCATTTTGTGTTGAGGTGTGACTTTTCTTAGACTTAAATATTGTTTAATTCTTAAACTATTACTTATTTAATGGTTTAACCCTTAAACTCTTTTTCCTTAGATTGTCACTGATCTTTTAACTTAATAACCCTACTATTATAATTATAACTTAATATTATACAAAATTGGTATAAAACTTCATATAAAAGTAAGGAAGTAAACCACTGCAAGAAAAAAAAGTTAAGGGGTTAAAATGGTTTATGTAAGTAGTAACATGTGATTAACTTGAAAAGATAATGATGAGAATGTAACGTTAAACTTAGTTGAATAAAAGGATGGTTAAACTGAAAATTGGGGAAATAATGAATTAATTAGGGAGATGGAGAAAATGACAGATGGAAATGATGATGTGGACAATGCAATTAATTGAGAAGTGAATTATTTTAGTTCTTAATTACTAAGTATAGATATAGATTAGCCTAATTAGAAAGAAGTAAACCTGTTCAAGGTCACTTTGATCACCAAATTGGTCTGATAATGACATGTCACTTTGATTTCTTGACATTGCTGATTCTGAGCTTCTAGAAGATTTCCATGCAAATTTGGTTTGACCAGTTTCACTAAAAGCTTTCAAAGACAGTAGAGTGCAAACCACTCTTGAAAAATCTCCCCCCTACGCATATTTAATTAAAATTTATTTAATAAAAGAATTACGGATACTTTTTATTTAAATAAATTACCTGTTCTAAATCAGATGGTTCAAAAGTTGGAAGGCCTATTGCTTCCATAGCTGTAAGAAAACTTTTAATATTTATACTATAGGCAGCTATAGCTGCTATATCAGGTGTATTGAAGACAGGTGAAGGTGCACTCACAATCTGCATTTTGTTAGTTTGACCCAATTTTTTATGAAAAAATGTGGGAAATAACGGAAATTAAAGAGATTAAGATGTGAAAATGAAGATTACTTTACGAACAGAACCAGGTTTAATCTTGTTAAGACAATTGCAAAGCATCATCCCACTTCTTAATCCTTGTTTAAAATCAAATTCTGAAGGCTCAGCTGGCAAATCTCTTGCAGCCACTACACCTACTTTCTTTCTTAACCATGCTGCTGCTTCGTTTTTATTTGATGCTGAAATTATACACAAAAAAATAATCAATCATGAACCCTAGTTTTAACAATCTTTTTCTCACAGGCATTAACACAAACACATGGAGTGCAGTAAGTGCCACTAACAATTATCAAACGTGAAACCATATCACATTGCCAATAAGAATGAGATTAAATTAGCTTATGATCATGAATACCTAATTTGAATTATGTGTGTATACAAAAAATATTTAGATTATGTAATGAAACATGTAAGGAACTTACGATCGTCTTCATCCCACATATACTCAAAATCTACATCTTCAGCCACAGATTCCGATCCCGCCATTGTTCCAACCAGAGATCCTTACGCCCTAATTGATAACAAAATCAAACAATTCGCCAATTTCTTCTACACCTCATCCAAATTCATTAATCGGTGAATTCATATCATCTAAGAAGAATGAACGCACGGGAACAATTTGGAAAAAGAAGAGCATTAACTTCAATTTGTTTTCTTTCAATTGTTTCCGTTATTTTCTGTATGAATAATCGTGTGCCAATCAGATTTGCGTCAATGTGTATGGATGGACGTAGGTTAGTTCTTACAGAAAGACCGAAGCTCGTTCTCTGCCACTTGAATCGGAAGCGAATCAGTTGATGGTTTAGAATTTTCTCAATTTGCTCGCCATTCATCTTCATCTTTGAAGCTTCTTGTTATTCCATCTGTCCAAAAGGGGTTACAGTTATAAATGAACTAAAATTATAAGTTTATTAATGGTCCTTAAACATATGTCAAATGGACACTTATTGTCATTAGCTGCAATATTTGTCATTTTTGGTCCTTTACGTATTAACTCTATATCGAATTAGTCCTTTGTTCTAAAATCTGTTTAGATTAGTTATTATAAAGAGATGATATTAATTTCTACTAAATGTTCATATTAATCTTCATATTTATTTGATCAATACAAATGTCAAATTCAAATGATAAGATTAAGAAAGAGAATTAGTGGATTCCACATGACATTCTTTTTATGGTAAAAAGATGAAATAGTAAGATTTAGTAGAAAGCAATATAATTTTCCGTTGCTATATAGTTTATTCATACTAAATGTTCATACTTATTATCCTACTCATTTGATTAATACAAATGTTCAAATCAAAACATGAAATTAAGAAAGAGATATTGTGGATTTCACATTACATTCATTTTATGGGTCAGAGAATGAAGTAGTAAGATTTAGTAGAAAGTAATATCAGTTATTGTTGATATATCGATCACATGCACCAAACATGTCTAAAAAGAGTATCATGATCCCCTGAATTGTGTATTTGATAACTGTAACATCCTTGCACATGTCTCTATTGTTATTAAATATTGGACATGTGAATTCTCGTGTTGGTTTGGTTTGGATAACCCGTGGTGGCTTGAGTACTACTTTATGTGTTATGTTAAGCATCGGACTCGGGAGTACCCATGGAGGTGTGGGGTATTGACCATGGAAGTGACGATAGGGATTATAAATTCTCAAAGGAGATTATTGGTCACGTCATCGGACTCATTACCTAATTGCCTAGGAGGGAATGACTCCATTTGGTATATTCGGACTTTTATTGGTGATCTCATTGAGTCTTGGCATTGTTATTGATATTCGGTTATATCGGTTATTTGTTGATTCTCATTTGAGTTACCCTGTTCCTTTGTTCTTGTAAAATTGTTTGTCATGCATAGTATTATATTGTAGCTTATCCTTTTAGTGGTTATCAATTTTCAGGAAAAGATAAGTCGGAAGCTAGTAAGGTCTCGAAGTAATTTAGAAGTGTAGAAGACTTCTGGTATATATTTTGTATATGAGTTTAGGTAGTTTTTTAAACTTATCAATTTGATAATGTTTATATAGTTTGTGTATATATTATGATGGTGATTAGTATTTAGCACATCACTCTAAATTTTGTATAATTTTGGTAAATCTTAACCTTTAAATTGCAATGACTTAGGGAAAGTATGTTGTTAATAATTGGTTGGTTGATTTTTTTGCTTAGTCCTTACAATCCAATAAGAAAAAAATAGTTACGATGGTAAATGTTATGATTAAAATATATACGAAAATAAATTGTGTAAAACCATATATCTTTTAGAAATTTATACGGAAAATCAAAGAAAAAAGCACCAATTAAAAAGAAAAAAAAAATGCGGCCATATACTTTTTTGGGGTTAGTGTTCATACTATCAAATCATCATAGTAAATGTTACTATCAGAATAAGCAACCCATTCACAAAAAATATTTTCCTATAAATTTGAGCGACACTTTAGAGCAAAACGAATTAATTCGAATTTATTTACTAATTTTCATGGATTTGTTAGTTTTAAATGGCAAGAATTTTAGGGTAAAAGGAATCCGAATTCAATTATAAGTATATCATATCCCGATTAGAAAGTGGATATACATGAATTAGATTTCCTTCTTTTCCCCAATTCCGGAAAACTATAAATGAATACATCATCATATGATTGATCGATTCATTCTTTTCCCAAAATTCAAAGTTCCAATATCCATTAAACTTTGTGTTTCAAATAAAGATGAATCAAGATGAGTATCAAATAAGAGAAAACGAATTAGTTGAGAGATTCCATCAGTTGAATATTCGTTTGATCTTGATCGAACAAGCTCTACAAGAATTAATCCGCGGTTTTGATGCTCTATTTACTATTTCGTATGCTTGTAATCAAAGTTGTTTGGGTTTATCCGAGGAAACAATTTCAGAGCATCTACATGTCGAGAGCATAACCCAAGAAAAGATGGATGGTAAAGAAGACGACATCTGTGTTATTTGTATCGATAAATATGAAATAAACGCGACGATTGGGACGTTAAATTGTGGGCACGTGTTGTTGGAAATATAGAGATATTATAATTTGGCAATTTATGCTCTATCCCACATAGGTGGGAGGAAGAATTTTATGTATGTTTATAAGGCATTTAATTCCTTAAGCTTTCAAAGGATTTGGTGGAGGATTAAAGGCTAGACCCACACGCGCACCGAGCCGAGACCGATGACGCGATTTAGGCGCACTTTGCACGACGCATTGGTTGCTGGGAGCTGAGGAGCTTTCTTTTTGGCCAGTTTGGTGAAAGTCAAAACGTAACGGTCGAGCATTAAGACGACTGTTAATACCTTGGTCGTTTCGTCCGTTTTTTTGACCATCCATTATCAGTCTTTAAAGACTGTATTGATGCTGGGCGTTTCTTGATCACTGGCCTATAAAAGGAACACCATTGCAGTGTTAAAACACACCCCAAAAACACAGAAAGCTCTCTCAATTCTCTCTGCAACGTCTGCTTCTTCCATTTCCGAGTACTTAGTTTGTGTTGAACAGTGTTTCTTGCTGTAGAAACGTATTGTCTTGCTGCATCAAATCCTGGGTGTATACTTTGGAGGCTTACAGCGTATAAAGCAAGTATAAACCTTAAAGGACAGGAACTTACATTCCGTGCAGTTTGTATTTCGTCACTTTCAGGTTTGCATTTTCATTTTGTTCATTTGATTACTACTAACATTGTTACAGGATATAATCTAAACAACAATCTTTAAGGTTTATAATTTCTGTTTGTTTTATATTTTGTGACTAATCTTTGTCAACTTTCAGAAAAGAAAATGGACACTGAAATCTCCTCAACCAACTTCCGTTTGATGAATCAAGAATTCATCAAGCTTGATCGTTTTGATGGCCAGAACTACACTCGTTGGGCTGACAAAGTCTTGTTTATGCTAGCTGTGCTTAAACTAAGCTTTGTGTTGGATCCTGAATTGTCACCAATTCCCGCTAATCCAGTCCCTGCTGAGGGAGAAGCCCCTAATGTGCAAGCAATTGCTGATCTTGATAAGCAAAGGGCTCTGCGTAGAGAGTCCGAACATTTATGCTTGGGACACATCAAGAACTCGTTATCCGACCGTCTATATGATTTGTATGCTCCTATTACAAATCCTATAGAGTTGTGGAAAGCTATTGAACTCAAGTATAAGGCACATGAAGAAGGTACCAACAAGTATCTTGTGTCTAAATACTTCGAGTTTCAAATGGTGGATGATAAGTCGATCATGGAGCAAGTGCATGAACTCCAGGTGATAGTGAATAAGTTGAATTCTCTATCTATTAATCTTCCCGAGCTTTTCCAGGTTGGAGCAATCATTTGCAAGTTACCACCTTCTTGGAAAGACTTTTCCAAAAGAATGATGCATAAATCCGAGGACTACTCCTTGGATGTCCTGTTGAAACACCTCCGTATTGAGGAGGAAACTCGCAACAGGGACAAAAGGGGTAAAGTCGGAATGAGTGTTCACCACGTGTCAGGTGGGGGTCATGGTTCTGCATCTGGTTCGGGTTCTGGGTACAAGGGCAAGAAAGGGTTCAAAATGAACAAGAACATGGGACCCAAAAAGAAGGAGTTCAAGAGGCCTAATAATCATCATCAAAACAATCAATCCAAGAAAACAGGAAAGTGCCATGTTTGTGGAGAAACAGGGCATTATGCACGAGAATGTCCACTACGGAAATCGGGGCCCGTTGGTGGATCCGCAAATGCTGTTGCGGATCTAACTCACTTGATTGCCAATGTGGATCTTGGGGAATCAAACATGATTTCCACATTGACTCGTGTGATAGCAGCTCGTGGATGGTTTCTTGATTCTGGAGCTACGATTCATGTTTGTGGGAATCGTAGCAGCTTCCAAACTTATGGCCCTGTTCGTGAAGGAATGGTGGTGGCGTGTGCTGATGGCCACAGGGTGCGTGTTCAAGGTATTGGCACGGTGTTGCTAACTTTCCATAATGGAAGTATGGTCACCCTTCGTGATGTGTTGCATGTGCCGGGAGTGTCAAAAGGACTTGTGTCAGTGGCAAAGTTTGATGATAATGGTTTCAAGTTGGTGATTGAGGGTGGTAGGACCTTATTTTTTAAAGATGGGGTGTATGTGGGACAAGCCGTTAATACGCGTGGTATGTATCGGCTTGAATTGTTTGAGGGGGATGTGGGTAGTAGTCACCATTATGGTGATTCTGTTATGAATGTTGAATTTTCTGAGAGTGAGAGTGATGGTACCGCAAGTGATAGTGACAGTACCACTAGTAATGTTTTTGGTTATGAACTTAATGAAATAATGTTTTCTGATTATATTGCTTGTTCAATTTCTTTATGGCATAAACGTTTAGCTCACACTAATATTAAAAATATTGAAAAAATACAAACTAAAGGCTTGTTAAAATTAAATAATAAAGATTTTGACAAATGTGAAACTTGTATAAAATCGAAGTTTATAAAGAAACCTTTTCCAAGCGTTAAGAGAAATACAACATTACTAGAATTAATACATTCGGATATTTGTGAACTGAATGGTATACTCACTCGTGGAGAAAAGAGATATTTTATAACCTTTTGTGATGACTCGAGCCGATACCTATATGTTTATTTATTGCATACAAAAGATGAAGCTTTTAATGCATTTAAACTATATAAGGCCGAGGTTGAAAATCAACATGAAAAACATATTAAGATTCTTCGCTCGGACAGAGGCGGAGAATACTTTAATCATGAGTTTGATACATTCTGTGAAGAGAATGGTATCAAACATGAAAGAACCTCACCCTAACAAAATGGTTTGGCAGAAAGAAAGAATAGAACCCTTGTTGAGATGGTCAATTGTATGTTGAATCATTCGGGTTTGCCACACAATCTGTGGGGGGGAAGCATTGTTGACTGCATGTTATGTGCATAACAGAATCACTAGTCGTGTGATTCCTTCCAGTCCCTATGAGTTATGGAAAGGTAGAAAACCTAACTTAGATTATCTAAGAGTGTGGGGGTGTTTAGCTTATTATCGTACACCTGTTCCTAAACGATCCAAGTTGGGAGCTCGAGCTATGAAAAGTATATTCATTGGATTTGCTCAGAATAGCAAGGCATACCGATTATTGGATAAAGAATCAGGTGTCGTCGTAGAATCCAGAGATGTGGAGTTCTTCGAGGATAAGCTAATAGGAGATGATGAAAACTCCAATTCTACCTCTAATCCCATTCCAGCACCAAGTACTTCTCGAGATATTGTGACACCTTCTACAATTATAGAAGAACCACCTTCTTCTATTGTAGAAGAACCAAGGAGAAGTACAAGAGTGAGAAAGGAAAAGAATTTTGGAGACGATTTTCTATCATATTTGATTGAAGGATCTCAATCTAAGGTGACGAGAAGGGTCATTTTAGCTATTAATTTAGATGATGATCCTAAGACTTTTAATGAAGCCATGACATCGAGAGATGCTCTTTTCTGGAAGGATGCCATTAATGATGAAATGGATTCAATTATGGGAAATGGAACTTGGGAGTTAGCTGATCTTCCCAAGGGAAAGAAACCCATAGGTTCTAATTGGATCTTCAAGAGGAAGTAGCATCCAGATGGATCAATATCTGCCTATAAAGCGAGATTAGTCGCTAAAGGATATAGACAAAGAGAAGGTATTGAGTATTTCGATACATATGCACCGGTTGCTAGAATTAGTTCTATTAGAACTCTTATAGCAATATCAGCAATGAAAGGATTGTACATTCATCAAATGGATGTGAAGACAACCTTTCTAAATGGATATCTCAAGGAGGAGATATACTTGGAGCAACCTGAAGGTTTCATAGTATCCGGACAGGAAAAAAAAGTTTGTAGACTTATTAAATCACTGTACGGTTTGAAGCAAGCTCCAAAACAGTGGCATGAGAGGTTTGACACCACTGTATCTGCATTTGGTTTTAAGCATAATAGTGTTGATAGATGTATCTACACTAAATGCACATCTGAATACACCGTTGTTATCTGTCTTTATGTTGATGATATGTTGATCATTGGCACTCACCTACAAGGTATTCTTGATACGAAGAAATACCTATCCTCGAACTTTAAGATGAAAGATTTAGGGGAAGTGGATACCATTCTTGGTATTAAGGTTAAAAGAACAGATAGTCAAATTTCTCTAAGTCAATCACATTACATAGAGAAAATTCTGACAAAGTTTCAACACTTGAATTTTAAGGAATTTAACACTCCTTTCGATTCTAGTGTAAAACTTGGAGTGAACTCTGGTAGAGCAGTGGCTCAACTAGAATATGCTAGTGCAATTGGAAGCATGATGTATGCTACACATTGCACTAGACCTGACATTGCTTTTGCAGTAAGCAAGCTAAGTCAATATACTGTCAATCCCGGTACAGAGCACTGGAAGGCAGTAGGAAGAGTACTAGGATACCTAAAAAGGACTAGTAATCTTGAGTTGACTTACACGTCAAAATCTAGTATACTAGAAGGGTATTCAGATGCCAGCTGGATTGATAACAGGAGTGATTCTAAATCCACAAGTGGATGGATTTATACACTAGCTGGTGGGGCTATTTCTTGGGCGAGCAAGAAACAGTCATGTATAGCTCACTCAACGATGGAAGCTGAGCTCATTGCTCTAGCCGCTGCAGGCAAAGAGGCAGAGTGGATTAGAGATCTACTCTTGGATATCCGTTTGTGGGATACTCCAATGCCTTCAATTCCCATGTACTGTAACAGTGAGGCCACACTGTCTAAAGTATATAATTCTGTATATAATGGGAAGACGAGACACGTAGGTCTTCGTCATCATTCTGTGAGACAACTAATTGAAAGTGGTACCATCAAAGTTGTTTATGTCAAGACATCGAAGAACTTGGCAGATCCGTTTACTAAACCTCTGACGAGAGATTTGGTAACATCTACCGCGAGAGTCATGAGTCTAAAACCAAACTAGAATCGTTAGTAATGGAAACCCAACTTGAACTTAGTGCTCCTATTTTCAAGTTTAATGGGTAACAACGAAATTACTAACGATAGAAGGTACTATCAATCAAAGATAGATCCATGTGAGGTAGGATAGTACGTCGTTGCCGAGAACGAGGATGAGTTAATACTCTTAACAAAATTTTGGAGACATCTGAGCAACGAAGATGGTGTAAAATTTTGCCGATACGATCTAGAGGTGGTGCCGCCTCAAATGAAGACTGTTGGTTTGTCTTCTAAAGGGTCATGAAAAGGATTTTAGCACATGGCCATATTAGTGCTCAGGGAGAACATAAAGACGGCATATGTTGTGTGGGGGTAAACCGGGGAGGTTATTAAGGTTCTTGGTTTAAACCTATTAGGATACCATTGAATCAATCTCCTCTTGTTTGCTCACATAAACTTAGGTTTAATCTTCGTGACACCTAAGTGACAGCATCTGTCTGAATGAAAGGAAAATTTCCAACTTGGTGGGGGATTGTTGGAAATATAGAGATATTGCAAGTTGGCAATTTATGCTCTATCCCACATAGGTGGGAGGAAGAATTTTATGTGGGTTTATAAGGCATTTAATCCCTTAAGCTTTCAAAGGCTTTGGTGGAGGATTAAAGGCTAGACCCACACGCGCACCGAGCCGAGACCGATGACGCGAAATGGCGCGATTTAGGCGCACTTTGCACGACGCATCGGTCGCTGGGAGCTGAGGAGCTTTCTTTTTGGCCAGTTTGGTGAAAGTCAAAACGTAACGGTCGAGCATTAAGACGACCTGTTAATACCTTGGCCGTTTCGTCCGTTTTTTTGACCATCCATTATCAGTCTTTAAAGACTGTATTGATGCTGGGCGTTTCTTGATCACTGGCATATAAAAGGAACACCATTGCAGTGTTAGAACACACCCCAAAAACACAGAAAGCTCTCTCAATTCTCTCTGCAGCGTCTGCTTCTTCCATTTCTGAGTACTCAGTTTGTGTTGAACAGTGTTTCTTGCTGTAGAAACGTACTGTCTTGCTGCATCAAATCCTGGGTGTATACTTTGGAGGTTACAGCGTATAAAGCAAGTATAAACCTTAAAGGACATGAACTTACATTCCGTGCAGTTTGTATTTCGTCACTTTCAGGTTTGCATTTTCATTTTGTTCATTTGATTACTACTAACATTGTTACATGATATAATCTAAACAACACGTGTTTCATGCACAATGCATTACGAGTTGGTTGTTATGTAAGAATACATGCCCAATGTGTAGGGCTACTGCTTTGAAGGTATAAATATCTATTCGATCGATCAACTTGTTTTGGTAGTTTGTTCGATCGGTTTCGTGAAGTGATTGATATTTGTATACATTTATATTTGGCGTGTAATATTAGATTTTTTATTCTTTTGCAAACCATGTGCGTTATTTGTTTGGATAAATAAGTTTCATATATTTATCTTGCATGTTGTTGGGTTGATTGCTCTCTGTACTCTTTAGAAGAGTTCAATTTTGCTATAGTATACTTCCTTTGATTCAAAAATAAGTGCTACACTTTTATTTTTATGGTTTTTGAAGCAAAATAGTGTAATAATGGTTAAATTAGATTAATTGAATGATTAGTGGATAATGAGTCCCACACATTTTGAATAAAGTGGGGTTAATGATATTTAAAAGTAAAAAGTAAGGGTAATGAGTCATTTCACTTTGTTAAAGTAGATAGTTAGTGGGTGTGGGTCCTACTATTTTTTGTTATTTATGGAAATTATAGTACTTATATTAAATCACTCATTTATGGAAAGTGTAGCACTTATTTTGAATCGGAGGAAGTATTTATTTATAACTGTGCGCCAAATTAATTTTATAACTAAACTTTTAAGAAGCAACCCATTTAGTTGCACATAATCATTAAAAAGAAAGAAAAAAAAACCCATAAATTTGAATATCTAGTTTTTTCTGCTTACGAAATGCTTACGCTTACCAAAAGGACTAGGGCATCTTGTCAAAAGCAAAAGCGAGCGGTGACTCTATCGGAATCTATAAAACTCGACTGGAAGCGGGTGGAACCCACAATTTAATCTGTCATGTCTAGAGGTCTATGCCCTTAACCACTGCGTGTTTACTGACACACTATCCCACCTTAGGGTAGCCCCCTTATTTCAAATAGAATACCTATCCTATTAGCTCTGAATAGCTCTGAAGCAGGAAAGATTCTTTGCTTTTCTACACTACATTCTGGACGGAAAGGAGATGGTTGTTGAACATCTTCCTAGGCCCCTTCCATTGTACTCTTCCCTTCTTCTTCCCCTCCGACCTGTGCTATCCATTATGCATGCAGTATTATAATATTAGTCGGTCTTGGGTCTAGGAAATGCCAACAGAGAAGCAAGCCGAACCACCATAAGCGGATCCTGAGCATGAGTCAGTACGTCAACAATCATAAAAAAAAACCTCCATATAGCACATTTCCCAATATAAGGATTCTTTGTCAGGTCTTTCCAATGCCGGGGACAGCAGCAAACCACCTTTTTTATTCACAAATGATTGTGATTGTGGAGTTGAGGCAGGGAACGGTGCTAGACGACTCGGCGATTCTACCCTACCTTTTTCCCAGGATTTGATTGCTGCTTGACGAGAAAAAACCGCATGTTTGGCTCTATATTCAGCTTTTTGGCTTAGTAAGCTCTTCTTTCTCTTTCAGGCACTCTACCTCAGCAAAGGATGCGATGAAGGAGTCACCATCTGTCACATGGGTGATCAGGGCGGACATTGTTCTTTCGTCAGTGCAGTCTGATTGGATCTGAGGCAGAATGGATAGATAGAGTCTGGTTTCGCCAGCGCTCCTGTCCCTTTCCCGAGAGGATGGCTCCCCCCTTGGGCTAACTCAATGACCACACCCACTTCTCGTTCCTACCCGACCTTACTTCTGAAGGCGAATAACTCATTATCGATAAGAGAAATTCGTGATCCGAGCATTAAGATAGAGTAAAGCACACAAGCAACTAAGACAGAAGGAACTGGAACAAGGTTTACTCAACTCATCTCGACACGCATCTTGACTCAACTAGACTCGTGACAACCTATATAAAGAATTTTTAGGTTATTTAATGAAAAGAAATTATCTGATTCATTGAACGCTATCTCTTCGCCTGCGGTGCCACTTGTCGTTCAGGAAGTAAATTAACTTTTCGGGGGAAGATAGTTTTAGCTTCCTTTCCCTTTTGCCTCGAATGACTGCTTTAAAGTCAATTGTGATAGAGCTCTTTGAAAGGAGGTTAAGGCATCTGGATTAGGTGTAGGACTAAGGGACTGAATTGGCACCATCTTTTCAGCTATGTCAAAGAGTCATTTCCACGCCACGGATGCTGGGGTTGTCTAAGCCTGGGCTGTCTACTATGGAATGAAGCTAGCATTGGAAGCTTTCTTTTACCGAATAGATGTGGAGACAGGCAGTGCAATGTGGGAGCCGTGCTCCAACAAGACCCGAGCCTAGCATTGGACACATTGTGGATGATATTAAAGCTATAATTTCTTCTTTTTAAGTTTCTAATTGAATGCGGATACTCATAAGAATGGTAAGAGGGTGGCACATCAATTAGCTAAAGGAAAATACAATCAGCAGAAGATACATCATTGATTGAGTTCAGCATAAGTATTACAAACAACCTACCTTTATATATCCTTTATTTCTTCCTTTTACTCGAGTAAAATCATAAACTGGAATAATAAATAGCTCATACTAGAAAATAATAATTATAAACTATAATTGTCTCTCAGTAAGTAGTAGTAGAAGACATAACTTATTACTACAATTTCACTCTCTCTCCCCATTACATAACAAACATGTTTTCTTTTTTTACAACAATTCGTCATAATCACCAAATATGGTTGACAATAACATTCCTTGCACAAATTCCGATCTTTTGCTCCTTTCTTCCTTGTCTTCCATTGACAATGGAGCTTTTCTGCGTGCACATATTACAAAAACACCCCTGGTTAATATGGCTAATAGAAAAGGTAGGAAAAATACGAACTTATCTTCTAATAATACTAACAAAATACCAATTCCTTAGCATCCTATTTATTATGTCATTATTGTTTTCTATGTTATTTGGCAAAGTAAATTACATATCTTGTGAATTTTCATGTCCTAAAATAATTGACTTAAATAATTATAAGGATAACTAAATCACTACCACAAAACATTCTATTCAAGAGAGTACCTATACTTTTTTCCCTCATGGATTAAATTCCTTCTCAATTTTCTATTGAACTAATTTATCACATTTTTTCTTAATTAGTCAATTTACATATATTATCATAGTAAACTATCAAGGGCAAAAAACAAAAAAAAAAAAAACATTTTCTAATGGGTCATAAACATGGTGACGTGTTTGGGTTCGCAGGTTGAAAATCCTAACCCAACCCAATTTTTTTAGCTAAACGGGTTGAGATTTTCAACCCATCCTATTTATTAAATTTATTAAACATGTTGGGTCATAAACAAGTTGACCTGTTTTTGCAAATAGGTTAACCCATTTAAATATCATAATATACAAAAATAGAGAAGAATAGTATATTAAGAGACAAGGTAAATGAATCGTCAAAACTCAACATACGGGTACAACGACAGATGGACTAAATTAAGGTTTATTTAAATTAAATATCTAAATATAAAGAAATATTAAATAAATAATAATAAATTATATATATTTAATATACATCTAATATTTAAACGGGTTGGCGGGTTGTAAATGGGTTGCAAAGCTAAACCCAACCCAACATGTTTATATCACAAACTATACTTTAGTAACTAATAGTTCCCAACTATAAACTGGCATAAGAAATACTTACATGAACCCTCATAACATTATGGTACTAAAAGAATATTCTTAAAGATTTCAAAAAGTACAAGTTAAGTGAGGTTAATCTGAGACTTGTACATTAATATCATAAGTTATGTATGTTTTATTGTTTTTAACCCTATAGGTTAAAGGGACATTTATACTTCCCAAAACTACATCACCCTTTACCAACTAAATCCAAAAGAGTAGACCGTTTTGCAAAAAGACTTTTTAAAAAATATATATTAAATGGAAACCATGAAAAAAAACATAAGTGTTTTTCAAAACCTACGCACCCTTTTACAAACCTAGATGAATTAGAGTAAGTGTCTAACTCAAATGATGATTTCAATTTGTTTTACAAAGATAAACGAATATTCATATTCAGATTTCAAAAAACAAGTTAAACAGAATGCACAATCTCACAGTTAAACAAAAACCAGGTTTAACATGATCCTTTCAGCACATATTTATATAGAATTCATGCAAAAGTATGAAGTATCTTACCTTTCAGAAGCTTTTTCAGTTGTGATTTTGGTTACAGCAACTGATTCAGTTGATTGAGTGCTCCCCAAGTCATCAGCAATTGGCAAAATAAATGATGATAATAATGGATCAGGTGCTGAATTTGTCGATTGATTTAAATAAGATGATCCACCAAATAATGACTGCAAATTTCCTTCTCTAAGTTCCCGCCTTAATAACGAAAGTGTTGATTTCCGACTTTTTCTCTTCTGTTGCATGTATCTTTTAGTTAAAGATTTCACATATTAACTTCCAAATAATTAATCATAACTCTAGACTAACTAGACAAATAAAACTAATAATATATATATATATATACACACACACACACACGAAAAGGATATCTTGAATATGTTTCCATGTTGTAAGGTTATATGTGCTACCATATCAACTCCCACCCTCACTGCACAAACTGGACACACCTGCAAAAAAAAACCATAAAATTATAAACAAACTTATCATTAAGGCTTAGCTAATAAAGGTAGCTTATATGAGGCAAAATTAGTGTAAAATACCCCATTATTGGCTTCAAGATGATGTTCATCATCAATATGACAACACAAACCCACTAAATCGAAATAACCACTGCAAAAGGGGCATGGAAATTCCTCCCTGATATCATCATCCATCTCAATGTCCTCGAACCCCATGAACATATCTGAATCAAATTTATCGGATTTTTTAATCAATTCACAGAAACGTTCTAGTAAAGTCATAAATAACAAGTAAAAAAAACCCTAAATTAGTAATTGATGGTTTACCAGATGATCGTGATTGAAGAGCATACTGGTAACGCTTAGATGTAGAAGATAAACGAGCAGCCCAAGAGTCGGCGTCCATATTTGACGAGTGGAAGATGTTGAATTGGAATTAAGATCAAAGTGAATTAGGGTTTACGGAGTTGAAAATTTTTCGATTTGAGAAGCAATTGAGATTGAATTGAAATCGGGGATGATGAATTTAGGGGAATTGGGGATTTGAGTCGGCAATTGATGGAGATGAGAGCGATTGAGGGCGGTTTGGTTGGTTTTGATTTTAGGGGAAATGAAGAATAGTGGTGCTGGTTTGCTTTTTACAGGTGATTTCACCCCAAAAAGGAAGACTGAAATACACTTGTTTTATGTCTTAACTCGATTACTTCTATAAACAACTTAACAACTTGCATTTAACATTTTAATTTCAATTAGAAAATATTAAAATGAGAAATTATATTTCTTCTTATACGTATATTTTACCTACCAATATTCTTAAGTTTTACATGTCTAATCTAGTATTTTTTTTCCTCATATTATCATCTTTTGAGCAATTGTCATGACTAAAATTATTTTTAATTAGAAAAAAAATATGCTTTACATCTTAAACATTTTCTCCTCTTACCATCACATTTGATTTTCTATATCCTTATTTAGACATGTTAATTAAACACATATATAATTTTTCTTTTAGTAAAATAACAAAAAAAGATGTTGTATATACTTCAAAAAAAAAAAAACTCGCATATCTTATATATACAACAACAATAATATCAAATTTCTTCAAATAAGGGGTATAAGGGAGGTAAGATTTAGACATTTATACCAGTACTCGGATGTAGAGAGACTGATTTTAGAAAGACTTCTGACAAAGTACGAGTGAGAATTTAAAAGTGTATATGAGATGTGTGCATGGTTATAAAAACATACACATGTGAATAGATGCGAGAATGAAATATGTAAGAAAATGTGTGCATGTGGCGTGTGTGCGAGAGAGTATGGCGAGTACGCAAAAAAAGTGTAAAAATGTGTATGTGTGCATGCGGCGTGTGTTGGAAGTTGTGTGAATATGCAAATAACATCAATCCAAAAAATATATACATACTTGCAAGCATATAGACCATGTAACTCTTTTTATCAAGAGACTCCTTAGTAGACACGGACATATAATCATGTAAGTCTAATTATCCTAACGATCCTATAAGTTAGTACCCAATAAACAAGAAAGTACATACCTCCATAGACATATGACATATCACTAATCCTCCAAGGGTCCCTATCAAAGATCATGTATTCTTTCAGGCTAAGATCTTTCATTTCACGGTTGACTACGTCTATCTACCTATGGTTTGGCATCCCCCTTCTCCTCGAGTCAATGACTGTGAGAGTATCCACCCTCCCAATTAACTTTATTTGTAGTATTCTCTTTACATGGTCAAGCCAATCATAATAGTATTATTGTTGTTGTAACTACAATAAATATGATCCTACACCTTTTTTGTATTGTTCATAATTTAGAAATAACGAAATTTGAAATTATTATAATTGAGCAACACTTCATTTAAAAGCTTACTTCAAATTATACACATATTATGTACCAAGTCTCTCACATGCCTTAATAACCGAGCTACAAGTTAGAGGCAATTATACTCATTTTATGTTTGTTACATAAATACCCTAGTTTAAAAAAGTTCGTCGCTCACCAAGGCTTAAGGTTTAAAATGTGTTAAAGTCTAACATGGCTTACTCTTGCCCAATGTCGTAAATCGGTCAGCGGTTAACCACCTTCAAGAGATTAATCGGTTTTTAGGCGGGTACAGACAAGAGAATTTATTTCTAAAAAATAAATATTAGTAATATCCTAGACAAATAACTAAATTACTAGATAATCATGTTTAAACTAAAAACTATAGGCATAAGTCCATAACAAAAGATAACTAAATTAGTCACTAACACAGAATAGAGAAATGGTATTACTCACCACAAAATCACATGTGTAATCCACTAATTCTCTTTACTCGTATCATCTCTTTATTTTGACACTTATCTTGATTAAGTGAGTAGGTAAATAAGTAGGCACAATCAATAGGCACCAATACTATTTCTCTACAATATATAAACCATCTTCTAATTGTTGTTTCCAAACCTTCCATGATTGATCGGCCTCACTACCGGACTCTCATAAAGTTTTCTTGTAGTTCTAGAACTATATCGGGTACTAAAAATTGATTGGCCTCCATAGCTCTATCAAACGCATCCCAATATGGTTCACATGCAACTTCATCTCCATCCATTCGATGGCTGTGATGGTTCTTCGCTATCAACAAGCCACTCTTGAGCCGAGGGACTATTATTTACCAAAAGCACTTCCATATTCCTATTTTTTCTCCTTTTGTTTTTATCCATCAAATTAGAGTTGAATTGGACATAAACAAGATTGTTCAACTTGTCTACCTCCAATCCATTTCTTTCTTCGTATGTATCTACAAAGTTAAAAGTAACAAATTGTCATTAAATCATACAATAAAATGACATAATTATAATAAAGAAAATTTTGCATATAAAGTTAAAAAATAGTTTACTAACCCCTTCAAACGTGCTCTAATTTCTTTAACCCTGATGAACTACTAATTAAAGAAAGAATCCTCATTGCAATCCTTTTCAAATGACGAGTCGAACCACCTAAAGCTCCCCACCAATTTGCTACATTTTTCATATATAATTGTTTTTTATTAAATCGATATATATATATATATATATATATATATATATATATATATATATATATATATATATATATATATATATATATATATATATACTAGCCTATAACCCGTGATAAATCACGGATGGCTTATAAAATCTTTCGATTCTAAACCGGTCAGGTCAGATTAAAATGATACAATTTTTATTTAAAGTTTCCAACTTTTTGCAACTAATTAGTGTCCTAAATATAAGTTCCAAACGAATTGAAAAGAAAACATAGTCATATCTATTGGCTTTCTCAGCAAATAATTAGGAAGTCTGCATGATTACCTCGTAAAAATATGTGGCAAGTGCCCTAGTCTCTCAAGCTCAAAAATAGTACACATCCAACACAATTTATAAATTCAGACAAAAAATAATTAGAAAACATCTCTTTGTAGACAACATCTTTGGCCCCTTTACGTATGAAATCTGTTTTGGGTCATGCTCCAACCCATTCAATTGCCAAAAGTATTAGAAAAATAAGCATACTACCTTGTATGATTCTATCCTAAACACCATTGACTTTGAGTGTCTCTGTTTTTACCACCTCTGGGTGTTTGAGATATTTTGGCTCGCCTAATCTGATTACCGGATCTTTAGAGATATTTTTCATATGGAAGACTAATGAGACTATTTTGATTCTCATAGAATCTGCACATACCCAAATGATGTAACATCATATGATCATGTAATGCAACAAAGTTCTCACCTACAAAATAACATTGAGATCATAATATTTAATACTCCCTCCGTCCCACAAAAAACTTCCCATTTCACCTAAAAATTTTGTCCCACAAAAAACTTCCCATATGAGAATTGGAGGGACCCACTTAATAGATTAATATTATCTCATTTTATTACCAAACACCCCACCACCAACTAACTCCTAAAAACATGTGCCCAAGTCAAATGAGAAGTTTTTTATGGGACGGGGGGAGTATATATTTTAAAATATGTAAAAAGGGCATACAATATAAATATTAGAATCTGCACATACCCAAATGATGTAACATCATATGATCATGTAATGCAACAAAGTTCTCACCTACAAAATAACATTGAGATCATAATATTTAATACTCCCTCCGTCCCACAAAAAACTTCCCATTTCACCTAAAAATTTTGTCCCACAAAAAACTTCCCATATGAGAATTGGAGGGACTCACTTAATAGATTAATATTATCTCATTTTATTACCAAACACCTCACCACCAACTATCTCCTAAAAACATGTGCCCAAGTCAAATGAGAAGTTTTTTGTGGGACGGGGGGAGTATATATTTTAAAATATGTAAAAAGGGCATACAATATAAAAAAATATTCAAAATTTCCCATCAGATGAATTTAGAATCATACAGGTTAAGGACTGACTTACCAAAAGATTATCCGCAAATTCAGGGTAACCCGAAATGATGCTTAATTTGAAAAAGAAATTTATGATAAAATTACAAAAGTTTAATAGGGGAGTTTTAAATTACCGAACATAAATCATGGCAGAATGAATCATTGTGTTCTGACCAACTCAGAACCATCTTTGACCGGAATTCTCAAAAGGTCAACTCTACCCGATATAATCAATTTACAATGTTGCATCATTTAAAGTATTAACTTCTTGCACATCTGTTTTTTTCTTGATTTATGAACTCATTTACACTCGAGTACTTCAGCAACTGCCATTGCAAATTCCTCAGCATGATTTTGACCCGTACGAAAACCAGACCCGTTACTCAACCCGCCCATCTTACCATCTACTTAATAAGTTATTTTTACAAATATTAGACAGTTATTACTGAAAAACAATAACAGTTATAATTTATCCCCAACCTTTAACATAAAAGAATCTATATGAATTGTACGCTATTTAAGACTACCCTAATGGTTCATAGTTCGTACCCGAGATACTGGAATAACAATACAATTATAAATTTTATGGGAAGTTATAATCTATATTTGTGCTTGAAAAAATTACTCACATTGATCGATAGTGTTGGCCAGGTTGCTTTTTACCGAGTACCCAAGGGACATACACCCCATCATTCACCCCATCATTTTATCAGGAGTTATTACACCACCATTATCTATCATCAAATATAAAAAAGTATTAGTGATATATTATTTTAATCACAAATTATGTATGTATTGTAAAATTAAGTGATATACCTTCGACCAACAACATCTTACAACCATATTTTTCGTTATTTAGTACGCCTACATTAACATAAGTATCAACGGTGATCAAATAAAATTCATGAGAACATCATGTAACAGAGTTTAATACCTCATCCAAAGGATTGTGAAGAAGCTTAGCCAAAGCTAAAAAGGGAAAAAAAATAACATAAAAATCAATCGTCAGTCATAAAACATATAATTGAATTCTCTCAATTACATAAAACTTTGATAATCAATAACAATTACTTCTTCAATCTCTAGAAAGCATAATGGAAACATGGATATTGGCTACCATTTAAGACACCCTCCTAAAAAATTGTTATTCGTTTAAGTAAGAATCCTTCGAGTATATACTAAAAAAAATGACTATCATTACTTGTAAAAAATATATAAATTGGCTTCAACTTACATCTGCAAAACTACAAATTAAAAAAATATGCTTTATCATGAACACATAAACTACAGTATATGGAAAAGGAAAAACTATGCTATTGAATTGAGCATTTTATCAAACACCTGGTGGACAATGGATCGTTTTTGTTGAAAGTTAAAATTTAATTAAATTTACCTAAAATCTGAAAACTGATAAATCCCTAAAATCAACAATCTTTGAACACATAAAATACAATATAAGGAAACACTGATTCAATTGTGTGAAGTAGACAACATACCAGACAACCAGAAGAGAAAGGCACGTGAAAGTCTGTAGAGAGTGTCTAAGGTTGAAGGTTGACATGTGAAATGAAATGGGTTTAAGGGCGATTGTGAATCTGGGGGCGATTCTCTCAATTACATAAAACTTTGATAATCAATAACAATTACTTCTTCAATCTCTAGAAAGCATAATGGAAACATGGATATTGGCTACCATTTAAGACACCCTCCTAAAAAATTGTTATTCGTTTAAGTAAGAATCCTTCGAGCATATACTAAAAAAATGACTATCATTACTTGTAAAAAATATATAAATTGGCTTCAACTTACATCTGCAAAACTACAAATTAAAAAAATATGCTTTATCATGAACACATAAACTACAGTATATGGAAAAGGAAAAACTATGCTATTGAATTGAGCATTTTATCAAACGCCTGGTGGACAATGGATCGTTTTTGTTGAAAGTTAAAATTTAATTAAATTTACCTAAAATCTGAAAACTGATAAATCCCTAAAATCAACAATCTTTGAACACATTAAATACAATATAAGGAAACACTGATTCAATTGTGTGAAGTAGACAACATACCAGACAACCAGAAGAGAAAGGCACGTGAAAGTCTGTAGAGAGTGTCTAAGGTTGAAGGTTGACATGTGAAATGAAATGGGTTTAAGGGCGATTGTGAATCTGGGGAGCGCAACATGGTTTACCATTGGGAAAGAACACAAGTTTGAAGGCGATTTAGGGTTTTTCACGATCGGGAGATGAAAGCAATGATAAACGGAAATCATTAATAAGATTGATTGTTAAAGGTGATCGGCTGATGGTGTAAAATGATGCAAGCCTTTAAAACAGTAGAAAAAAATGATTGTGACGAAGGATTGAGATGACGAAGGATTGAGATTGTGAAAAGTGAAAACCCATGTGAAGAAAGAGAACATGGTGTGAAAATCAATTTTGTTAAATTCTATTAGAACTTGTACGGTGTGCATAAAAGATTGTTATGACCTATGTGGCTTTATATATGCCATGTGGCTTTTGGAATTGCCATGTGGCTTTAGGAGTTGCCATGTGGCTTTAAACCTTTTGTTTATTATATATAAAGATAAAGATATATATATATATATATATATATATATATATATAGTGTACAATTCAGCGCAGAACCCATTTAAGTTACAGAACCACAGAACTATTTCTTAACCAATTAGAATTAAGATAATTCAATTTAATATAATTATTTTCTTTTTGTTCATGAGGGCATGATAGGAATTTCAACAACCAAGTTATGTATAGTAACTGTCCGACGTACTTTTAAATGCCTCCTAAAAATAGACGTCTCCTAAAAATAGGGTAAGTTCGTTTGCGTATAACAATCCAATTAATCTGGTGCTACTATATTCATTATCATCGCCATCTTTTCCAGAAAACCTGCAAAATTCAGTAAACTCGTATAAAAACGATGATGAAATTTTACCATACATGGATGTTTTACCATTACTACATTTTAAACATAAAATCTTTTACGTATACATCATTTGTACATTTCCATCCATGTTGTAACACATTTTCACATTCAATGTATTATTGTTTTTACATCCAATGTTTTTTAATTTGTCGCCAGTTTACAAAAACATTATAAACATCTCCTGTTTTTAATATTCTGATATACGTACATCCATGTCATACGACACTTAATGTCAGAAACATGCAATCTCATGTTTTTTATATTCTGATATACGTACATCCATGTCGTGCGACACTTAATGTCAGAAACATGCAATATTTAGCCAACTCCAAATATTTATTAATAAAAATTCATGTTCAAAACATCTAATGTTTTTAACTTTTGAATATATATAGTTACGTTGTATACATTAACTATTTTAATAATTAACTAGGATAATTATTTGAATAATTTAGGTGATAATAATTTTAGAAAACAATATTTGCATAATTTTTAATATCCCACGTATGGAATAATGAACATACATTGATCATTGATGTATGTCACACACACATTCATGTCCCACGTACGGAAATAGATTGGTTTATTTGGTAGGTGCGTGATTAAGGATATTTTACATATTTAAAATATAAAATATTAACACAGTACCAATTATACCCTTCTTGAAGATAAGAACCCGTTTTTAACTTCCTATTAGTTACATTAATGCGATCTAATATAATAGCCTTACATTACAAAGATTAACGGTCAAGATCAATTCAAAGAATAGTTCTGCGGTTCTGTACCTTAAACCGGTTCTGCGCTGAATTGGACCCTATATATATATATATATATAGAATATGGATCAAGAAAGAAGTTGAGTTATTTAGAGAACTTAAAGAATCAATTAGGAGCATTGATATAATTAAAACAAGTAAGGACATTTAAGGGTATAATTGTCATTTCCCCCCCTCTTATAACAAATTAACAATATACATCGTCCTTTTTGATTTTCCCTCTTTGTGTGTGTTTCAATTTTCCTTCCTCGTCTTCTTCACATCTCCTCTAAAGCTTCATCAATGGTTTTTCTAATTAGAACCTTATTTGACTAAGCATCTCAAGATCGCAGCTCCTCACAACCAAACCATACGCAGCTTCACATATCCATATACAGCTTCAATCGCAGCACCTCCACATCTCCATACGCAAATCGAAATCGCAGATCCACATCTCATATTTCAAATAACCATACGCAGCTCCATCAATGGTGCAAATCCAAGTACCATTTTGAACCCTACATCAGCTGCTCCAATTTCAAATATGTACCAATTTGAACCCTAAATGAGCTAAGAATCATGAATTAGCTCATATACGAACCCTAAATCAGCTCCTATATGAACCCTAAGTCAACTACAAATGAGGGAATCAAATTAAACTCCAGGTAGGTCGCAGATCTGATCCATTCTTCAACTCCTTTCGATTTCTTCATGTGATTGATGTATTAATTAAATATCTCTAAATTTTCATTCAGTGGCTACCGAATCTGATTTGCAATTACATCTAGAACTGCATAATGATGGTAATTTGTTGATTTCGATACCTTTTTTTTACAATTTCAATAATATTTAGTTGAATGTTTAAGATGATGTGTTTGTGTATGATTTGATGAATTTGTCTAACATAATGTTTGTCTATGATATGTTAGTAATCATTATTCAGATATGTTTTCTTGTAGTTTTGTTGATGGATATGTTTAATATGATGAATGATTTATGTGATTGGTCAATATGCTAAAAATTAATGTTCATTTTCTGATTTTGAAATTCATATTCACAGCTGCATTTGCATTTTCATTCTGACAGTTGCATTTGCATTTTCAATATACTTGGTTATTCAATAAAAAAATGTGTGTCTCTTTCTTATGTTCATGCTGATGGTGTAAAGTAATTCAAAATCATCGACACTTGTGTTGAACCCATGCTACTAAATGATTCTATTGGTAGAGTCAAGGATGCAAGATTCTATAATGAGGTTGTTTTAAACCTTTTACCTATTACCTGTTGCATTTGCATTTTCATTTTGTAAACTTCTGTGACATTTTAACAATTTTTCTTGTAGGTTGTTTATAATTTCTATGGAGGAATTATTTGTACATGCAAACGATATGAAAGATTTGGACTTCTTTGTAGACATATATTCTATTTTCTCCACGTATGCAAGTTCACTAATGAGGCCGGATTTAATGAGTTTAATTATTAGTGACATGTTAGGTGTTGAACAACCAGAGATAGTTGATATTCATGCCCCTCAAGGTATTCTCATTTTGTGATTTTGCATTACCATTCTCACAGTTGCATTGCATCTTCATTTTAATTATATTTAGTTATCCTGAAATTTCAAACATCTGATTCAGATACTGACATTTGCATTTTCATACTTACAGTTGCATTTCATTTTTATGTAGTTACATTCTGAAATTTTAACCAAGTGTTTTGAATGCTGGTTTTTCATTTGCATTTTCATTTTCGAACTTGCATTTGCATCTGCATTTTCATCATTATTCATATTTATTCCTTGAAATTTTTAGTAGCTTTTTGAAATGCTGGCATTTGCATTTTCATACTTACCGTTGCATATTCATTACATGTAGTTATTTTCTGAAGTTTCACCCTCTTTTTAATTTCTAATTATTTTGTTTTCTTATAGATTTTTATCATGTTCCAGCTTCTCTACGAATTGGTTTTGAAAACGTTTGCTACATAAGATGAATGAAGCTACTGTTAGGGTTGATATTGGTCATCATATTTTATCAAAGGTTTGTGGAGCACAAGGAGTTGGTTTTAGAAAGCTTGATACTAAAAACTATAATATGGAGAAAGTGTAGTCATTGTGATAGCTATGATCCGCGTAATATTTGTAGTTGTGTCTAGAAAGACAAAAAAGTAGAACATGTAAAAATAAAATAAAAAATACAACAAGTATATGAGCATGATTTTCTTGAATGACACATTTTTTTATTGGTTTTGTTTTATATTCTTATCAAATATAGTTAAATGTAACGCCCTAAAAATTATTGTAATTATATTATCGACTTTTTATAAAAAAATTTTATGTGATATTTATTTATTTGAGATTTTTACGAGTTGTGTGCTTTTAAGTGTATTTAATTCGAGTAAAATAAATATACATTTATTCTTTTAATGACAAGAGTGTCATTTAATTGGTGTTCATTTAATCACGAGGATTAATTATTTAATAACTAGGGTGTTATTTAATTCTTGAGAAATTATCTACGAAGTAATTAAATGTGTCGTGACATTTAATCTGGAGATTAGCTAATTAACTTAGACGTTTAGTAATTCTCAAGGCTGGCCGACCCCCTCTCCTATTCTTTTCTTACCCAGCCCATGTATTTTCCTTTGTCTTTATCCCAGGCCGAGTAGAAGAGTTATCCTGGTTTTGTGTGTTCTAAAGTTGAACCCGAGAAAGAATGAGTCCAGCAAGTGAGGATTGGACTTGTGCATTGTCATTCCTTGATCGGCCCATGAAGTTTGCAATGGCGGGCTAGAGGCCCGACCCTTCTCCTGATTAGTAAGTTACGTTATAAGGCTACCCAATCCCTAATTCGGCTGCATCTTCCCCCCAGCCTCATTGGTGTCGAGAGCATCTCCATCCTGGTCGATTCGAGCAGTGGCAAGATCAAGTGATTGAGCATGCCAGTGTTTATCCCGTGTGATAATTTTGGTATTTTATTTCTTTAATCTTGTTTCCTAACCTCATCGATCCTTTTTCTAATCATGGATTAATTCTGTTTCTTATGATCTCTGTCGATATTAGTAAGCAATTAGAATATTGCTTTTTGTGGGTTATAAGATCGAAGGTGTTAAGCAAAAGGTAGGGGCGAGAGTTGTAATTAATGGAGACTCGTGTGAGAAACAATTATCTGGTGGGGTATTTCCGATTCATCAATTGGATTCGGACGGCGGTGTAAATTGTTTAGATAAGAATCCTTGCAAGCATGAATTCGTGAGATTTTTTGAGTGATGGTGGAGGTATAGTTATTTTAATCTTGTATGTCGGCAAATGATTTCATAGAATAAATATTGAGTTGGTGGTGACTTCTTTATTTTGTTTTTGGCGTAGGGATTGTGACCAGCCACATGGGTGGTGTTTTTCTTTTATTTTCAACCCATGGAAAAATCAGCATAGAGATTGATGGCGTTGTGATTCCATTGTCGAGTGTTTCCGTCGTTTCTTGAATCGATTGTAGGGTATAATTCTAATCCCTTTTCTATAATAGTTTTTGTAGCGTTTGATTGTGTCTTGGTTCGTAGGACATAATCTTTTACCCATTCTTTTTGTTTTGTATGGTATCTATTGTGTACTCCCTCCGTCCCTAAATAAAGTTCCCATTTGTGTTGGGCACAATATTTTAGGAGATAGTTAGTGGTGGGGTATTTGATATTACTTTTGATTAAAATATAAGGTTTGATTGGAGAGAGAAAGTGTTTTAAGAGATAGTTAGTGGTGAAAGTATTAGTAATAATATTATTATATTAAGTGGGCCCCTTATGTTTGAGAAATGTGAACTTTATTTAGGGACAAAACTTGAAGGGCAAATGGGAACTTTATTTAGGGACGGAGGGAGTAGTTGTTAATATCGTTTTCTTATTTTAACAAAATATTTACTTCTCATGCCGGGATTCAAAACGAGTTTTAAACGCCATGCTGAATTTTTTTTACATAACTTGTAGCCTGAGTTTGAGTCCGTTTTTTCACACTTAAAATACGTTTTTAAATTTTTGGCACGTGATAGTCTCTAGTTTTCGAAGTCCTCTTTCCGTTGCCGCTGACGGCTCGTTAATCCGATTTACTATTTAAAAGATATCACTGTTTTAGTAAAGTGTCGCAAAAGCTTTTTCGGTTCAGCTATCCTGTTTTGTAACCAAGTTTTTTTATATACTTAGAGTCTGTTTTGGACAGGGGTCGTGAGAGAGTAAATTGTAGTAATCTGAGAATTCTAGCAGTGGTTAAAATTGGGGGATAATATAACATACGGTTTGGGAGTTATAGCAGTTCCCGCGGGGTGTCGGGTTCTGGCAGATTACTAGGAATTGAGTTTTGAGCCGAGTTTTAATCCTAGCTTTATTATGTGATGTAGGACCCTTTAGGAACTGAATTGTGACTTGTACGTGCCGAGGATACTCCTAGGAGCATACGTCTATTCGAGGTGGGTGATCTCACTATAAACTTGCATTTAATTTCGTTTCATGATTTCGTGCTATGTGTCATGAACTGCTATTGCTTGTGTTAAGGCAAAAAGCCTTGCCCCTTTGGATCTTAAGATAACAAAACAACCTAGACTAGCTTTGATTTATATGTAGAATAATATAGCTAAGTTTAGGTCTGATACTGAGTGATCAGTATTGGAACTCAGTATCAGTACTCAGTATCAGATAGTGATACTGAGTAGAAGGACTGAGTGATACTCAGTATAGTAACGGACTAAGATCAAATCCCTTGATCTTAGTCATTTTCCTTACTTAGTCCTTCGGTTACTCCTTTGCTCATCATGTAAGATCTCTATAACATTATAAATAGAGATCATCTTGCAAAGGAGTACTCACCAATTCACTTTACACTTTCATATCTTTGTAATTGATCAGTGGTCTTGTTATTCCGCAACAAGCCACTCTTAGTGGATTTGTACACCGACTCTAATACTGTGTTTTACACTTTAATTGTCTTTTGTATAATCAATCTAATCAATTAACTAACAAACCAGGGGTGTTGTGACCTAACAACTGGTATCAGAGCAGGCTAAATAAACTCTTATTTAGTCGATCTATAACCCTGGCAGCCATTTCCTACATCTATCCCTCCAATACTCAAAAATCCAAAATGTCTACAATTGTTGCACCAATTATGTCTGGAAAAGGGAGTACCCATCTTTGATGGAAAAGACTTCCATCAATGGAAGCTCAAAGCTCAGTGGTATCTTGAATCTATTCACCATGAGATGCTCACTGTGCTAAATGATGGTCCCATCATTCCACAAACTGTGGAACCTGTTGCTGCTACTGATGATGCTCCTGAGGGCATAAGATCTGTACCTAAACTAAAGCACAACTGGACTGATACTGACCGTCAATTGTATGCTTTAGACTCCAGAGCTAAAGGGGTGATTGGTAATGCTGTTACCAAAGAGATACTTAATGCAATTATGAAATTACCAACATCAAAGGCTATGTGGGATAGTCTATCAGTCACCTATGAAGGCACAGCAAAGGTGAAGTTGCAAAGAAAAAGCAACATGAGAAGGAAATATGAAAATTTCTTTTCAACTCCTAATGAAGACATCACCACTCTCTATAACAGGTTTAATACTGTTATCCATGATTTAATCAGTGTAGGCATTGTGAAAGAGGAAGGAGAGCTTGTTCAAAAGTTCCTGGATAGTCTCCCTCAACAATTTCTTGACATGACAAATTCTGTCAATGCTGCTAACAACATTGAATCATACACTCTTCAAACTTTGTATGGTCTAATGTTGAATCATGAGGAGAATAATGCTGCAAGACTGATCAACTAGAAGAAAACTGACAAGTCTTCCACTGGCATGGCTCTAGTTGTGCAACAGGCCTATACTGTGACTGAGCCAGATGAACCAGAAGTTGATCTTGCTGATGCTGAGGCAGAAGAGCTTGAAACTCAAATGGCTCTTATGTCTATGAAGCTGGATCAGTTGAAGAAGAAGAGGCTTGGTGTTAGCTCTTCTAATACTGATCCAAGATCAGGTCTGTGCTATAGGTGTGGAAAGCCTGGACATATTGCTGCAAATTGTCATACCAAGTCTTCTGAGACTGACCAAAATGACAAGATTGCATACCGAGCAAAAAGGTATAGAGACAAATATGTCAAGCTGAAGAATTGGAACAAGGGAAAGAGGGCAGAAGGGAATGGAGCATCTCATCAAGCACTTTACTCAGAAGCCTGGATGGATGAAGAATTAAGTGATGATGAAGAAGAGATTGAGAATAAAGCCTTTATGGCTTTCACTGAAGATGATTTGAAGAGCTCCTTTGAAAAGGACATCAAAGAGGCTGAGAGGATGAGTGTTCATACTGATTGGGATTCCACTCAGTTGTACAAGGTAAGTTCCTTTCAAACTTATTCAGTGAATGAAAAAACCAAGATTTTTGAGTATATGCTTGTTGATCTTAAAACTTCTGTACAAAAAGAAAAAGCTTTAAAATTAACAATTAAAGAACTTGAAAGGGTAAATAATGAAAACTTGGATGAATTAGCAAAATATAAAGATTTAGAATTAAATTTTTCAGATTTAAAAGACATTAACCAAAGATTAGCTGATAAAGCTCATTTACACAAACTTGAAAAAGAGAAATTTGAAAAACAGTGTAAATCTTGGGGAAATGCTTCAATAAAATTAAATAAATGTTTAAATGAACAATTTCCAGAAAATGTGAGGGCGGCACTTGGTGTTGATCCTCAATTTAAAAACAGGAACAATTTTGCTGATTTATTTGAAGAGTTTTCTACTATGAATCCTATTAATTTTGTAAAAGCTAAAACTTTATGTGAAGTTGGATGTCAAACTGAGTCAGATGATGAGGATAATGAAATTTTAGAAAAACTTATTGGTCCTTCCATCTGCTCAAAGTGCTATACTGAGCTACAAGAACTCAGTATTGAATTTCAAATAACAGAAATTTCTGATACCGAGCTACCAATAGTTCAGTATGACACTTCTGCTGTTCCACCTTTTGAATTATTATTTAATACAACAACTTTTGAATTATATAATGATAATAAGACAACTTCTATCTCACATGTTTCATCAAATACAGAAGTTGCAGGAACAGAAACATCATATACTGAGAAATGTAAAGAACCTGTTAAAGTTGTTTCTTCAAAACATGATAAACAAAAACCAACTTTAACTAGATCCTTAGTTTGCAGAGACAAGAAGTCTACCACAAATAATATTAGAAAGACTTCTCTGCCAAATAAAAAGAAGCAACCAGATCCTCCATCTCCTAAACCAGTTTAAAACAATGTTAATATACCTATCAAAAATGACAAAATTAACATTTTAAAAACACTTGGTGATCAGGTCAAATCTTTAAGTAAACAATTTGCAAAACTTGTTCATACTGATCTACCAAAAGTGCAATATTTTTCTAAAATACCTTATGAAAATATGTTTCGAAATAGACATAGAAAATGTTATAGATGTCATCATACTGGTCATAAGGGAGATGAATGCTGGACCGATCTCTCAAGTCCTAGGTACTCAGTACCAAAGAAAAGGAGAGAAACTAAGTCAGTATCACCAAAGAAAACTTCTAAAGTTACCCCCGAAGTGATACTGACCTCTCCACATAAAGAGATCAAGTCAAAATATGTTTATCCCACCAAAGGTCCCATTCAAAAATGGGTTCCTAAAAAGAACTAACTTTTATTTTGTGTCTTGTGCAGGGTGACAGAAAATGGTATTTAGATAGTGGCTGCTCAAGACACATGACAGGCAGTATGGAGTACTTTCTCAATTATACTCCAGAGAAGGGTCCTTCTGTTAAGTTTGGAGATGACTCGGTGGGAAAGACAAGAGGTTATGGTGTGATCAAGGCAGGCAACATAACTTTTAAAAGAGTTGCCTATGTAGAGGGTCTTAAACACAATCTGCTCAGTATCAGTCAGATGTGTGATGATGACAATGAAGCTCGATTCAGGAAGGTTGCAGGAATCATCTACAATGATAAAGGGCAGCATGTACTCATTGCTAGAAGAGAAAAGGATGTATATGTGGTCAACCTATCTGAAATAGACCCAACTATTCGAGTATGCCTGCTTTCTAAAGTCAAGCCAGAATTGCATTGGCTATGGCACAAGAAACTCTCTCACATCAACTTTAGAAATATCAACGAGCTCAGTATGAAGAAACTGGTGAGAGGATTGCCCACTATTACTTATTCAAAAGATAAGTTATGCTCAGCATGTGAAATGGGCAAGCAGAAGAAGATTTCATTCAAGTCCAAAGTCAATCATTCCATCAATGAACCTCTTACTATGATACATATGGATCTTTTTGGCCCCATCAGCACACCATCTTTGGCCAAAATGATCTATACTCTAGTCTTAGTTGATGAATTCTCAAGATACACTTGGGTCATCTTCCTCAAGACTAAGTCAGATGCAACAACAGAAATCATTGCCTTTATAAAAAGAGAGGAACTTCAAAAAGGCAACAAGGTCAAGCAACTTAGAAGTGACCATGGTACTGAGTTTAAGAACTCAGTATTAGCAGATTTCTGTGAAGAAAAAGGAATCATTCAAAACTTCTCTGCAGCCTACACACCACAACAAAATGGTGTTGTAGAAAGAAAGAATAGAACACTGATTGAAGCTGCAAGAACTTTATTATGCCATGCTGGACTGTCACTGAGTTTCTGGGCTGAAGCTGTAAACTGTGCAAACTTTACTCAGAATAGAGCTACTATAGTCCAAAGACATCTGAAGACTCCATATGAGTTATATAATGGCAAGATTCCTAATGTGGAATACTTCCACATCTTTGGGAGTAAATGCTTTGTACTCAGTACAAAACAAAATCTCAACAAATTTGCTCCCAAAGCAAATGAAGGTGTGTTCATGGGCTACTCTCCACACTCTAAAGCTTTCAGAGTGTATATCATCTCAACCAAGATGATTGTAGAATCCATTCATGTCACATTCGATGAAGATCAAAATGAGCATTCTACCTCAGCAAGTGAAGACATAAGTGGCATAGATACTCTATGCAATCCAGAACACTCCATTGCTGAACAGCCTAAGTTTCATCCACACTTTATTCCTAATAAGTTTAATGAAACTGATCAAGTTCAAACTCAGTATCACTCAAATGAGACTAATACTGAGGTTCCTTTAACAGAGGACCTCCATACTGAGTTTCCAACTAATGATATGAACCACTCTATCTATGAAGAAGGTGAAACATCCAACACTTCACAAGAATCCACATCAACTTTGCAAAATGAAGATGAACAGCAACCTGCACTGTCTAATACTGATCAGAATTCCACTCAGTATCAGACAGACAACACACCAAATCAACAAGATATTGTTGATCCTATTTCAAATGCTCCCTTAGGAAACAATTTAAGGGAACACAGAGACCATCCACACTCAAACATTATTGGTCCTATTGAAGAAGGTGTCCAAACAAGAAGAAAATTAGAATTTCCAACCCAAGCAACTGCAAACTTTTGTTTCTTCTCAAGTTTTCTATCTACCATTGAACCAAAGAAAGCTGATGAAGCTTTATTAGATGAAGATTGGGTAGAGGCTATGCAAGAAGAGCTCACAGAGTTTGACAGAAACAAAGTTTGGAACTTAGTACCACCTCCTTCTGGCAAAACTATTATTGGTACTAAGTGGGTGTTCAGAAACAAGATGGACAAGGATGGTGTTGTCATCAGAAACAAAGCATGGTTAGTTGCTCAAGGTTACAGGCAAGAAGAAGGCATTGACTATGATGAAACTTTTGCACCAGTTGCAAGAATTGAAGCTATTAGGTTGTATCTTGCATATGCAGCCTTTAAGAATTTCAAAGTTTATCAGATGGATGTCAAAAGTGCTTTTCTAAATGAAAAACTACAAGAAGAAGTTTATGTTAAACAACCTCCAGGTTTTGTTGATCCCAAATTTCCTAATTATGTTTTCAAGCTTGATAAAGCTCTATATGGGCTCAAACAAGCTCCAAGAGCCTGGTATGACTCCCTGACTGAGTATCTTATTGAAAATAAATTTACAAGAGGTAAAATTGATAAAACATTATTTTCAAAAAGGAAAGGTTCTGACATCTTACTCATTCAGATATATGTAGATGATATTATCTTTGGTTCCACTGACAAGTTAATGTGTGACTGGTTTGCTAAGATAATGTCAACTCAGTATCAGATGAGTATGATGGGAGAACTTACTTACTTTCTTGGTTTACAAGTTGAACAAAAGCCTGATGGCACTTTTATAAATCAAAGTAAGTATGTGCATGACATGTTAAAGAAATACAAATTTGAAAATTTATCTTCCATGCACACTCCTATGGGTACTCAGGATAAGATAAGTAAGGATGAAACTGGTAAACCAGTATGTCAATCCACATACCGAGGTATGATTGGTTCCTTACTTTACTTAACTGCTAGTAGGCCTGATATCATGTTTGCCACATGTTTGTGTGCTCGGTATCAGGCTGATCCTAAAGAATCACACATGAAAGCAGTTAAGCGCATCTTTAGATATCTTACAGGTACTCCTAACCTGGGTCTTTGGTATCCCACAGACTCAAACTTTGACCTTGAAGGGTACACAGATGCAGATTTTGCAGGTTGTAGATTGGACAGAAAGAGCACAAGTGGAGGATGTCAATTCCTAGGTGTAAGACTAGTTGGCTGGTCATCCAAGAAACAAAATTCGGTAGCAACTTCCACAGCAGAAGCAGAATATGTTGCTGCAGGAAGTTGTTGTGCTCAATTATTATGGATGCAGTATCAACTGTTAGACTATGGGTTCAACTTTCATCAGACTCCCATTCATTGTGATAACAAGAGTGCTATTGCTATCACAAAGAACCCAGTCTATCACTCCAAAACCAAGCACATTGATATCAGACACCACTTTATTCGAGATAATGTGGAAAAAGGTAAGGTTGAAGTAGATTATGTACCAACAGATGCACAATTGGCCGATGTGTTTACTAAACCTCTTCCTGAGGAAAGGTTTATGTATTTACTAGGGCAATTAGGTATGTTGAATCCTTAATCTTTCTTAAATTTTCTTTAAAACTGAGCGCTCAGTATCACTCCTGTTGATACTGACCACTCAGTATCACTTGTCTGTTATCATCAAAATTTAAATTTTTTATTTTTTTTATTAATTTCAAGAGTAAATTAATTGTTTTTATATTTTTAAATTTTTTTTTAAATTAATTTTTTTTAACTCAGTATTGGGGTATTACGGCGCTCAAACCGACCTTAATCCTTATACTGCTCAAACGGTAACCTTTCTTAATAGGAAAGTTACCGTTGGCAGTGGATAAGGCAGTCAAATCAGCCGTTTTTACTTCCCAATACCTTAATTATCTTTCAAATCTCCTATAAATAACCGTTTATTTTTACTTCAAATTTTTCAACTGTTATTTCTTTCTTTCATTTTCAATTCTCTCTGCGATTAACGATTTCACTTTCTATTAGCAAGCACACTTTTTCAAATCACAATCACAGATGGCGAATTACACTTTTGTTGCTCCAGACGTTGAATCGGAAATCCAATTCCGAAATAATGAAGTACCCAGGTTTGCGAGGAACAACATCACAGCAAAATTCAATATTCCTCAAGCCTGGGCATGCCAAGAGTTCACAAACATTGTGACTTTTCTGAAAAATTGCCCAATTGCTCGTGCACTGACCTTGTCTCCTCGAGCAATTTACCCAGAAATGCTATGCGAGTTTTGGTACTCTGCTACACTCGATTCTCCAGATATGATTGCTGGGTGGGTAATTAGAGATCAAAGAAGGGCATTTGTTTCTACTGCCATCATTCGTGAAGCACTGAGACTTCCCGCTCAAGCTCAGTATGACCCATTTGTTGATAGATCAGAGGCACGCTCTGTACTGCCATTTTTGGGTCGAAGAGGAACAACGGGCACAATCAAAAGAAATGAATTTGGTCCTATGTGGGGTATTCTCATTACAACAATAATTCGATGTATGACCCACAAGACGGGAGCTTTGGACCAAATAAACGAATTTGGGATGCAAATAGTACATGCTCTGTACTATGGAAGAAATATTGATTATGCTCGGTTAATTTTCAATGAATTAGCTACTCTAGTTCGGGCAAACACAAGGGAATGCAATGTCCCTTTCTGCAGATTTCTATCACTCATCTTTCAACACTCAATGCCCACACACATTTATGATGAATTTCACAGTCCAAGAGTTGATCTTCCTCCTCTTAGTGAGAAGATTTTCTTTTACAGGCCAAGAGAAGGAGAGCCTCTTCTAAGTCCTCCTATGTGGGCCATTGTTCAAGAACACATTGATGATGCAGCATACATGTCTGATACTGAGTCAGACAATGATGATGATGATGATGATGATGATAATAATGATAATAGTGGTAATGGAGCACAGGCCGGTCCAGACATTGAGATGCAGGATGTTCCACATGTTCAAGAACCAACTCAACAACATATCTCTCCACCCGCACAAGATCCTGATGCTCCTCATATTGAACCAACTTTTGATACTGAGTCCTCAGAAGACACACCACTGGTCCTCCGAAGAAGAAGAAGACATCTTTCCCCTATCATTATGGGAAACTTATCATCTGAGGAGGTGCAGCATGCAAATGTTCCATCATTAACTGCATCTCTTCAAGCCCAAAGCCTAGTTGCAGCCACCGCTGACCTTCCAGGTCCAGAACTAGCTCCATCTGCTCAACCAATTGAGGAACCTCATGTTCCTCTTGATGTGGAGATTCAATATGCACAAACTACAATGGAAGGTGCTCAGCACGACATAGAGGTCGGTATTGAAGATGTTGGTGCTGCACATCAACAAACACATGATCCTGCACCGACCTCTGCAGATGCTAGAAGGGAATCTGACAGAGTCTCAGGTATGAATTTCTAAAAAGCCCTTAAACTTATATATATATATATATATATATTTCATTCCCAAATAGAGACTAAGTATTGGCCAGTACCAACTCAATACTGACCAAAGTCTCAAACGATCTTTCAAATATATATCCTTCTATGGCCAACATAGCTAGCCCACTGCTGCTATGCAAAATTCATATACTGAGCACACAAAATTGATCATTGTCAGTCTACAGTTGTCTCAACATTTAAAGAGACAATGGTGGTTGATGTCATACTGACACCCACTGGTGCTGCTTGAATAATGTCCAACTTATTTTTGAGTTGGGTAGCATTATTCAAGAAATGATCACAAACCCTTAAGCCACAAAATCCAAATATTTCCCATGGGGTTTAGCCACATTTCTGTTATCACTCTCATACCGAGTGATAAACATTGAAAATATCTAGAAGCACATCCCAGGCTTCGAATTCCCAAACCCAAACCTTTTAGTAAATGTGACTTATCCTACACTGAGCTACTTAAATTTTCACACTCACTTTTACTAAAATCTTCTTACACATACTATGCACAAGTCCACAATATTTCATCATAAACCAGATGAAATACAGACTTCACAAACTCTGTTTATATGATTGTAGAATTAAACAACACCACAATTCTATTTGATAAACCTTTCTTTCTAACCAGTTTTATATTTTTTGTTTCTTTAGCACCATCTGTGCAGGGCATTCAGGCATCTCAGGCTGCAGCAGACCAAGTGACTCTGCAAGCAATCATGCAGCACATTCTGGCCATCCAACAAACTCAAAATGTAATACTAGCCAGAATGGACAAGATGAGTGGTGATATTGACTTAATAAAACAGTCAGTCTCACTCCTTCAACAACCACAGCAGCCTCCACAAACTCCACCAGGTTCACATGGTGACCACAATGAAGAAGGAGAAGGAGAAGGAGGTGCTGGTGATACTGATGCTGCAACTGAGCCCATGCCCTCCCCTACTCTTGAACAACCTGAGGGGGACATGGGTGGTGATACTGATCCTCTTCCCTCCTCATCAAATGACAACAAAAGGGGGGAGAAGAGACAAAGAGATACTGAGGTTGATCAAACTGAGCCATCTGCTCAGGGGGAGAAAAGAAGAAGATTGAATGAAGATCAACCTCCACATCAACAACATCAGCAAAGTCCTCATACTGAGCCATTTCGCATTCAGTATGAGAGAAGAAGACAAAGAACTAGGTCAGCATCTACTCAGGGGGAGACTCATACTGACCAACCACAGCAAATTCATTCTGAGCCACCTGCTCTTGAAGAGAATAATTTGCAAATTGTGGTCTATAGGCCTTTCATCTGGCCTATTGCTGATGATGAAGATGAAGAACCAGATTTAGTAAACTATGCACTAAATCTGGTAGAACAAGAAAGTTCTTCATCATCATCCTCAATGTTGCAAAAAGCGCTAGGCGCTAGTCGGGCGGTCGACCACCTTCGAGGATTAATCGGCCTAGGCGGGGCCTAGTCGGGGCCTAGGCGGATTGGAATTTTATGTATATATATACTATAAATAATATGTATAGCATAACATAATACTTCAAATTTCAAATATTTCAAGGTTCACATAGTTTGGTGTTGCAAAATAGACAATTAAACATAGTAATTCAAGTACGTAAAACAATATATTAGTTCAAATACTTCAAAGATAAATATTAGATCTTTATGTGTCCTTGTTCGTATGTTTGTGACCCCTTTTCCATTGTAATACTTCCTATATATATAAGCAAATAAAAAATATATCGAAAACCTAATTTTAGTCTTAAAAAATTGACTTTTCAGTTGACCATCTAGCTCCGTTTAGAGCCGCCTAGCTCCGCCTAGGGCCGCCTAGAGCCGCCTAGGCCCGCCTAGCGCCTAATTGGCCGATTTGCCCTAAATCCAGGCGGCATATACCCGCCTAGCGCCTAGTCGCCGCCTAGGCGGCCGCCTAGCCCGCTTTTTGCAACACTGATCATCCTCGGATGATGAAGAACCAGAAAATCTGGTAATTAGAAGAAGGAGCTCCTTATCAAGAAGACCTATTAATGCTGTTCTTACTTCTTCTGAATCAAGTGAGGAATCTGCTCCTTTGGTAACAAGACAAAGAAGACCTGTTCATACAAGGGACAGTGATACCGAGCAGGTTCCAAGACTGACTCCTCAACAACTCTGGGCAGAACAAGAAAGATTTTTATATGAGCAAGAGTTAGGAGTCAAAACTGAACCAGAATCTGACCCAGATACTGATACTCCTGGTCCTTCCCATAGAATCTCAAGAAAGGGTCAAGACCATATTCAACATTACTGGAATATGGTTGCTGCCAGGACTCAGTATAAGGAGAAAAGAAAGGAGTTCTTGAGGACCAAAACATTTCAAAATGTAAGGGGGATACATTGGTTAAAACTGGATGTCAATAAAGTAAAAGTGAAGCTCAAAGAAGGAAGAATCACTATTACTTGTACTGGCTTAACCAGTCCACCCATGAAGATATTTATTCATGATATTCAAAAGATTGGTCTTCAAGACTGGGTGAAGATCACAAGACTGATCAAAGAGCTTCCAAAGAAATCAACTTATGATCAAATAGTCTTGGATGAGATCTGTACAGTAGCTGCAGTATGTTATGAGAAGGACTTACTTCATGAAATAGAGTACAGAACACTCAGTGTGATGACTGAGGCTTACTCAAACAACAGACCAGAATGCCTTCATACATACAAGTATCTTAGAAAGTACCCTCTTCCTCCTAACCTTGTCTTTCAGGATCAAAAGAGTGTCATATATCCAACTTCTGGATATATGTATACTGACTCAGAGGATAGAGAGTGCTTCATTTCTGAAGAAGATCTACCAAGAGCTCAAATCAGTCACCTTGTTGGACTGAAATGGATGATCACCAAGAAAGAAGACTCTTGGTTCAGAAAGAAGATTGTTGCAGTTCTGAATAGTAGAAGGGATGAACTCAAAAGCAGAGAAGAGTTTGTCCACATTAAACAAGAAGTCTTCTATGAAAATGAAGCCATCAGCAGCAAATGAAGAAGAAGATATTGCTACCTATGCTGTTGTATTTTTTGTTTATCTCTTTGTAATTGTTTTGTTATCATTAGATAGGGGGAGATTGTTAAGGCAAAAAGCCTTGCCCCTTTGGATCTTAAGATAACAAAACAACCTAGACTAGCTTTGATTTATATGTAGAATAATATAGCTAAGTTTAGGTCTGATACTGAGTGATCAGTATTGGAACTCAGTATCAGTACTCAGTATCAGATAGTGATACTGAGTACAAGGACTGAGTAGAAGGACTGAGTGATACTCAGTATAGTAACGGACTAAGATCAAATCCCTTGATCTTAGTCATTTTCCTTACTTAGTCCTTCGGTTACTCCTTTGCTCATCATGTAAGATCTCTATAACATTATAAATAGAGATCATCTTGCAAAGGAGTACTCACCAATTCACTTTACACTTTCATATCTTTGTAATTGATCAGTGGTCTTGTTATTCCGCAACAAGCCACTCTTAGTGGATTTGTACACCGACTCTAATACTGTGTTTTACACTTTAATTGTCTTTTGTATAATCAATCTAATCAATTAACTAACAAACCAGGGGTGTTGTGACCTAACAACTGGTATCAGAGCAGGCTAAATAAACTCTTATTTAGTCGATCTATAACCCTGGCAGCCATTTCCTACATCTATCCCTCCAATACTCAAAAATCCAAAATGTCTACAATTGTTGCACCAATTATGTCTGGAAAAGGGAGTACCCATCTTTGATGGAAAAGACTTCCATCAATGGAAGCTCAAAGCTCAGTGGTATCTTGAATCTATTCACCATGAGATGCTCACTGTGCTAAATGATGGTCCCATCATTCCACAAACTGTGGAACCTGTTGCTGCTACTGATGATGCTCCTGAGGGCATAAGATCTGTACCTAAACTAAAGCACAACTGGACTGATACTGACCGTCAATTGTATGCTTTAGACTCCAGAGCTAAAGGGGTGATTGGTAATGCTGTTACCAAAGAGATACTTAATGCAATTATGAAATTACCAACATCAAAGGCTATGTGGGATAGTCTATCAGTCACCTATGAAGGCACAGCAAAGGTGAAGTTGCAAAGAAAAAGCAACATGAGAAGGAAATATGAAAATTTCTTTTCAACTCCTAATGAAGACATCACCACTCTCTATAACAGGTTTAATACTGTTATCCATGATTTAATCAGTGTAGGCATTGTGAAAGAGGAAGGAGAGCTTGTTCAAAAGTTCCTGGATAGTCTCCCTCAACAATTTCTTGACATGACAAATTCTGTCAATGCTGCTAACAACATTGAATCATACACTCTTCAAACTTTGTATGGTCTAATGTTGAATCATGAGGAGAATAATGCTGCAAGACTGATCAACTAGAAGAAAACTGACAAGTCTTCCACTGGCATGGCTCTAGTTGTGCAACAGGCCTATACTGTGACTGAGCCAGATGAACCAGAAGTTGATCTTGCTGATGCTGAGGCAGAAGAGCTTGAAACTCAAATGGCTCTTATGTCTATGAAGCTGGATCAGTTGAAGAAGAAGAGGCTTGGTGTTAGCTCTTCTAATACTGATCCAAGATCAGGTCTGTGCTATAGGTGTGGAAAGCCTGGACATATTGCTGCAAATTGTCATACCAAGTCTTCTGAGACTGACCAAAATGACAAGATTGCATACCGAGCAAAAAGGTATAGAGACAAATATGTCAAGCTGAAGAATTGGAACAAGGGAAAGAGGGCAGAAGGGAATGGAGCATCTCATCAAGCACTTTACTCAGAAGCCTGGATGGATGAAGAAATTTTTAGTAGCTTTTTGAAATGCTGGCATTTGCATTTTCATACTTACCGTTGCATATTCATTACATGTAGTTATTTTCTGAAGTTTCACCCTCTTTTTAATTTCTAATTATTTTGTTTTCTTATAGATTTTTATCATGTTCCAGCTTCTCTACGAATTGGTTTTGAAAACGTTTGCTACATAAGATGAATGAAGCTACTGTTAGGGTTGATATTGGTCATCATATTTTATCAAAGGTTTGTGGAGCACAAGGAGTTGGTTTTAGAAAGCTTGATACTAAAAACTATAATATGGAGAAAGTGTAGTCATTGTGATAGCTATGATCCGCGTAATATTTGTAGTTGTGTCTAGAAAGACAAAAAAGTAGAACATGTAAAAATAAAATAAAAAATACAACAAGTATATGAGCATGATTTTCTTGAATGACACATTTTTTTATTGGTTTTGTTTTATATTCTTATCAAATATAGTTAAATGTAACGCCCTAAAAATTATTGTAATTATATTATCGACTTTTTATAAAAAAATTTTATGTGATATTTATTTATTTGAGATTTTTACGAGTTGTGTGCTTTTAAGTGTATTTAATTCGAGTAAAATAAATATACATTTATTCTTTTAATGACAAGAGTGTCATTTAATTGGTGTTCATTTAATCACGAGGATTAATTATTTAATAACTAGGGTGTTATTTAATTCTTGAGAAATTATCTACGAAGTAATTAAATGTGTCGTGACATTTAATCTGGAGATTAGCTAATTAACTTAGACGTTTAGTAATTCTCAAGGCTGGCCGACCCCCTCTCCTATTCTTTTCTTACCCAGCCCATGTATTTTCCTTTGTCTTTATCCCAGGCCGAGTAGAAGAGTTATCCTGGTTTTGTGTGTTCTAAAGTTGAACCCGAGAAAGAATGAGTCCAGCAAGTGAGGATTGGACTTGTGCATTGTCATTCCTTGATCGGCCCATGAAGTTTGCAATGGCGGGCTAGAGGCCCGACCCTTCTCCTGATTAGTAAGTTACGTTATAAGGCTACCCAATCCCTAATTCGGCTGCATCTTCCCCCCAGCCTCATTGGTGTCGAGAGCATCTCCATCCTGGTCGATTCGAGCAGTGGCAAGATCAAGTGATTGAGCATGCCAGTGTTTATCCCGTGTGATAATTTTGGTATTTTATTTCTTTAATCTTGTTTCCTAACCTCATCGATCCTTTTTCTAATCATGGATTAATTCTGTTTCTTATGATCTCTGTCGATATTAGTAAGCAATTAGAATATTGCTTTTTGTGGGTTATAAGATCGAAGGTGTTAAGCAAAAGGTAGGGGCGAGAGTTGTAATTAATGGAGACTCGTGTGAGAAACAATTATCTGGTGGGGTATTTCCGATTCATCAATTGGATTCGGACGGCGGTGTAAATTGTTTAGATAAGAATCCTTGCAAGCATGAATTCGTGAGATTTTTTGAGTGATGGTGGAGGTATAGTTATTTTAATCTTGTATGTCGGCAAATGATTTCATAGAATAAATATTGAGTTGGTGGTGACTTCTTTATTTTGTTTTTGGCGTAGGGATTGTGACCAGCCACATGGGTGGTGTTTTTCTTTTATTTTCAACCCATGGAAAAATCAGCATAGAGATTGATGGCGTTGTGATTCCATTGTCGAGTGTTTCCGTCGTTTCTTGAATCGATTGTAGGGTATAATTCTAATCCCTTTTCTATAATAGTTTTTGTAGCGTTTGATTGTGTCTTGGTTCGTAGGACATAATCTTTTACCCATTCTTTTTGTTTTGTATGGTATCTATTGTGTACTCCCTCCGTCCCTAAATAAAGTTCCCATTTGTGTTGGGCACAATATTTTAGGAGATAGTTAGTGGTGGGGTATTTGATATTACTTTTGATTAAAATATAAGGTTTGATTGGAGAGAGAAAGTGTTTTAAGAGATAGTTAGTGGTGAAAGTATTAGTAATAATATTATTATATTAAGTGGGCCCCTTATGTTTGAGAAATGTGAACTTTATTTAGGGACAAAACTTGAAGGGCAAATGGGAACTTTATTTAGGGACGGAGGGAGTAGTTGTTAATATCGTTTTCTTATTTTAACAAAATATTTACTTCTCATGCCGGGATTCAAAACGAGTTTTAAACGCCATGCTGAATTTTTTTTACATAACTTGTAGCCTGAGTTTGAGTCCGTTTTTTCACACTTAAAATACGTTTTTAAATTTTTGGCACGTGATAGTCTCTAGTTTTCGAAGTCCTCTTTCCGTTGCCGCTGACGGCTCGTTAATCCGATTTACTATTTAAAAGATATCACTGTTTTAGTAAAGTGTCGCAAAAGCTTTTTCGGTTCAGCTATCCTGTTTTGTAACCAAGTTTTTTTATATACTTAGAGTCTGTTTTGGACAGGGGTCGTGAGAGAGTAAATTGTAGTAATCTGAGAATTCTAGCAGTGGTTAAAATTGGGGGATAATATAACATACGGTTTGGGAGTTATAGCAGTTCCCGCGGGGTGTCGGGTTCTGGCAGATTACTAGGAATTGAGTTTTGAGCCGAGTTTTAATCCTAGCTTTATTATGTGATGTAGGACCCTTTAGGAACTGAATTGTGACTTGTACGTGCCGAGGATACTCCTAGGAGCATACGTCTATTCGAGGTGGGTGATCTCACTATAAACTTGCATTTAATTTCGTTTCATGATTTCGTGCTATGTGTCATGAACTGCTATTGCTTGTGTTAAGGCAAAAAGCCTTGCCCCTTTGGATCTTAAGATAACAAAACAACCTAGACTAGCTTTGATTTATATGTAGAATAATATAGCTAAGTTTAGGTCTGATACTGAGTGATCAGTATTGGAACTCAGTATCAGTACTCAGTATCAGATAGTGATACTGAGTAGAAGGACTGAGTGATACTCAGTATAGTAACGGACTAAGATCAAATCCCTTGATCTTAGTCATTTTCCTTACTTAGTCCTTCGGTTACTCCTTTGCTCATCATGTAAGATCTCTATAACATTATAAATAGAGATCATCTTGCAAAGGAGTACTCACCAATTCACTTTACACTTTCATATCTTTGTAATTGATCAGTGGTCTTGTTATTCCGCAACAAGCCACACTTAGTGGATTTGTACACCGACTCTAATACTGTGTTTTACACTTTAATTGTCTTTTGTATAATCAATCTAATCAATTAACTAACAAACCAGGGGTGTTGTGACCTAACAGCTTGAGACAAGCTTGTTTACTTGATGATGTGCTAAGTGTTGTTTATTTTAAATACATCCTGAACTGAGATATGGATACTGAGTAACCGAGCTGGGTACCATATCATTATGTGTTGACCTGTGTAAATGAGTTATGTTATAAGTTATATGCATGTGAGATGTGCTAGTTGATTACATATATGTTGATATGATATGTGTTGAGTATGAGATGGTTTGTTTTATATGAGTACATGTTGTATGAGTCAACACGTTAATAAAACTAACCTAATAACTATGAGATTTTAATTACCGATCGCAAGAGGCGACAGCGAGAGCCAACTCTTCCCGTTTGAGTTGCCAAAGTACACTACACGACTGTCAGCGTGGTATTGCGGGGCACCTAGAGGACGGGTGTTGGAAGAGGGTGTTGTGACGAGCGTATGGCGGTGGGCGTACGTTGAGTATCGTCATAACCCACGGCGAACCTAATGAGAATTAATAAAGGCCTAATAATCGAGAATTGAGTAGAGTCTTAGGGAACATGTATGTGGCATGGACTGTTTGTATGTGTTTGTTTATTGTGTTGATTATTCACTCAGCGGTGGCTGACCCTAAACACTCCCCCCCATTCTGCAGGTACTAGCAAGGGCAAAGAGAAGGTCAATGGTTGATGAGCTGCGTTTCTATTTTTTTTATATTTATGGATTTGGATTAAAACATTTATTTTGAGTCAAACATGTTTTGTTTTAAAACTTTTAATTATTCCGCATTTAAAACACTAGACGGTTTCATATTTTTATTTAGGAGTTGGGATCTTTGAGTTACTTGTACTTTTGAGGAAAAATATAATATTTTATTGATTAATTTTTTTTTTAAATTTTCTCTGATTTTTGGGATGTTACATTAAACATATTTTTACATTTGTATTTTCATTATATCTATTTATTCTTGAAATTTTAAATATTGGTTTTGCCTCAAATAGAAAAATAATGGTAGTTGCATATGCATTTTTCATACTCACATTTTCATTGTCATTTAATTTAGTTATTCCCTGAACGTTTACATTCTGGTTCCATTTTAAATATCGTTAGTTGTATTTGCATTTTCGTAGTTGCAGTTGCATTTGCATTTTCATTTTATGTAGTTGTTTCCTAAATTTATATATAACGAGTCTGTTTCAAATACTGGATTTCCAATTTGCATTTTCATTTTTTGCATCTGTTTTTATTTTTTTTTATTAAATCTTGTTATTCCATGAATTTTAACCTACTGTTTTAAAAATTGTCATTTGCATTTGCATTTTCATACTTATAGTTGCATATTCATACTTGAAGTTGCATTTTGCATATTCATACTTGAAGTTGCATTTTCAGATATTTACATTCTAGTTTTGTTAGATATTTACATTCTAAATCTGTTTTAAATACTGTCAGTTCCATTTGCATTTTCATATTTATAGTTGCATTTTCAATTTCAAGTATTTGTTTTTTCATTATATATAGTTGTTCCAATTTCTGTTTACCTTTCTCTATCGCTATTATAATCAATACAAAGACAAATCCAAATAATAACCATAAAACAAGCATTAGTAATTCCTTTTCATGTATCATGAATACTTGTAATCTAGATTATAGTCAATACAAAAAACAAAACAATAGCAATCTATATTAGTTCTACAACTATCTATAAATTCATATCAACAAAAAAACATCAAACCACCTAAAAACCAGCAACCACCTAAATCCAACAATTCATAACAAAAACCAACAAATGACCTAGTTTCTATACATGATAACAATCCTATTTTCTAGTTAGACCAACAATCATTTTTTACCCACTCCTCCGTAACCTATTCACGATTCTTACTTGAGCATCTTTGACATCGTTTCTTACCCTGTTAGTTTTTTTATACTCTCCAACATTTTTAAGAACCGCTTTCTTTCCTCATCTACTGCTATTGAATCCTGCAAAACCATTTGGATCCATTTAAATACTACATATTAGATTTTTAAAGGAACTAATGAAAATAAACACTTGGATTTATACTAACCTTTTCAAAGACGCAAATGACAGTATTTCCACCAAATGAGAAATAACCAACCTGTATTTAAATTCAAAGAAAATATTCAATGAATGTGACAAGCACTGGCATTAAGTGAGTAATTATAGAGTATAAATCGACCTTGAAGTTGGTAATTTGTCTCTTACTTTTTCCATTACACGATTAGTCCCTAATTTTATAACTTAAAATAGTAGTACATATACCATCGATCACCCTAGGGGTGAATAATTGGACCGAAAAAACTGAACTGAACCGAAAACCGACCGACATTGAACCGAACGAGAACTTAAATCATGTAATCGGTTTAGTTTCAGTTTTGAAAATTCATTTACGGTTTCGGTTCCGGTTTGGTTCTGTCCTCGGATAGGATTATCATTTAGGCTAAAAACCCGAACCGAAAGCCAACTGAACCGAACCGAACCAAAATCATTAACACGTAATCGGTTTTGAAAATTCGTCATTTTCAGTTCGGTTCTATCCGTTTCGGTTCGGTTTCTAGACTGTGCTCACCCCCGCATCACCCACATCCCAAATATGAATCGTATTATCCAAACTCCCACTAGCCAAAACCCGCAATAATGGGAAAAGGATATATACCGCAATAATCAAACTTATGCAATAATCGAACTTATTGACCAACCTAAAACTGAACCAGATTCCAAAAGCTTTACATTCTTGTCTGAATGAGCATCATCTTCGGTAAGTATGGTGCTACACTCATTCCGCGTTTCAGATTTTAGAGAATCAAGCTTCTCGTGTAAACCCATAAGCTCCTTTGCAACTGATTTCCTAACCATCGTATTTATGGATGCAGACCCTGGAGACTAGTATTAGAATCCTCACTTCTTATAAGATTTTCATTTTGTGACTAATTTAACCAACATTTAATTTATGAAAATGAAAAAAAAAATTAAGAAATGAAGATGTCCATAATATAGTATACATACTTGGATGGTATAGAGCTTAAGTAAAAGGCTCATAATAGTTTCTCCAATAATCAATTTTTGTTTATCACCAACATTGTCACCAATGGTAGAAGATAATTCCAGATCGTGATGATTCGGTGTTAATCGAAGTTGTTGAGCAACCTAATCGCCGACGAGATAGTTACCTCTGCAATAATCGCCGTCGTCGCCCTAGACTTTTGAAACCTAATTTTTTTGTGAGGAATGATATTTCCGTGAGTGTTGCTTTGGTGAGAGATGGGTCCTTTTACAGTTATACCCTTTAGGCTATTTTTTCATCCGGTCCCCTCCCTAATTTACGTATGCGCGATTTTTAAAGTCCCTATCATCTAATCCCTTCAATAATTGATCTAAGGGATATGAACTATTCTCTATATTCTTTAATTAATAATGGTTTTCTATGGATCCTCACCCTATATATATATATATATATATATATATATATATATATATATATATATATATATATATATATATATATATATATATATATATATATATATATATATATATATATAGTGAAGGATTATATTGAGAACCCTGATTTTAAAAAGAACTCTGAGAACTATTCAATTTCGATCTGGTACATTGAATTTCAAAATTAACGGTTAAGATTGATAATGTCATTTTCGTAAATAAATTAAATCACAATTTTGGTGAATACTAAATGAAAAGGTTGATAATGTAATTTTGACCACAAAAGAAAAAAACCGAAATTGGGCTTCTTTCGTGCATTTCTCTCACTCTCTCCATTTAGTCTTCTCAATTCCAATTCTCTCTCCAAAGAACCTCCATTACTTCTCTTTCTAAAATAACAAAACCCACCGCAGTGTTTTTCCATCATTTCTGGTGGCTTACTAGCCAAACTAAGTCACACCGATACTACCATCGTTACCATCGTCTTCTTCTAATTGCAGCGGTACCAGCCATAATTAAAACAAACATCTGCAGCGGCGGCGGCGGAATTAGGGTTCCGGTGGTTACCGCCCCTTTCACAACTCCATGATGATTGCCGACAGTTGTTCGTCGGTGACTGTCATCCAGATCCAGGCGAGGACAGCAAAAGACGGTAACTTCTTTGTTGCCAGCGACTATTTCTTTACTCTTGATTTTGATTTCTTATTCTTTTTCCAGATCCAGACGAAGATCCAGAAAATTATAAGGCCATTACATCAATATCATAAAAACAAATTATATTTTCTATACTTGTTGTTTTGCTTTCTTATTCTTCAAATATTATCATACGCAAATTCGGTGATTCAAGTTTAACGGTCCAGGATAAACATTATTTGTAGGGCTCTGATTGTTTTCTCATGAACTGGTTTACATTTCCACGTGGTTTTTGCTTCAATCTCTGAAGGATTTATTTTTCGATTTATTCTAAGTTTTATTAGATTAATTTTGTATTTTAATATTCCTGCTTATTAGAAAGTGGGTCTCTTAACCCATGCCATCATTTATAAGCTTTAGTTAACTTTTTTTCTTAGTAATTTGTATATGTTATTTTTTTTAATGTGTTGTAGCTGTTTGTATACTATTCTTGATTAGGTTGCATACATGTTCTTGATTAGTTTGTATAAATATTCTTGATTAAATAAATATGATTTCTTTTTTATGTTTTGTAATGGATGGTACAAGGAAAATTGACAAGAAGATGAAATGAGCATTATGTGTTAGAGTGTATATTGAATATTAGGGAGGTTACTCTTATTAATATTGATTTTTAGTGAGGATACTCTTGTTAATATTGATTATTTTTATATTTTGCAGTGAGTGATACAAGGAACATTGACAGGTTATAGAAGTGGAAAAGATATAATGAGCATTTTGTGTTAGGGTATATAAAGAAAAAAATTGTTTCAAAAGGGGATATATGATATTGCACACCAACAACCATCTGGATACATATATGTTATTGCTCGAGTGCATATATGTGTTTTTTGAATTTGACGTTTTGTATGAATTAGTTGGCATGTGTGTATTATGTTTGCTCTATTAATTTTCTAAAATTAAGATCATATAGATTTTGTTTGTTAAATATGTTGGTTTTATGTTACATATATGTTCAATATATATATACAAACGTGCATCATATATGCCTAATCGTCTTGACATATATGCACATCCTACATATAACACTAATTACAAAAAAAAAAACATATATGCACAACCGGCTCGACAAATACAATAAAATAACAAAAAAAATTAGAAAATAATTCCGAAATTTTAGGAATTTTTCAAAAAAGGAAATATTTTTTCTTTTTGTCAAATGTCCTAAATACCCCTGAATAATTAATATGAATTAAATTAATCAAAATCAATTTACTAAATTCTGATTGGTTAATAAGAGTTCTCAGAGTTCTTTTTGAAATCAGGGTTCTCAATATAACTCGACCCTATATATATATATATATATATATATATATATATATATATATATATATATATATATATATATATATATATATATATATATATATATATATATATATATATACTAGCCTATAACCCGTGATGAATCACGGACGGCTTATAAAATATATTTTTTTCATTTTTGTTATTAAATTTGTATAACCATTTGAATATTTATTAGTATTAAACTAATTTATTGTAAATGTAAAAGATAATAGTCAAATAACAAAATATTTGATAACTTTGAATATGATGCAATGTACAATAAAGAATAAAACATTTATGGATAACTAATAATTTACAACGTAAAGTTTAAAAGACCATAACAGAAAATGTATAAAACGTAAAAGTTTATAACAGATAATGGGATAATACAATACATATATTTTCAATTGCATTAGGAACGTGCCTCGGACTTTGCTCAACATCCTATTTTTGCTATTATTGATATCGACTAACGTGAAAGTATATCATCACCAGTTTTAAACAACACAGTTAAACCGCTTTGGTTAGGTTCCCTCTAAATATGCTTTCCCAAACATCCCTATGACCAGTTGGTGAAACCGTGATACACAGCCGCCATATGCATTAAGCTTTTCCTGCAAAAAAAAGCCAAACATTCTTAGATAATCGTGTTTTTGTTGGTAACTTTTGGCACTGGTGAAAACGGGTCAGGTTGTTTTGCAACACATTAGATAAATCTCATGGTTTACCTAAATTTTGAACTTCAACAAATTTATAAACTCTTCAGCTTTAACAGCGGCAACTTGGAGTAAATGAGCTTGCATCAAAAACCACATTAATGGTATCTAAAATAGTCCCTATAATAATAGTAATCAAATAATACAATAAGGAATTGTAGACAAATATTATATATCTTAGAGAATCAAGTCTTGTAATACATCTCATTTAATTTTAGATGGATACACTTGTGGTTTGTCTCGTTAAATGGGCCAAATTGAAATATTTAGCAAAAAAGCGCAACGGGCCAAATGGGTTGCAAATAGGAAAAAATGTTTTCGGCCCTACTGACCCATTTTGGCCCATATTAAAAATGGCTCGTATCAACTAAAACTCATTTCGAATTAAAACTATTTTTCAAAAGGTAAAAGTTGAATTCTTTAAAGTGAGGAGCATTGTTAGTCTACCATAAAAGAGAAATGTAATTAATATGAGAAACCGAATTCGTTTATCTTCAAGCATAACACTTTATAAACCCCATCATGACAACTACAAAGTATTTATTAACCCTAAACACAATAATTATTAGCCTTATTATACATTCAATATCATGAGAATTAGCACATCATTTATTACTTATAGTCAGCACATAGAATGTAGTAAAGTAAGAATGTAGCGATTGTGTAGATAAAACTTATTCAACCTTTAAACAGCGTCACTATCGTACAAAGAAACATGACTATTCAGCAAAAAAATTATATCTTTATAAAAATGAATAATATCAGCACACAGAATGTTAGTTACCTTGCAGTCGCAGACATGAGAAGGGATTGACATTTTAGAGGAATGTGAGACTTCAGATCTTTAAGATTCATCTCATATATGCAAGTGCTGAATAGAGTGTCCATGCAAAAGATCTTTAACTGCCAAAATAACTATTTACGTTTGAGTCTCCAACAAATTGAAATACACATGTGGGCACATATTAACATATGCATCTATATAAAAATTGATTTTCTACAAATTAAAAAATAGGGTAGAATGAAAAAAAAAAAAATCATGAGCCAAATCAACTAATTCAGGGTTCAAGTATCTAAAATAGTCTTCCCATTCAGCAATATTTCCATAATAATATGGATAACCATGAAAATAACCAAGTGTTGGATCCATGAATTCAGGAACCAAACGGGTTTATGACCTATTCCACTGTCCACTAAAGGCTGCAAGAACAACCATAAATTTACATATAAAATTTGAAAAAAACACATAACCAAAACTTTTGGAACCTCAACTACAATCAACAAATTATCTAAATGCATATATCAATGTCAAAAAAACTATTTAATAAGACTAATCTGGTAAATATCACCCGTCAATTGCAATGATAGATGGAAGAATATTGCTGGTATTGTGTAATGGCGGACACAGTAGCATATATAACATTTCGTAACTGAATTAGTAACCTTTAAGTTTTTAATAAATTAAATTCTAATGAAATGTCTTAAATGAGAATATGTAAGACCATAATTTCGTTATTCCAAAACCTTTTCCATAACTGATGTTTAGAAATTAATGTAGCATAAATTAAGGGGTAACCGGTTCATAGTTGACCAATTCTTATGAAATCGAAAATACTTCAGCTAAATAATTGTAAAAATAACATAATATTCATGAAAAAGGCTTATTTCTTGTAGTGAATTTACAGTAGTGCATGCAATTGAATCAAAACAAACGTTGGTTCGCTCCCAGAAGTGTAGTGAATTTACAGTAGTGGAACCACTTAACATAATTTCAAAAAAAATTCTTTTAGTAATAGTTGAAAAATCCATTTAATCTTTGTGATATGTTAACCTTAACATTTCTTGTAATAATAGTTGAAAAATCCATTTAATCTTTGTGATATGTTAACCTTAACATAATCGAGTATGAATTGGATTCGTCACCGAGCAGAGAAATCCATTTATTAAACAAATTCAGTGAAACAATCTTGTTTAATTTATCACAAGTTAAAATAACACTAACAATTCTACAGTAAAGGAAGAGAAAAAAACTATGGGATTGAGTTGAGCATTTTATCGAACACCTGGTGGACATTGTTGAAAGTTCAAATTTATGAACACATAAACTACAGTATAAGGACACACTAATTCAATTGTGCGAAGGAGAAAACATACCAGACTTTCAGAAGAGAAAGGCATGAGAAAATTGGTAGAGTGGGAGGGACTTGTAGCAGAAGAAGGACTGCCATGTGACATGAAAAGGGTTTAAGGGCGATCGTGAATCTGGGGATCGGAACACAACTACGACGAAGGATTGAGATGTGAAACCCCAACTTTGTTCAATTTGATAATAAGTTGTACGATCTGTTTAAAAGATACTAAGGAATTTAGAAAAAAAAAATTATAGTATAAGGAATTACTTATGTGGCGAGAGAATGAGACGATGAAACATGACGTGGCACTTATGTGGCTTTAAATATGACATGTGGCTTTAGGAGTTGCCACATGGCTTTAAGAATTGACAAGTGGATTTAAACCTTTTGTTTATTATATATAAAGATATATATATATATATATATATATATATATATATATATATATATATATATATATATATATATATATAGGGGACAATTCAGCGCAGAACCCGTTTAAGCTACAGAACCGCAGAACTTTTTTTAGACCAATCACAATTTAGTAATTTAATTTATGATTATTTAATTCATTTAATATTTCAAGGGTATTTTTGACATTGTACATTTTTATTTTTAGTTTCCTTTTTTATAAGTTTCCTAAAATTTAGGAATTAAATTCAGATTTTTCAGGATACATATATGTTATATTTTCGGATCTGCATGAATGTATATGTACAAAATAATATCAATGTACCAAAAAAGAAATTATGTTATCTTAAGGTTATTTTTACCAACTCAAACAAACAATTAAAAAAAATAAAAAAAGTTGGATAACATATATGTACAAAATATCACTTATGTGTCTTAAAATATTAAATAACGCACATGCACATTCTACATCTATGTACAAAAAACTAAATGAAACCTATGTACAAACATAGGTGCTTCTTTTTAAATTATCCTCTTCATCTTCATAGAGTTTTAACAAACTTTATCGTCTTCATATTTATAACAATCGTTCACAATCTTTACCCAACACCCTGCAAGTTGGAAAAACGGGAAATAACCTCATATGAAACATAATTTTTGATACATACATGTGTGCATCAGTGCATGTAGAGTAACATCGATGTACATACATACGGTAACATCAATGTACCGTACCGATCTATATTACTATATACATCGATGTATATACATGTGTGTATGTAGAGTATCATCGATGTATATAGGTACATGTATATAGGTACAGTAACATCAATGTACCGTATCTATATACATCGATGTAACTCTACATACAAGTATATAAGAAAATTGTCAAGTATTAACCTGTCATACAAATGCATCCATTAGCTCTTTATGTTCACTAAATAATAAACTATCCACATCATACAACACTAACACTGCTTCAAGCACCTACATTATAAAACCAACATTGTTACCACTTTTTCTTCTTCAACAAAGGCATAAACATTAATGAAAAGAAGTAAATTGTAGGTACCTGATCATGATCGAAAACATTAGAGATAGTTAAGTGAAATCACGATAGGATAATTTGTAGTTTCTTGGGAAAATTCATGTGTATTCTTCTCTTTTGAAAATAACTTTGGAGTTTTGAGACATCAAATGTTGCTAGAGGTCCTAAAAGTTTTGCTGCATATTCATTCAAATTAATATTTATATTAGCTCAAATACATTTATCATTCATCTTCACATATTAATGAATCAAAACTACATCATTGTGACGATATATCCCAACAAACCTAAACAGCACAGATAAAACGTGGACTCGTTATAAATTAAACAAAAATTTAATTTTTAAATTATACTTACATTACCAATGATACATTATAACCACCCAAATCAACCCATTTACTTACCAAATCAAAGTTGTGATATTATAACAAAATTTCTACACGTATTTCAACCACATCATCTTGCTATTTGCATATCTAACGCATGAATTGATGAATACATAAATCAGATTGTATATATATTTATGCTAAAACAAATTACTACGATTGAGCGACAATTATTAAACAAATCGAAGCAATAAAACCGAGAATGAGAATTAGGAAACAAATACATAGGGGAATACGACCCCTACGTATACGAACGGAAGGAGAAGTAGCGACAATTGTGTGATTGAATACGAATCTTATGTATTACGAACGGATGAGAATTAGCGATAATCGGGTTATTGAATACGATTGGGAGGAGAATGAGAACGTGTACCTTATATCACACTGGCTGGAGAAGAACGGTGAACATCGGAGACGATAGCTTCTGTTTGGCTCCAATGTCAGAGGTCGCCGGCTGGAGAAAAAAAAAACCCTAGACGTAATGGTCTATTGACAGGGCAGACACAAGTTGGATATAGAAAGATTTTTAATTAGGGTGAGAGAAAACAGTTTTTTTTTTATATTTAGGTTATTTTATTTTCACAAAAAGACTAATTTACCCTTTTTATTTATTTATTACCAGGAATATAATTTGGTTTATTTACAATAATGCCATAAGTTAATCTAACCATTGATTTTAAATTTTAATGGTCTAAGATTGGGTTCTACGGTTCTGTAGCTTAAATGGGTTCTGCATTGAATTGTACACTATATATATATATATATATATATATATATATATATATATATATATATATATATATATATATATATATATAGGGTCGAATTCCATACAGAACCCATATTATGTACAAAGCCGGTAGAACTATTTTCAACCAATCAGAATTTAGTATATTAATTTTTGATTATTTAACTCATTTAATATTTTAGGGGTATTTATGTCATTTAACATTTTTATTTTTGTTTCCTTTTACTTAAATTTCCTACAATTTAGGAGTTAAATTCGGAATTCTAATTATACATGTATGTTGTATTAATGGTTCTACATATATGTATATGTACAAAATAACATTTATGTATTTAAAGAAAACGTTTATGTTATTTTATCATTTTATGTTATTTTAACCAACTCAAACAAGCACTTGAATATAACAAACAAAAAGTACAAAGAAAAATTTGATCAAAATAAACAATATTTATGAACGTATAAGTATAAGCATAAAAAATATTGAATATCAAACATGCATAAATAATATCGACGTACAAAAAAACCTAATTAACATCTATGTACAAACATTGATGCTTATTTCTAAATTATCATCTTCATCTTCATCTTTGTAGAGTTTTGACAATCTTTAACTCTTCATATTCATAAAAATCTTTAACAATCTTTACCCTCACGACAAGTTCCTTTTTCAATATGGTACCAAGATTTTTAAAGTTTGTTTTCTCTCTCGAGTTTGACCCTGCAAGATGGAAAACACGAAATAACCTCATTTCAAACATAATTTTTGATATATACATGTGTGTATATAGAGTAACATCGATGTATACAGATATGATAACACACATTATAGAAATGGTAACATCGATGAATATAAACATCAATGTATATAGAATAACATCAATGTATATAGACATGGAAACATCAATGTATATACAGAAGTATATAGATCTACATCCATATACATATAGATACATAAAATCAGAATCACACACTTATATCATATATCGACTAAATCTAAACATATGTGAAGTACATATATGCACATATATCAACAACGAAACATCAACTAAATCTAAAGAGATGTGTCTGTGATTGTGCATATAATATAAGCACACATGTGTCTGTAATTGTTCATATACGCACATAATTTATTTTTATTCAATTAATATTTTATAAAACCTAAACATATGTGTATTTATGTTCATATTTAATTAAAAATATTAGGGATCCGGTTTAGAAATCTGATTCAGAATAGTCAATATTACCTCTAGTGCACATGATGATCGAACAGTTAATATGCATTTTATGTATAAAAATAAGTAGAAATTCGTATACAACCCACACCCCCTTGTATATATACTCAATCAATATACATGTATCTGTGCACCATTTTCCCTCAAAAAGGCATCATAACCATCAAACCACCAGCGATTTCTATCGGTTTTCTTCCTGGTTCGTGCGATCGAAGGTGACAACGTTAAAGGAATGTCGAATCCTGTCAATGTAGAAGCGAGTACGAATCCTAAAGGTACGTAAGGTTACGACAGGCGTTCATCTTATGTCGATATCAATCTCTGATTAAGGTTTTCTAAATTAACGGTTTTTTAATTTTCGATTTTTAATTCTGTAAAGCAATTTAGTGTTCATCGATTTAGTGTTTTTTAATTTAGGTTATTTAATTTGCGATTTTTGATTCTGTAAGTTGATTTAGGTTTAGTATGACGATAACATAGACTGATTTAGGGTTTTCTAATTTCGATTTTTTAATTAGTACTTTCAGAGATTGATCGGTTTTGGGGTTTTTTTTACATGTTTGTGCAATAACTTCCTATCTCTGATGAAAACGTAATGTCTAGGGTTTTAGTTTTTGTTTAACATGTTAAAGGTGTTACTTTTCTTTATTATCAATATTGTATAATGAACACCTAGAATCAACATATTAGGTAGCAAAGCATATGTAATGAACACAACAGAAGTTTTTGGCATTTTAGGGGTTTAGCATATCATTGAACTGTGTTTTTTTTTCTTCGATATAAGTAAGCTTCTGATTCGGCTATTATGCCATAAATCTGGAATAAAGTTAGGGGTTTTTCTTTTACTGCCCAAACGATGTTAATTGGGGCATATATGTTAAAATGTTTTTTAGTTGCTGAATAATGTTAAATTGTAATGAACGTATGTAATGAACAGAACCGGTGATAAGGCTCGCAAAGTGTTGGAACAAATCACAGTTCAACTTATTACTGATGCTGCAGTTAGTACTGATCATAGTTACTACTGATGAAAACTATGGTTATTACTGATGGGGCAGAAACACTTAATACTGATGAGTTGATACTGGTGAAGACTATAACTAAATTACTACTGATCACACAAATATTCAAGTATTGCAACTGGTCTCCATGATCATTACTACTCCATGATCAGTACTAAACTTGTTACTGCTACACATTTGTTACTGATCAATATATCAAAATTACCACTGGTAACATATTCTGAATTCACTACTGACCAGTAGTACACAAATTGCTACTGCTCCATCATTTCAACGTTGCTACTGGTAATTCCAAGTCTACTACTGATCCTATTCGCTATTTACTACTGCTCCACCAAAAATACTACATTTATTTGAGAAAGAAATCTCCGATTATCTCTTTATTCAACACTCAAAGTTTGATATTGGAAATAGCAAAAACGAATATGAAATAGCAATAATGAATTTGGAGAAATAAAAGGCAGTAGTAGATTATATTTACTACTAGTATCACCTACCAACTTAATTACTACTGATACCTTATTATGATCCTTGTTTGTTGCAGAAGCCTGTGCTCATACATTTTCATTCTTTTGTTGATGGTATTAATGTGCTTCTTCATATAGGACATGGTTCTCCCTTGATTTGTTAAATATTTCAGGCAATCTTGTACAGTGGTTTCAAGGTTTTCCATCCTATCCGTCAATTGTTTTTGTTTAATACTGCCCTCACTCCTTCTAGCAAGATCATCGGGCTCACTAACAGGTACATTGGCTTTAAGGTTTTCCATCCTTTCCGTCAAATCAATGGTTTCAGTTCTACCCTTATCACTTCTTGGTGATGAAATGGGTTGTTTGGACACTCTCTTCTTCCTAGAAGAAGCAGTAGTGCCCCCCCCTTGTGGTTTCTTGGCAGCGGGGTCCTCTTAGTAATTCCTCAAAGGAGTCATCACTTAGAGTTGCCGAGGTCTGGGTCTTAGTGATGTTCTCACTATCCTGTGCACCCACCTTTGGGGCATCAGTAGTGAGAGCCCTTTCCTCATGTCCTCTCTCCTCCTTGGAGGACAACTCTTGGAGCCTGGGGTTTGACTCAATGGGTCCCCTGGTGTCCTTTAAGGAAGATTTCTTCCTTTTATAACTTTTCTGGATTGATTTGGTTAAAGTCCGGTCTTCTACAGAGTGAAGAGTGGCACTCTGCAGATTTAATTCATGTTCCTGGGACACATTCAGGACATCTATTTGAGTGGATGATTGAGTGACTGTTTGGGGTTGTGTTTGGGCTGCATTTGGGGGTGAAGGAGTGGGTTGAGGTTCAATTGGGGTTGTATCTTTGATTGAACCTTCTCCAAGATGTTGTTGATCTTTGATCATGTTAGGAAACAGAGGGGTTTCCTTGCCCGAAAATTTAAATTGTTTTCTCATATTAGAGAAAACTTTCTTGTTCAACTCAGGAGTTATAAAAATGTTTTTAGGAGTTGACAAGTTTTGTAATTCACAGTATATTGAATGTTGAAGAAATCTGGGATACATTAAAAATTTTGAAGCACTAAGATTTCCCAACATTCCCTCAAAAATCATATTTGAAAAATTGAAGACTTGGTATGTGCATAAGCAAACAACAGCAGATGCTATTGACTTGTTAAACTCATTCCAAGAACTTCTTTTAGGAGAAAGACAGTGTTGAATAGTGTGTACAAGAAATTTCCATTGTGGGGAGAGAAGACCTTTTTGAAAAGTGACAATGTCACGTCTTCCCTCATATCCCATTTTGTTTAAAATTTCAACAATGTGTTCCTTAGGAAGAGAAAACATACCTTCATCGTCGTGCAGTTGTAGATGGTGTCTGATGGATTGTTCAGTTATGGTGATAGTCTTTCCATCCACAGTTGATTTTATCATAGGCATAGTTGCACCTTCGGTTCTTTCAGCATTGGTCCAGAAATCAACCAAGTGTTGTTGATATGATTTCGGATTTACAGTTAATGCAAACTTTATATAGGAATTCTTCAAAAAATTGACGATTGGACGAAAGTCTTTTGTTCCGTCTGGATTCTTTAAGTATGCACACATGTTGTGAAACTCTGAGTATTTGAGATTTGTTTGAATATCAAGAGATTGTAGAGTTGCCATTGTTGTCGATTTTATGATGTTTGATCACTTGATTTGTATGAATGTTGTTACTGGTGCAGGGTTTATGATCGCGATTTAGGGTTTTATCGAGAGGATTTAGCAAATCGAATGTGAAGATAATGCTAAACTAATCGTCTTCAGCTGTTTATATCTTATGATTTGATCTGCAAAAAGACTAAATTGCCCTTCGAATCATAACACAACGGTTATTTTCATGGGGTTAGTTTGGTAACTTTGACAATTTAAAGACCAGTAGTAAATTAGATACCAGTAGAAAAACGTCAGTAGTATCTACGAACGTCAGTAGTAACTAAGGATTTTGACATCAGTAGTGACTGTAGACATCAGTAGTAACTAATAAAATTTTAATACTGACCTAATTTACCAACCCTAGCAGTAGTAATCATCATTTTAGAGACCAGTAGTATATGTGAGTACAATCGTTTACCAGTAGTAATGACCTACCAGTAGTAAAGCACTTAAAAAATAAATACCTTTTTTACAACAAAAAAAAAAACTTTACACATGATTTTGAGTGAGAGATTAATTTATTAAAATCATTCCAATACTGCTAACCAAGAAGTTAAATCTTCCTACATCAAATGCTTTTGTAAAAAGATCTGCTAATTGATTGTCAGTATGAATTTTAACTACTTTGATTAACTTCTTTTCATTGCAATCTCTTATAAAGTGAAATCTTATTTCAATGTGTTTAGTTTTAGAGTGTTTTACTGGATTGTTCACAATACTAATAGCACTTTGATTATCAATAAAAATGGGAGTTTTAAGGATAGAGATACCAAAGTCTAGAAGCTGGTTTTGAATCCAAAGTACTTGAGCACAACAAGCAGATGCAGCTACATACTCTGCTTCAGCAGTTGATGTGGATACATTTGTTTGTTTCTTACATTGCCATGACACTAGTCTTGATCCAAAGAATTGACATCCACCAGTGGTGGACTTTCTGTCTTGACATTCACCTCCATAGTCACTATCTGTGTAGGCTATGAGTTCAAATGGTGAGTCATGTGGATACCATAGACCAAATGATGGTTTGCCTTTCAAGTATCTGATTATTCTTTTGACAGTCTGCAAGTGTAGTTCTTTAGGTCTTGCTTGATATCTTGCACACACACAAACACTGTACATAATGTCAGGTCTTGATGCAGTTAAGTACATCAAAGATCCTATCATTGATCTGTATAAGTGTTCATCTACATCCTCCCCCTCAGCATCAGGATGTAGGTGTTTGTGTGTTTCCATTGGTGTACATGCACTCTTGCAGTCTTTCATATCAAACTTCTCCAAGATGTCTTTAACATATTTTGATTGGTTTATCAAAATACCATCTGTTCTTTGATTGACTTGGAGTCCAAGGAAGAAGTTCATTGGACCCATGGAGCTCATCTTGAATTTGATTTGCATGAGATTTTCAAACTCTTTACACAATGAATCATTTGTTGATCCAAAAATGATATCATCTACATAGATTTGCACCACTAGTATATCATTTTTGACCTTTCTTGTAAATAGAGTCTTGTCAATTGCTCCTCTTTTAAAATTATTCTTCAGTAAGTATGATGATAATGTATCATACCATGCTCTTGGTGCCTGATGTAGGCCATATAGAGCTTTGTCTAGTTTGAATACATAGTCACCATGTTTTGGATCTTCAAAACCTGGAGGTTGGCATACATATACTTCTTCTTCAATTTTTCCATATAGGAAAGCACTCTTTACATCCATTTGATAGACTTTAAACTTCTTGTATGAAGCATATGCTAAGAATATCCTAATTGCTTCAATTCGAGCAACAGGGGCATATACTTCATCATAGTCTATTCCTTCTTCTTGAGTGTATCCTTGGGCTACAAGTCTGGCTTTGTTCTTGATCACTATACCTCTTTCATCTTTCTTGTTTCTAAAGATCCACCTTGTTCCAATGGCTCTTTTTCCTTTGGGTAAAGGTACAAGTGTCCAAACAGCTTGTAATTTGAACTGAAGGAGTTCTTCTTGCATTGCCTCAATCCAGTTTGAGTCCTGCATTGCTTGTTGAATCTTCTTTGGTTCATCCTGAGACAGAAAACATTCAAACATACATTCATTAGCAATTAAACTTATGTTACACATGTTGGCAGTTAGACTTTTGTGTAGTTTGCTTCTTGTGTGCATGCTTGAGTTCACATCACTAAGGACTTGATCCAAAGGATGATTTTTTCCAGTTCTGGTGCCATGAACTTTATCAACAACTAATTGGTTTTCAAGATTGGACTCATTTGTCTCAGGAGATTGTTCCTCTTGAGGTTCTTCATTGTCATTGATGTTTGGTTCATCGTCATTTGCTGGTTCATAGTTACTACTGGGATCAGTAGTATTTAAGTTATTACTGAGATCAGTAGTAGTTTGAAAGTTTAGGTTATTGCTTGGACCAGTAGTATTTTGATTACTATTACTGGTCTCAGTAGTATTTGAATTACTACTGTCCTCATTATCTGACTCACTACTGCTTCCAGAACCTGAGTTATTACTGTCCTTAGTATTAACTGTGGGAACAGTATTAACTACTATGTATCTCATCTCTTCTTGACCAGTATTGAAAGATGATGTTCCTTCCTTTTGAGTATGACAATTTGAATCACCTGCATTTAAATCCATGTTAGTGTTAAAGGATTTGGTTAGATTGTCTATGTTAAATAGCCAATCTGGACAATTTCCTTGTTCATTAGGAATATTCTCATTAAAGGATACATTGATGCTTTCTTCAATAATCCTTAATCTTTTGTTGAACACTCTGTATGATTTGCTTTGAGTAGAGTATCCCACAAAGATTCCATCATCAGCTTTGCAGTCAAACTTACCAATTTGTTCTCTTGTAATCAAAATAGTACAAGGACAACCAAATGATTTTAAGAAACTTATGGAAGGTTTTCTTTTGTTAAAAAGTTCATATGGTGTTTTATGATGTGGCTTAACTATTAATACTCTGTTTTGTACATAACAGGCAGTATTAACAGCTTCAGCCCAAAAAGTAATTGGTAATTTTGAGTCTGCTAACATTGATCTTGCTGCTTCAATGATGGTTCTATTTCTTCTTTCAGCTACACCATTTTGTTGAGGAGTTCTAGGTGAGCTGTATTGCCTGTCAATACCTTTAAGATCACAAAAGTTAATTACGTTAGCATTTTTAAATTCTGTGCCATTATCACATCTTATGGCTTTAACTTTTTGATCAGATGTGTTCTCCAGTTTAACAATTAAGTTCTTGATGAGTTCACTTGTTTCATCCTTTGTCCTGAGAAAGAAAACCCATGTATATCTGGAAAAGTCATCAGTAATAACAAGACAATATCGTTTCTTTCCAATACTCATTACATTTGTAGGTCCAAAGAGGTCCATATGTAAGAGTTGTAAAGGAACAGAAATAGAATTTACAATTTTGGACTTATGAGAAGACTTATGTTGTTTACCTTTTAGGCATGCAACACAGTGATGATCACACATGAACTGTTTTTGTGGTAATCCAATTACCAAATTCTTTCTTACTAAATTGTTAATATTTTTAAAGTTTGTGTGACACATCCTTCTATGCCAAAGTTCTGATTCAGTAGTGTTTGCCTTGGATATAAAACAGTTGACCTCATTTGAAGAAATGAGTTCTCCCCCTATATCCAGGCAATACACATTATTTCTCCTTGGAGTTCTTAAAACTACAAATTTTTCATCTAAAATAAAGTCAGGAGAAAGAATGATGCACTCAATGTCTATGAAAAGAATCTTATTCTTTTTATCACATACTTGAGACACACTAACAAGATTGTATTTTAGCTCAGCTACATAAAATACATCATCAAAAGTAATTGTACCATTAGTAACTGTACCTTTGCCTGTAATCTTACCTCCCTTTGGGTTCTCACCAAAGGCCACATACCCTCCATCAAATTACTTGAAATCTTTAAGAATTTGTCGATTTCCAGTCATGTGCCTTGAGCATCCACTATCAATGTGTCATGTTCTACCTTCTTCAGGGATCTGGATGCTCTGCACAAGTAAGTGAAAGATTAGTTAAGTTTGGGAACCCAAGCTTTATATGTCTTGGGTTCATCCTTTGAGAAATAAGATTTAGAGGATTTAATTTTAAACATTTTTGGTACCCATGCCTGTTTAGTACTGGTGTTTTGTTTTACTACTGCCCTTTTGGATTTGTTACTGGTGTCTGAGTTTATTACTGATCTTGGTCTATACCCATTATATTTAGCTTTTGAATACTTTACTACTGATGGACCAGTAGTATTTGGGTACTTACCATGTTTAGGATGACCAGTAGTGTTTTTAAACTTTGGTTTGGCAGCAGTAGTATTTTTAAAATTAGGATTTTTACCAGTAGTGTTTTGGTACTGGTACCCAACAGCATTGTAATTAGGGTTAGGATCAGTAGTAAACCTGTTAAAGTTTCTACTGGTGTTGGAAAAATGAAAATATTGTTTATTTTGATTTGTTTTTCCATTATTTTTGAAATAATTGCTGTTCTTTGGGCTTTCAACTCTTTTATTTTGCACAAACCTTGGTGCATTTCTTTCAAATTTTGGTGTTTCAGATTTTTTAGATTTTATTTTATTTACTACTGATGGACTAGTAGTATCTTTTAACTTTTGTGTTTTTGCTTTTTCTTTAGAATTTTTAAATTCTTTGAACTCTTTACAGTTAATTGGATTGAAGTGACAATCCTTTGCTAAATGGTTTACTTTGTTGCAAATAACACATCTTAATTTCTTATCCTTAGCACCTTCAGGTTTTCTTTGATCTAAGAATTGATTTTTATTTCTTTCATTTCCCCTTCTTAAAATTTTTGGTATATTTTCTGCATTATATTTAGGAGAGTCATCTTGACTTTGTGCTGTGTGAAAGCTTGTATCAATTGAGTCTGTAGTTTGATCATCATCAGAAGAATCATTTGATTCAGATGTTTCATTATTAGATTCAGTTTGATTTTCATTTTTTAATTCATTTATGATTCTTTCTGAACTATCTTTAAGTGGAGGAATGAATTTATATGGAGGTGGTACAGCATGATATGCCACTCCATGCACAATTTTTTCAGTGGTTTGATTACTTGTTAATTCATTGACAATTTGAGAGCTTCTTTCAAACTTTTTAATGGTTAATTTGTTTTGTTCTAATTCCATTTGAAATTCTTCTAGTTTGATCAAAGTTTCTTTTAATTTTAATTCAAGATGTTCTTTTTCATAAGTGGTTTGTAGCAATTCTTCTTTTATCTTTTGATCAGTTATTTTATAAATTTTAATTTGATTTTCAAGATCAGCTATACAACCATTATATTCAATTCTTTTATTTCTATTTAGAATCATCTCTTCAAGTGTTTCTTTATTAAGTTTTTCTAAATCTTTATATGCTTTAATGCATTCAGGAGTGCAAGATTTAGAATGTACCTTATTAGGAGAGTCAGTGAAAGCCATGAGAGCTTGATTCTGTGCATGTTCCTCTGCTTGAAAGCTCCAATCATAACGTTGTCTCTGTTGTGAAACAAGGGCAGTTGAGTTTGACATCTTGTCTGGCTGAGGACATTCTTTAGCAAAGTGCCCAAGGTTGTTACAGTTGTAACATTTGACTTTAGTCTTGTCAAATCCAGCCTTGTCACCTTTGTTATAGTTAAGGTTTGTTCTACCAGTCCTCTTCAAGAACCTTTTGGTTCTCAGGCTCAGCATAGCCATCTGCCATTTTAAATCCATCTCTTCAAGATCATCAGGATTCAATTGTTCCAAATCATCACTAATTAGTGCAGTATGCACATGACTAGTGAAGAAGGATTCTCTTGCAGCATCTTCACAATCTGCAGCCTTTGCAGTTTCCTGACCTGTTCCTGTACTAGACACAAAAGCATCATTGTTTGAAGATAAATTAGGAGTTTTAGAGCTTACCTCAGATTCAAACACCCTTAGCTCATTGTACAATTCATCCAGCTCCTTTTCTTCCAAAGCATCACCTTGTCTATATATGACTGTATACATAGACCATTCTTCTCCAAGAGATCTGAGAAATTTTCTGTTGACATCATCATTGTCTGGTTTCACACCAACTTGATTCAATTCACCAATGAGTTTGTTGAACCTATCAAAGGTTTGAGATAGGGATTCATTCTTTTGGCCTTTAAAATTTTCAAAGTCCTGTTTTAGTACAGACTTCATATTTCTCTTGGTGCTTTTAGTGCCAACGAATCTCTTTTCCGGTGCCTGCCACAACATCTTTGCATCATCATATTCAACAAAGAGATGTTGATAGTGATTAGGAATGGCCAGTAGAAGGGTGCTTAGAGCTTTGAGTTCGATTCCTCTGTCTTTCTTCTCCTTTTCACACTTGAGTTTGTCTGCTTCAGTTGCAGAACTTGTTGCTTGACCTTGAACAGTTTTGTTTCCTTCAACAACAACTTCCCACATGGAATAATCAGTAATAAGCATGTATTGCTTAATACGATTCTTCCACATTCCAAAGTTATTTGGAGTGAGTATAGGGATTTTATTTGCTTGAGTACTTTCATTGTTATCAATCATGATTAACAATCTGTGTGTTTTTAAATATTAAAGTTTAGGGGGAGATTGTTGGAACAAATCACAGTTCAACTTATTACTGATGATGCAGTTAGTACTGATCATGGTTACAACTGATGAAAACTATGGTTATTACTGATGGGGCATAAACACTTAATACTGATGAGTTGATACTGGTGAAGACTATAACTAATTTACTACTGATCATGCACATATTGAAGATACTACTGATCATTAGTAGTTACTACTGACGTTGGTTTTGGACTTACTACTGATTACCAGAGTTACTACTGACGATGCATATTTACTACTGGTGATTGCAGTTACTTCTGGTACGCGTATTTGGAACAAATCAAGTCCGAGATCTTCGCAGAGTTAGTTATAGAATGTTATTCAATGTATATCTTTTATAATTCGATGTAAATCAAGTCCTAGAATAACTAGGGTAAATAGTTAGGCTTCAAGGACTGCTATAAGTAGTTCCTTACGAATTGTAAACGTACGTGTGTATTGTTAATCAATAATATACATTGTTCATTGTTCGTTCAATATACAGTATTCTATTGTTCTTAAGATATTAATACAAGTGTTAATCCGCTGTAACTTCTTGTTATTAGTAGATCTTGGTTGACAATAACTTGTTTTGGTTATTCGATCCTGACAAGTGGTATCAGAGCATATTGGTTCTAGATCTACGAATTTTAAAAACAACAAGAAGAAACATCAGTAGTAACACCTACTACTGATGCTCCTATAGTAGAACAACCAGTAGTAATTCCTACTACTGATATTATAGCAGTAGTAAATCAAGAAGAAGCAGCAAACACTACTGATGCCCTATCAGTAGTAACTCCTGAAAAAACACCAGTAGTAACTGCCTTGGTTACTACTGAAGAGGAAGAACAAGAGATCCCAGAGCTAATTGAAAGAGACGTTATGTTATCATCTCCAAACCACCGACACCTGATCAACCACTTATCATACCTGACATTGATGATAATGTAAATTGGTTTGAAGTAGATGAATGCACACTTCCTCCACACCCCAAAATACTATCAGAAAATGAACTTCATTTGTTTTATCCAAAGTTTGTAATTCCTGGTATCCCAGATATGAAATATATTCCACCTCCACCTTCAGCTTATATTGGAAAGGGAAAGGAAATTTATGATGATGATTATCCCAACAGAGCACTAGGTCACCACATGGTGAACAAAATTAATCATGTCAGATCTGAAAAACAATCTAGATGGAAAGTGAAACATACGAAATACTTGAAGAATGTGGTAATGTATCAAGCTCTTGAAGAAAAGAAAAAGGCTGAAAAGGAAAGATCAAAAACTCAACAATCTCAAGAAGCTGAAATACCTGTTCAGCTAAAAGATGTTCAGATAGAAGCTCAACTAGCAGAATTTAAAAGATTTAGAAAAGTAGAAGAAGAACATCTAAACTGCCTTGAAGATCTGGTAGCTGAAAGTAAAAGAACAAAAGGTGATCTACCAAATGATATATTTGAACAGAAGAAACTTATGATTGACTTTCTCAAGTCAAAAGGGCACAGTGCAAAGACTTTTGGCAGAATGAAGATGATTACAAATATAGATAAATATTGTACTGCCAAGAAGAAAGAATTAGCTGAACAAGAAGCTGAAGAAGAAAAGAAACTAAAAGCTTTAATCCCAATAAATCCAAAGTCAATTCAAACTGGTATTATATCAACTACTGGCGAATCCTCAACTCCCCAAACCAAGAAAAGAAAGGTTCTTACTCAAGAACAGAGTGCTCAAAAGAAATCAAAGACAGAACAAATTATTCATGTTCTTGAAGTACCCGTTGCTCCCCTTCAAAACAATCCAATCATCAATTGGAGAGTTATACCTAATAATGTATTAGAAATTATAAGGGAAGACAAAGTTGTTCAAAGATTTACTGGATGGTTACCATTGATTAGATCCTGTTCAAGAAGTGATGTAATCAAACTTCTGATCATTGGAAAACCAAGAATGATAAAGAAATCATGGAAAGATTCTGGAGCTGGATATTTAACAAATATGATTGATGCTGCATTTTATCCAGATAACTACCCAGAAATATTTACTAATCCAGAAAATGTGTATGCTTGGAATGTACTCCCAACTGCAAATATGTACTTCTTTGAAAGATCGAGCAAGAAATGTGAGTTATATTTGTATGAAAAAGAATATCCACACTCTGAAAAGGTCATGTATCAGATATTCACAAACACTATGATGAGACCATATGATGCTGTAATGTTCCAGAATAAATTGAACTATTTTACAAAGAAAAACAGCAAATACATCATTGAACAAAGAAAGCAACAGAATCAAAGAACCCTAGAGAAGAGAAAGAGGGAAGAAGAAGAACAAAAGAAACTTGAGTAATTCAAAAGGAATTAACAAGTTTAGGGGGAGATTGTTGGAACAAATCACAGTTCAACTTATTACTGATGCTGCAGTTAGTACTGATCATGGTTACTACTGATGAAAACTATGGTTATTACTGATGGGGCAGAAACACTTAATACTGATGAGTTGATACTGGTGAAGACTATAACTAATTTACTACTGATCATGCACATATTGAAGATACTACTGATCATTAGTAGTTACTACTGACGTTGGTTTTGGACTTACTACTGATTACCAGAGTTACTACTGACGATGCATATTTACTACTGGTGATTGCAGTTACTTCTGGTACGCGTATTTGGAACAAATCAAGTCCGAGATCTTCGCAGAGTTAGTTATAGAATGTTATTCAATGTATATCTTTTATAATTTGATGTAAATCAAGTCCTAGAATAACTAGGGTAAATAGTTAGGCTTCAAGGACTGCTATAAGTAGTTCCTTACGAATTGTAAACGTACGTGTGTATTGTTAATCAATAATATACATTGAAGCTTTTTGTGAATCACTGTGTTCTTAATATTATTGTTCATTGTTCGTTCAATATACAGTATTCTATTGTTCTTAAGATATTAATACAAGTGTTAATCCGCTGTAACTTCTTGTTATTAGTAGATCTGGGTTGACAATAACTTGTTGTGGTTATTCGATCCTGACACAAAGCCTATCAAGGCTAGGAGAAAATATATTAGGTGTAGAATAGAATATGAGGTTGAAACAGGGGCAACACATGTGACAGCCACGGAAGAACCAAATGTTGAACATTTTGATGTTCCAGAAGAACCAAATGCTGAACAGATTGCTTTACAAAAAGGTTTTAATTTCAATACGTTTTGTAATATTGTAAATGGTTTTGTAATTTTTAATATTTTAAATATAGGCAAGCGAAAGATGGATGTTCGTGTTGAGAAGACGGTAAAACTGACTGCAAAGCAAAAAGGGTTACTAAAATAAATTAACTGTTTAGTTTTTTTTAATTTAATTGGTGTGTTCATTAATTATTTATACGTTTAGGGAAGGAAAAAGTAACTGAAAACAAGGATGAGGTGCCTAGTGTTAAAAAGCCAGTAACACGAAGTGCAAATAATAAAGGTAAACTTTAATTTGTTGATAAAATGCGGTTTTAATAAGTTAATGATTATGTTCATTGATTATGTTTTACGTACAGGTAAGCAGAAGGTAACTGATAAGGAAAACAAGGCTGCTGCGACTGAAAATAAAAAAAAAAATACGTAAGAGTCCCAAGTTTAATTTGGTGGATGAATTTGATAGTGACTTTGAGGAACAACTGAGTAATAAAAGGGCTAAAGTAGGTAAAGAGAAAACAAAAAAGGTAGAAAAAGCTGAAACATCTAGTGTTAATGGACGACTACTTTTACGTTCATCCCCGAATACACTTTATTCAGCAGTTCATTCTCTTAACGAGGAACAAAAAAAATGTGTCGAGGATATGGGGCTTGGTTCATTATTGGACATGAATATTGATTTGCTACCATGGCATCTAGTTTATTTTGTGGTCGATAGGTTAGATGAAGAAAAACTAGAAATCAAGCTGAGTAAAGGTAAAATAAAAATAACAAAGAATTCTGTTTTTGAGACGTTAGGTGCGTGTCTAGGTGGAGTAACGATTGATTCCCTAGAGGAACAAAAATTTGAAGATCAATTAATTGTTAACTGGTTTGCCCAATTTAATAAAAGGGAAATTAAAACGAGCGAAGTGTTGAACGAAATAGTAAGCAGTAGAAAAGCTGATGCAATTTTCAAACTGAATTTCATAGTTCTAGTTGCAAATATAATGGGAAAAACAAAAGCTAGAGGAAAATGTGATCTGTCGATACTGAAACACATATACCAGAACACCAATTTTAGAAGAATAGATTGATGTGACTATATACTTAAGTGCGTAAAAGGATGCAAGGAAAAATGGGTGAAGAATAAGGAAACAAGTTATTTTGTCGGGCCAATCACGTTCTTCATAGTAAGTTTTATTTATTAATTTTTTTTGAAACTGTTATTCAATAATGAACACTTAGCAGTGTAATGAACACTTAGCAGTGTAATGAACATTGTGTCATTAAAGTGAACACTGTGTTAATATGATGACCAATCAGTCTTCATATAATGAACAATGTGCTTCTTTTATGATGAACACTGATTTTCGTTACTTATATTTCACATGTATTTGTACTTATATTCACTAATGAACACTTTTTTTGATACGTAGCTTCTTTTCATGGATTCAACGAAATGTAAAAAGATGACAGCGAACAGATCAAGGCCAGTGATAAGTAACTGGAATACTTTATTGTTGAGGGATAAGGAGGGATATGGTGGGTTTGACAAAGCCGCTCTTAGTGAACCGTATATCCCACTATCAGGCAATGAGGAGATGGAAACTGAGAATGAGGATGTACAAGAAGAAGAAAACGTGCAAGCTGGTGTTCAAAAGACTATTAAAGGTACAGATAACACAGTTAATAAAACAAACTTTAATCTAATATTTTACCTAATAATATTATTTTATAACATGGCAGGGGTGTATTAAACACATGGAATCAATATTGAACAACGTGATTAAAAACACAAAAGAGCTGGTGAAAGTAACAAACGATTCGTATGTTGTGTGTCAAAACAGCGTGAAAATCGGTGACTGGGTTGAGAAGGTTAAGATGTTAGATGATGTGCTAAAAGATATGAAAGAAAATGTTAAAGGTAATGATAAAGACTTGAGGATATTCTAATGAACATAATCTTTTGGTAAACATTGAAATATGTAGTAAGTAGTTATTTGTAATAATTAGATACGTAAATGTTGTAAGTCTAAACCTTAGCATTTGGTTAACAAACGTGGGGGATGGGTGATGAGGTATGTTTATAACTCGGGACCGTGTGGTTGTTGTAATTTTTTGGGAATGCAATATAGGCAATTATGGGTAGTGAATGTATAATAACTGTTATCATGTGTTGGATGTACTTTATTTAACTTAAAACGATTCTAAGTTAACAGTTACTACATCTTTATAAATTGTTCATTAATGCTAATAAAATATAACGCTTGTGATTATGTACGTTAAACCATTAGGAAACTCGGAAAAGGTAGATTTGGCAGAAACCAGCACACAAATGATCAATGTGATGGGCGATAAGTTTGAAAAAAGTAATGATGCTGATCTGTACATTTCTCCTAAAGTACATGGTTGTCAGTCTAGTTCCCTGTCGACACAAATGTCACCCGGGTATTGTGAGGCTTTAGAAGAAACGATGAATAAAATTAAAGCCCATGGTTTTCGGGATGACATACCGGTTACAGAAGTGTCACCAGGCTACTATAGGGCTCTAGAAAAAGCGATCATTACACCTAAAGCACCAGGATTTCAAATTGACATACCGGTCACACAAGTGTCACCGGGTTATTATAAGGATATTGAAGAAGCAATGGATACGGCTATGAAGGGGGGATCACGTCTTCATTCAGAGAATCCCAGAAATGATATGCCAAGCTTTAGTCTTGGCCTAACACAAGAGTTTGACAACGTTAAAAATGATGGTAATGTTGGTATACGAGTTGTTAATGAACAGAAAGAAACCGTTATCGATAATCAAAAACTTATATCAAAGCCAAAAGACCAACCCATTGTTATTCAAAAAAGGACGTCGACGCGGGCTATTAACTTATCTGAGCAACTACGTTCACCATTTGCACAGAGGGTGGTTGATATTGAAAAAAAACTAACCACTGAAGAAAAAAAAGTACTCAATTACATTACGAAGCCGAATTAGAATTATCAGTAAGTGTATTCATTTTACTTTTTTCTTGTTAGTGAACTTTAAATAAGGAATAACGTTTGACCCGAATTTTATTATAATGCAGTCAAGTAGTATTTATGACAAAGGATGAACAGCAAATGATGAGAGGACCTGTCGAGTTTTTTGCAACGCAAGGTCCGTTTTTAAGTGAAGTACTAAACACATGGTCTGCGCTGTTAAACATACAAGAGGGGATTCGAGCACCAGAATCACCGTCTAGATTGTTTCTACCGTCAACTCAGGGTATAATGAGCGTTGATGAACATGTAAGACATTTAACACATGTACTAGGTGAGATGATGCATAAAGACGCTCAATTAATGAAATTGAGAGCAGTGGACCTGGTACGTTTAAATCTTGTCTTAGTAGCTGGAAACTTATCCAAATGAACACTAATGAACACTAATCTGTGTTATCCGTAGATGAACGTAATGAATACTTATTAAATTGATTAAAAATTGTTTTTACTGCCCACATGCAGGTATTCTTCCCGGTGATGTACGTTACTACTTATTTGATATGCTTTGATTTAAAGCATGAAACAATTGATATAATAGACAACATGAGTTATGATCAACCGAATAGAATAAAGTATGATGGATTGCCGGATAATCTGGTAAGATAAAAATAACAATCATGTTTTATCACTTCTTTGATCAATACTGAACTAATCCAATTTAATTTCAGAAAAATGGATTTGTACATTATCTTAAGTACGTCGATCATCAAAATGCCCATAAGTTGGAGGCTGTAAAACCAGTATTGCTTACCATGAATCGGAAATCACGAGGGAATAAACAAGAAAATGATGTATTTCTTATGTGTCATATAGAGACTTACATGGGGGTGGGGCATCAAATTGGTCTTGTGGTTTGGATGCGAAAGAACGACGCCAGAAAACTTTATTGAAAAAATTGAGGGAGCGTTACACAATAAAAATGTTGATGTCGGAGCATAACATTTTACGTAACAAAGTGTTGAAAGAAGCAGAAGAGCGTGGCTAAATATCTGCATGGGAAAAATTATCAGTTTCATTTTTTTTAGACATTCATGTTTTTGTCCTATTTGTTAAGATGTTAGTTTTGTTTTCTTTTTCTGTTTGGATAACAATGTTTGAGGTGCAAGTTATCAAAGACTTATTTATGTTTGGGAAAAATAAATTTTCTGTGTAGTTTCGCTATTCATCGTTGAACAAAGTTTAAGACATTAGCTTTGAGACCTTATTTATGATATTCATTGTTTATCAAGGTTAAGACCTTTGTTTTTACATACCTTAGTTATGCTATTCATCGTTGAAAAAAGTATTTGCATTTGAACTTATGTTATTCATCGTTGCACAAAGAATTTCTGTTAAAAATAATTTTTGCTAATGAATATCAGTTTACTGGACGGAAGTTGCTACTAATAAAAAATCTTAGTAGTTAAAATGTAATAAATAGTTGTTATAGAAACTATAGCATATAAGATCACGAATACACAATTGATAGAATGTAATCAATATTTAAGGGCATATAATTCACAAAATAACATATTTGCAATGAACACCACAAAACGTATATGAATTTAAAAATGAAAGCATAGTCTAAAATTCAATAATGAACAAACGTGTGAAAAAACACCTTAATGTGAAGTAAAAGATTCATTGCATAAAAAATTTTAATGTTTTAAAATTTCATCTTTTTGTCGTTTTGATGATGATGCAGCTTTGTATGTTGAAGGTCCTCCACATGTTCACGAGTTGTGCCCGACCTCGAAACAAACTTGACATTTTTTGCCTTCGTCCTTCGCCTTTTCTATTGCCTTCTCACCAGGACCTTTCAACCTCTTACCCGTCCCACATCCTTTATTTCTAATGCCTGCAGGAGCATCTAGTTGAAATTTTGTTTAGGTATCACCAACTAATTCTCCAAATCTAGCAGCCTTGCCTTTAGTTTTAAATTGTTCATCATGTGCCTTTTGTTTAAATTCACTAGTTAATTCAGTAAGCCTTGAAAGAACTCGTCAAGTTTGTTCGGTGATGAACGAAATCTAGATATACATGATTCAACATCTAACATTGCTTTGGCGACATATTGGTTCGAACTATCATTCTGCATTCCATATCGATAGTGACTATAAAGTGTATCACGCGGCATTAGGTTAGACCTCCATCGTCTTAATATGTATTTTTCAGGTATCTCTGTTATGTGTTCAGAATTCAAAACACAAATACATGTCGACATAAATATCCATGCTACCCAAAAAGATTACAACCGTACAGTGGCTTCATCCGCGTTGTATCTGACCTGCACATCGAATGAAAAATTTTAAACATTATAAAAATTTAAACGTATGTAATTAATACTACCATGTAAGTAATAGTACCTTAAAGTCACCAACAAATTTATCGTGTTTGTCATAATGTTTGATCATAAAAACCCCAGGTTCTGCGTCATACCCTGTAGTCTTAAGTGAACATGAATACATTCCTCTAACTATTTCATGTTGCACCTTCCTGAACAAAGTTATTGTGTATATTGATGAAGCATGACGCTCAATAGGTAGCTGGGTATCCATTTTTGGTTTTTTTGTTGTGTCTTCAAAGTCATCTCGCCGTTGTTTATATCTTTGTTTTTCCATTGCAGTCTTAAAACAAAGCATGAACTGCACCAACGTATTCCCAAAGTTGAAGAATTTACGAAACATTGAATTTGAACTCTCTGACCGTGAAGTGGTTCTCATCAAACAATACATTGGTAGATGTCTAAAATAAGCAGGAATCCATTGTTGCCTAATATTGAACATATCACCAAGCCACTTGTGTTGTTGTAATGAAAATTCCGTTATTAATTCATCCAACCGCCTCTCAAACTCTGTTGTACCAATGTTAACATTCCATACAAGCTTATGTAATCGTTTCCTGATCTCCTTACTATCTTGATTATCACCAGTGATCTGTAGTGACCAAATTATTGATTAGACGAATAGTGTTCATGATTGAACACTGTTGATTGAACACTGTTGAATAAAACAAATAATGAACATATAATATTTTACCTTTAAAGGAAGTTTGTTCATTATATGCCACATACAGAATCTATGGTGAGATTCGTTAAAAACAGTTGGAACAGCTTGCTTCATTGATGGATCCTGATCGGTAACAACAAATTAGGTTGCTTAACATGGGCTTTCAGAAATGCCTCTAACAACCAAACATAAGAGTTAACAGACTCATTTTTAAGTAGTCCAGCCCCAAAATTAACTTATTTGTTGTGATTATTAACACCGGTGAATGGGACAAAAACAATTCCATATCTGGAAAATAAGATATGACAAAAAAATATTAACACATAAGGAAAAAAAAACATTATATAGCAAAAAATTGATTGCATACTTGTTGGTGCAGAAGGTTGCGTCGAATGCCAAAACATGACCAAACTCCGTATAGTTAAATTTCGATACTTTATCAGCCCAAATAAGATCTCCAAGTTCGTTTTCATCGCACAAGTAGTCGAAAGTGAAATTTGGGGCATGCTTTTTTCTGTTAGAAATCATGTTTACGACCATTTGTGCATCTGCATTACAAATATATTTGTTTATATCTCGTCTACAATTTTTATAATCAACCTCTATCCCCTTTACCTTATCATACCCCCCTTTTAGTGATGCTTGTAACCTATGTGCGACGGTCGGACCAATATTACACGTAGATGCTTGTTGTAAAAAATCTTCATCACCGAATTCTAGTTGTCTACTAGTACGTAACAAATGCTTGTTGACTTCACTAATTAGTGGATGGTTATGAACCTCGGTAAATTCATAAACTCTAACTAGGCTAAGTTTAATGCCCGCCTTACAATCAGTGACACTAATGTTACAATTCCGCGGTTTCACTTTTCCTACGTCAACCTGTAGAGTGTCAACCTTTTGTTTTTTCCTAGGTACACCAGCTTTACTACACAGAAAATACCTAACTGTAATCTCATCATGAACATTCTTGCGGGTTGTTGATTTACGAGTACTAAACCCAGCTTCTAAAGCATACCAAGAGTAGAAATCTTTCGCCTCTCCAAGAGAATTAAAAATAGAATCAACCACTGCCTTGATTTCGTCAGATACATTAGGAACCCAAGACTTGGTCCCATCTGGTGTTTGCCTCATAGTGTTATTTAGTGATTCAATTTCTGCATCCGGATTAACATGTACATATAATTACGATATAAACGTTATATGTAGATGAACAGTTAATCCCTAAAAAAATTTAATAATATAATCCTAAACAGTAAAAATAAAAACAGAAAGTAATCGTTCATTAGTGAATGTATTAAACAATATCAATCTACAAACATTACCTTATAGCAGAAATAAATGTTCATTACTGAATACGTAACCAAAACGGTAAATCAACAACACATTTTAAATAAAAACACTCGATTTAATATTAAATCATAAAATTGTTCATTCAAAAATCATATACATCATTTATTTTGTATAAATTAATTAGTTAAACAAAACAATAATTAAAGAAATAAACTCACTTTGAATGTCATTTATTGTTCACTCAATAAACATAATGCATAAAAAGTATTAACCAACAATCATTATAAACTTTATAAACTATAAAGCAATCAAACAAAAAACACAAAAGTAAACAGATTATTAGTAATCAACTGATCGAACAGCATCAGAAACAGTAAACAATTATGTATCGCATCCCTATTATTTATTAGAAGAAAAATTATCATCATTTTCAGATTTAGGTACCATTTAAGATCTCATTCTTACGCCCCTTGACCAAATCCAATTCCAAATCAGTCACAACAATTTGTAATGCATAAATCATCATATTCTTAATCTACATGAACATAAAAAGAAAAAAGTTCAAAACAAATGTGAAGTTTGGTGCACAAGTTTTGGTATACATTTATTTAGTTAGTGTTTTTTTGTCGTGTGATTATTGGGAAGCATACCAAATTCTTGTTGTAAGCAAGTGCATTCACAAGCGAATAAAGTTGAGTTCAACCATTATATTTGACTGCGAAATGTTTGTTAATAAGAAAAAAGTGGAAATTATGTTATACTGATGCAATTAAGTAATTAATTACCTTCAATTTTTTAACTTGATATGGACAACCAACGCACCCAACTTTTGTTTGATGATCCATGGTTCGATTTCTATTCACAACAAAAATGAAATAAAGTAATTCAGTAAAAATATGTCTATATATGAAAATAAATACCTTTGTCAGATTATGTATTATATAGTAGTAATTCGGATTATGTAAGACTATTTAAGTGACGAGCAGAGCGCGAAAATCATACCTGAATATTTTCAAAATTAAAGCTGAGAAACACATCGTAAACTTTTGCTTGCAGCTTGAGACTTTTATGATGCTAGATCGATCAAAAAAGTCAAACGCCATTCGTTAACAAACAAGATTTCGGGCTTTGAATGTTTTGTGCCGTCAACTGGAATAACAGCAAGCAAGTCGGAAGAAATTTTTCTAGGGTTTTTTTATGTGTGTATGATTGCATCTATAAATGTGATGGAGACATCAACATTGGGCTGTATATGTCCGAACAAACTGAATTTTGTTGGCCCAATTTTTTAAGAAAAAAATAGTCTGTTGGCCTGCTTTTTGGTAACTTGTTTTCTACAAATAAGCCCAAAAATATCAATCTTGGAAGCTCTATTATTTAACCACGAAAATAAAAACAAAACGATAGAATCAAAAATATCATTTCTAGGACTCGGTTTGTCATTAAACAAAAACGTATACCTATGTTTCCAAAGCCACCAAGTCGTCGTTAAAATTATCACTTCCAAAATCGTTTATGATTAGACCTTCTTTGAGATTTTTTCACGCAAGAGAGCCATTCTGAGATCGAGTTAACCACGTGAAACGTTACATCAAACCACCTCACAAGTGCACTCCATACCTCCTTAGCCACCTCACATGTTGAATTGCATGATAGAAATATTATTCCGTTTAATAATATTTGTGGATTGGAGGAAGATTAAAACTCCTCAATTTCTAATCGAATTATCACCACGCCAAAAAAATTAACTCCTTAAATCGTTCAAGTGTCTTTAAAACATATTGAGGAGTTTTAATCTTCCTCCAATCCACAAACAATTAACTTTCCAACTAGATAACTTTGACTTGAATTTCTCAATCATAGATTTAATCCGTTCATGTACACGAGAATTGCACGAGAATATATGTTTCGTTTAATATAACTACTAAAACTTTGACTTGAGACTCTGTTTTTAGTAGTTCGTTGCCAGTATTGTTAGCTGATGTTTTCCCATCAACCACTAAAGACTGAAGAAATTAGACGAAAATTTATTCTTTCAAACTTCTAAAGATTTTTATATAAATGTACTCACGATTCATTTACCATATATTACACCTAAACCATGTTTTAACTACATTCTATATGAGAGGTGGGTATGGTGAGATTAAAGCTCCGTTAAAGGGCAATCGGCATTTGATTTGTTTTAATACATGAGTGATTTTTATGAGCAAAAACAATGTTGGAATACTTTTAACTGTAACAAACTAAACATACCTATTTATGTTTTGAAAGATATCTATAAAAACACTTTTTGCAAAGTTGATCATTTATGAATAATTTCTTTGAAATTTTCGATTTTGAATTGTATTCCTACGGAAAAAAAATATTGAAAACAACTAATCTTCTGAATCTTTGTTGCGTAGTCGGTAAATTATAAGACCTCTGATTGAATCATAACGGCTTAGTTCAATTTTGACTATAGTCAGAATATTCGGGCATAATTAATGGTCGGGTATAATCTTTATGATTTCGGTTGTAATTGTCAAATAATTAGTATCGAAGGTGATCTGCACACTTGATTTTTCATTGAGATACTTGAATATACATGCTTTATGTTGTTGTGCTAATTATGTTGTTGTAATTATGTAGCAATAGAAAGTTGTAAATATGTAAATATCTCCTAATACAATAGTTATAACTTATAAAGCTTATATTGAATACCAAAAAATTACTTCAAATCAGATAATATTATTCACTTTACCCTATTTTCATTCTAACTATAAATTGAGTTTTATCTTCAAATCTTGGTTGTCGCTTTATTTTCATTCTACTTATAAAATTGTGATACCATCATACGGATGTTGTATCTAATACGTAGTATTACATAGCAAATAAATGTATACAAATATCGATCATCACTTCACAAAACCTTGATGAACGATCAAACAAACTACCAAAACCAGTCGATCGATCGATGTTTAATATCGTTGAGATTGATTGATTAGAATTTCATAGCTTCAATGCAGTAGCCCTACACATTGGGCATGTATTCTTACGTAACAACCAACCCCTAATGCATTGTGCATGAAACACGTGCCCACAATTCAACGTCCCAATTGTTGTGTTTATTTCATATTTATCGAAACAAATAGCACAAATTTCTCCTTCTTTGCCATCCATCTTTTCTTGGGTTATGGTGACACGTAGATGCTCTGAAATTGTTTCCTCGGATAAACCTGAGCCAGTTTGATCACGTGCATTGGTAGTTGTACGTAGTGCATCAACATCGCGGATGAATTCTTGTAGAGCTTGTTCGGTTTGGATCAAACGGATATTTAACTGGTGTAATCGGTCAATTAATGAGTCTTCTGTTATTTGATGCTCATCTCGATTCATCTTTATTTGAAACAGAAACTGAACTTGAAACACAAAAGTTTAATGAATTTGGAACTTTGAATTGTGGGAAAAGAATTAATGAATCGATCAATCATATGATGATGTGTTTATTTATAGTTTTCATGGATTGGTGTTTTGTAGGACAAGAAGGAAATATGATTCATGTATATCCAGTTTCTAATCGCCATTATGATGCAATAATAATTGTATTCGAACTCCTTTTACTCTAAAATACTCCTTTTAAAACTAACAAATCGGTGAAAATTAGTTTTGCTCTAACTTGTCGCTATTTGAACTAATAATATATGCAATCCCAGCAAATCCTCTTAAATTTCAAACATGTGATGGACTCATGGAAGTTTACCATAAATAGGACTAAAATAAGCACGTGAAAAATAAACAACATAACAGCCCATTAAATTACATTTTAATTTTAATTTAAAATATTAGAAAAACGTTTTCTCATCTTACCTTCACATTTGATTTTCTATTACCTACATTTATAATTGGGTTATAATTTTCTTGTAGTAAAATAACAAAAAAAGGTGTATATACTTAAAAGGAATAAGCTCGTATATCTTATATAAAAAAATTATAAATAAGTGAATAAACATGTGTTTTGTCAATATTATCGAACTATCTAAATCCATATAACTAAAAATGTGAATTCACGCTTTTCTTTGATATTTAAAAAGCCGAGGGTCATATTTATTATTTTCCGTATCATTTAAATTGGTACAACTATAACTAAAAGAGTTGGACGACTTTCGCCTGAAAATTAACTAATATTATGTGTAATAATGGGGTAATATGAATTTATCTCATCCAAGGTTTAAAAAAACGTAAGATATGGCATTGCAACACCATTAACCTTCGAGCCATGGTAAAACATAAACATTTTCAAAACGTGACTTAAAGCGACATATTTTTTTTATAATATATATTTATGCGTATCAATTTCACAAAAAAATATAGGTCTATTGATTTATAGGATAATTCATATATATAGTTCACAAAAGGTCGTTACATCTAAATTTATAATTATATATGTCATAATTTTTTCCTAAAAAATCTCAGATTTCAAAATACGCAAAAAATGCCCGCAGTAAGTAGCGTCTTGTGCCGCATTATCTTACATCACACCTGACAACACTGCATATTTTATAATTGCGAAGTCGCATCTCATACATTGGCACACTTTTTAGAAAATATAACCCTAGTTTCAAAATATTAGCCTAGTTTTATACGGTAAATGGATTAAAAATCCAACCAAGTTATGCTTTTATCCTAAATTATGTAAATCAATGTTGTCAATTATCGTATTATTACCCGACTAATGCGCAATTCAATGAAGAAAATTCATATGAAGCATTAAACGATTGTAATACGAAGCATTTAAACAATGTTGACAAATCAGAAAGAAGGTAAAATAAAATTATGACCAAATCTTACTTTAATTGATTGATAAATTAATAGAATAGCGATTACAACATTACTGTAAGATAAAACGTTACTTTTTTTCTTCAACTTTTTTCTTTTCTGAATCATAGGCCATAAATGTATGATTTTGCACAAGATTAGAAACTGTGAGTTTAAGGTCAAAAGTCATCTTCTGAAAAACAAGTGCAAGAACATCAACATCCGCCATTGCTCTGTGAGCTTCACCAACCAGTTTGATGTTATAATATTCCCTAAGTGCTCTAAGTGATACTTTAGTAATTGACCCTGAAAATTAACCAATTAATAATTATTATTCCCCCCATTTTCTTTTCAAATAATTATTAATTCCAAAATGCAAATTCAAATAGTAAGACCTTCAGCTTTAAGTGTATTAGCAAGAGGCATTGTGTCCAAAAATCTCCAATCTTTTGGGAGCTGATAACCGCAACGATGAAATTCTTGTTTAAGAAAACGGACATCAAATGTCCTGCAATTATGACCTATCAACAATATTTGACCGCCAGCTGTCCTACGACTTTCAATCCACCTCAGCAAGATAGGTATCAAATCTTTCATCCTGCAAATATTCTTTTCTATTTAACACCAAATGTAATTTCCAATATTAGAAAGTACATTTTACTCATTTTAGCATTAAATACAAATGAAAATGAAAATAATTTATTTTGAAAACAATATTTTAATTATTCACCATTATAACCCAAACCGATGAACAACTACGCATCTAAGAAAAACCAAACATTATAATTAAAATAAATATTTATAAATAGGTAAGTACCTTGGTACACCTGGCGAAGTAACCATATATCCATAAATCTTATGAACATGTGAATTTCTCACATGTTTTTCAGGATTTATAAGTGTCTGAAAAGTACTATTTTCTCCCCCACTAAGATCCCTCAATGCAATTTCAAGTATTCGATCATATGTACAAAATCCAGTTGTTTCAGTATCAAAACAAATAACAGTTACATTTTTGTTTTCTGCTGCAACCATTTGTTCAATATCAACACTTTTACATTCACTGATTTCTATTCTACTTGTATTTAAATCTGTAGGTGTTAAATTTGTTACAATGTTGTTTGTTTTTCTGCTTATATTGTTTTTTCCTGGTGTGTTTGTAGATAAAGAATTACGGGTCCATCGTCTACTGTTACTACCTTGAAGATCACAATAAATATTGGGACTGAGTAACCGCAAGTTAGAAGAATTTTCTACTTTTTTGTTGAAATTATGGACCTTTTTCCACCAAGAACCAGAAAAAGTATGAATTTGGCATCTAGGAAATTGAAAATGTGATAAACACATTATTGCTCTCATTTGAGTTAGGAAATATTACACAATTTTGAATTTATGAAATGTACAAAGGAATAATCACTTGGTTTAACCTGCAAAATGGAAATATAGGACTATGTTAGGCCTGTGGTCTAATTACAAAATTGATGCACAAATACTTAATAAACCAAATCAAATAAAGACATGAGAGTAACAAAACAGATAGGCACCATTAAAATCAAATTAATTGTGTCCTAATCACATGAATTGAAGCACTAATCCACCTTTTTCTGAAGAGGTAATCTCACACATCAAAATCCAAAATTAAAATAAAATATTTAGGAACAAACTTCACAAGTTACAATCTTTGACGATCTACAACCCAATAAAGATAGAATTTTTATGCACAACATTTCATGTTATAACGTTTATTCATGATTTCTTATGCAGTATAACATTTAAATACCTAACATTTCAAAATTAATAACATCAAGCTTTTAACGATAACGCACTCAATTTAATCGAATGCGGATATTACATCAGAAAACTCGTGGTTTATTTTCATGAAATTAAGAGAAAAGACAATCGGATTTGTAATGAGTAAAAAGGGGGGAAGAAGAACATACCTGGCGAAGAAGATTCCAAATGCAAAACTGCATTTATTCAAACAAAATTGAGTCGAATCCGCATAAATAAGGAGAAAAAATTGGTTTGATTGGTGGATTAGAATACGAATTCGTGAAGAAATGGAGAAGAATGAAGGAGTGTAAAAGTAGAAAACCTGAAAATATCGTGGAGGAAATGGAAGTTAGCGAGCCCTGTAAATGCGGGTCTTAAGGCCCAGATCCGCTTCTTACGGGCTAATACACCCACTACTTTTATTATTTTGGTCTAATTATTATGCTTCATATTTTATTGGAAAGAAAAATGTTATCACTTCTAGTTATCTTCAACTTATTAAATCAAGATAAATTTTAAATTTAAGGAATTATATAAAGAAAGAGAATGAGTATATTTCACATTCTTGTGATGAGTATCAAAATAAAGTAGACAGAAATATTATGAAGCTATAACATTTCTCTTTTAGAAAACCTAATCGATTTTTCAGTATACTTATACGAAACAAAATAACAAATTCTTAATTTCTCGTTAACATAACCAATGAAAAGGGTGAAACAATTATAATGCAAGACTGAAAATAGAAGTTGGCTGATGATTATATTTGTATAATATTAAGCTTTTTAAACATTCTTAATAAAAAAGGTAACATATGAGTTTTTCATATTCAGTTCACTTCAGAAAATGATAAAAGTTTTTGACTCATGTGTAGGTTCTTTAACTAGGGTTATATACAGGGGCGGTACCAGAAAAATATTTCAAGGGGGCGAAGTTTAGAGGCGTAAGTCACATTCTCAGTAGAGCTATTACTTTTCGCGTCAAACCTTAAACGGGAAAACAAATTTGAGTTGGAATGTTCGTCATCTTTAAATTTTTGTTCAAATTCTTATATAAAATTCAATTAATTTATCTACAGTAATAGGATTTTCATATAAAATTACTGGAAGAAATGTTACTTTGGAATACAAAGTTTAATTCAAATTTTGTACGCATTTTTAACCGAAAATAATAGCAAAAGGTATGAGAAACATAATAAATAAGTTGAAAAAATATATTGGATATTATATTATTTTTAGGCTATAAAAAAATTGGATTACTAGTTTTATTATAAGAAAAGAAGATAGGAAGGAAAAAGAAAGAGAAAAAATAAAAGAAGTAAAAGGGCTGTCTGGGGGGGCTCGAACTCATAGTGGACCAGAAAATTTCATGGATGGGAAATGCATGAACCAGCTGACCTACAGCTATATTCGTGAATTCTAATGACATGTATATTTTTTTTATCTATATGAATAAACATAGAAAAAAGGCTTAATTATCAAAATTTTCATGTAGTTATTGGAAAAGTTTTGGGGGGCAGGTGCCCACCCTGCCCACCCCCTGGAACCGCCATTGGTTATATATGTGGTTGTTTCCTAACAATTCACATGCTATTCCAAGATTTGCATCCAGTGAGGTTTGAACAACATCCGAACTCTTGTGACACTAGTACAAAAAAGATTTGTTAGTACGCATCCCTAAACTTTAATATTGCGGTCACGGCATCGACAAAATAATTTCGCACAAAAAAGAAAACTCTGCACCAAAAAAGAGATTTGTTAGTGCGGCCTAGAAGAAAACTGCACCAAAACAGAGATTTTTTAATGCGGCCTAAGGAAATCGCTCTCAAATAAAATTTGATGATACTATGTATCCTCGCACTTCTTGTAGGTTAAAGATTCTCATTTAATAATCATACCTACAAACATCTAATATACATCTACATACTTGTTTAGATTAATTATAAGAAACTAACTCAAATAGATTGTTGCGAATTGATATCCAGATCAGACCGAGGGAATTAATACAAAATACTGTATATCTAAGATGCAGAAATCGGATGAAAGTATATATATATATCTCCTTGTACTTCACAATAAGCATCTTGAAAACGACCATTAAATCATACATATATCCTTGTAGTAGACTTTTATAAATGATTATCTTTTTTAACAATAAAAACTTTCAATAGAAACAAATTAGCGAAGCTAGAAAAAAAGAATATTTTATACCGAAATACACCAATCTAATCATCAGATTCATCAGACAATCTTTAACAAGTTCGATAAAAAGGACATTTATATATTCCATTTCATTCATAGTTGGTAAATATATTTACATTTTCTTCCCTAATTTAGAAAGGGATACCATGCCTACCTACACACTACCATTTTTCTATTATTAGAAACACTATGATTTCATAAAAAGCCCTCAAAATTTCTTTTTACCACAAGAAAATTAGTAAAAGATTTAAGGATAATTAACCAAAAACCGACCCACAGGATAGAGACATCAACAGAAAAGCAGCTTGCTCAACTTCCCCAAACTTCATATACTGATTCTGAATTTGATGCATCTTTTGCCTCTTTACTTTCTTCATCGGAGATCTCGGCCGCTGCAAAAGCACCACCTCTTTTCCCAAAGCCACCAAGTTTATCCTCAAATTCTTCCTCAATTTACCGCCCTTTTTCATGTCGAAACCACAACTGTTGTTATCGATCACTCTGTTTCTGGAACCGGTTGTGCAGGCGGCGGTGGAAGAAGAAGATGATTCCGGCGACGGTTGCGGTGGTTGTTTCTCTCTCTTCTTGTCGGATCCGACTACACTTCTCTTTTTCCTGAACCTGATTCCACAAGCATTGCAGAGCGACTGCAAAATCAACACAAAGTTAAGATCCAGTAGTTAAATCGTGAAATTGACTCAACAAAACGTGAGATCGAGCAACATCGAACGGAAATTAGATCCGTCTGCGTGAAATTGCATGATTGAATCAAACAAAATCGAAATCGCACAGTTGAATCAACTAAACTTCAAATCCAACAAAACTGAAATCGTACGAAGAATCAAGTGATGAACAAACCTTAGGACCGGCGGGACCGCTTCTCCACAACGGCGTTTTAGAGGTTTTGCAATCAATGCAAATCTTCTCATTCTTACTTATCGGTTCTTCACAACTCGCTAGTTCCTGAGGAATCACAACAGAAAACAATCAGAAAACGTAGTTTCGAGCTTCGAAAACAATTAAAAAAAAACGATCAAAGTGCGAAAATAAGTAGATTACCATTTCTCTTTGTGTTTGATTGTTATTCGGTTCACCAGCAAAAGCAGAATAAGTAGCTGAACTAGATAATGATACAAGAATCGGAGATAAATGAGTGAAAATGGAGAATATTGTGATAATGGCGGCGGAGATGAGTGGTGGCGCAACCACATGAAAGAACCGACAGTGACAGAGTGCCGTAAAGAATTAAATAGTGCAGGGGGTTTATGGTATCTTGTGAGGAAAATGATGATGATGATCGGACGGCTGGTATTTTAAGACAAACTGAGAATAAACCCTAACCCTAAAAGATTGGGTCTGTGATGACGAAAGTGACCTTGGGAGAAACACTCGCTTTATCGCTTAAATCTGTGAAAAAATTAGCGGGACCCACAAAATGGCGCGAACAGACACGTGTTATCGTTCGTGACTGCCAAAATTCAGTCACAGTACATGTTAGCATAATGTGTATCCCACTAATTTATCCACCATCTAATTTCGGGACATTTTAGTTTTGGATAATCCGTAATTTTCTTTTCGAGAATAATTATTCTTATTTTGATGATTTTAGACTACAAATTAATCATACATGGATAATTCTTTCTTTGCTGTTATCGTGTTGTAACTTTTAACAAAAAAAGTGTTTTTAGATCGATATTACTGTATTGTGTACTTTTTTTTTATTTTTACTCTTTCATCATAAAGAAGTAGGTGTCATAAAATTAGAAAGTCGGAATGTTTTAACCAGGATATGGATCAGCACCGGTTCAAGTTAAACGTTCTAACAACATATAATTGACCCGATTAAGATTGAACCGGCGAACCGGATTTAAATTTGCTTAACCTGATTACCCATCATGTGGCTATATAGAGAAGCTAAACGAAACAAGAAAAATTCCTAGACAAATGTGGAATATTGACTAATATGGTTCCTACGTCGTCCAAAACACCTATTCCAACTGAATTCCATCCACTAGAATGAAGTATCCCGGTTTTAGAACTAGTCCGGTCGCTTGAACCGAGTTTTGGAATATTGGTTAAAATTAAAAAATCAATTTTTTTTTATTTGATAACTTAATCAAAAAGCAATGATTTGATGACAGACAAAAAAGTTGAAGTGGGTCAACACGAGTTAGTTCGTGGTTAAACAAATAAAAGAAATAAACCACTAAACAAGTTTGTGTGTTCATGAGACAAAACAATTTAAAAACAAGTTGTACCCATTCATATTATGGCATATCAACTCCCGTGTTAATTTTTGTCTCTTGATTCCCCACTTGACATAAAAGTTTAATATTCTACATTCAGTTGTTTAACAATTGGTTTATTCTATTAAAGTAGGGATGGATTTAATATTTGTTTTTATTTTGTCCAATACAAGATACTTTAGAATGTCGAATGTAAGTGATACATTTTTTTTTGGTGATTCAAAATAAGTAACATACTTTGAAAAATTACCTTATTTGGCAAAAAGTAGTGGGACTCATACCCACTAACTATCTACTTTAACAAAGTGAAATAACTCATTTACCCTTAGTTTTTACTTTTAAACATTATTAACCGCACTTTATTTAAAAGGGGCGGGACTCATCCCCACTAACCATCCAATTAATCTAATTTAATCATCATTATAATATTTTACATCAAAAATCGTGAAATCCAAAGTGTGTCACTTATTTTGAATCGGAGAAAGTACATGTAATGACTTTTCTAAATTATAATTTGTAAGTGAATTTTTTAGATATTTTATTAGGGAAATAATATTTCAACCCTAACATGTTTACCTTCAACCCGAACTTGATCCGTATAACCCGGTTAATTAAACGAATTAAATAAGTTAGCGGGTCAAACAAGTTAAATGGATAAAACGGGTCAAATAGGTTATTATTCCACAAATCCATAACAAAATACCAAAATACTAAGTAGGCCTTTTAGTATTAATGTAACTAAGTTTGAACTAGTAAACAATAAATTAAGTATAATTATATATTTTTTCAAATATATTTTCAAATATGATCAAACCGAATGCGTTGGTTTAATCGACAAACCGATGGCTTCATTGGCGCAAGTCTTAGCATATACTATCTGATAAAAGTTTTGTTGCATATGCAGGCAAATAAATCAGCAAACATCACATGTTCATCAAACTTTCTTCCTCGTTAAAATCAATCATAAATAGAAAACTTATTTTTACCGAACCGAATGTCCATAACCATTTCAATTTTGTAGTAACTGTTAGAAATTGATAATTTACTAGACATTTACTAGATCAAGTAAAAGTAAACACAAGTATTATTTTAAATAATGAACACATTCTAAACATAGTTTAACATAATATTTCTGCATATCATAATATGATCAAATAAGACTACAAGAAATTCTGTTTCTTCCCAAATAAATTACACATTGCATATCAAGATACTAATCACAACATGTAAACAAAATTACCGATTATTTTCTGCTCACTCAGGCAAAAACCCTAAGAACACAAGGCTAATTCTACAAAATCGCAATCAAACTACAACTTTAGATTTGTCTTCAACAGAATCAAAATTGAAGCTTCTTGCAACATCAAAGAAGCGAGCAACAGCTTCTTCAGGAGTTCCAACAAGAACACCGTGCCCTAGGTTTAGAATATGACCCTTTTGTCCAGCACAATTCACAACCCTGTTATTTAAATGTTTGTAGAACGTAAATATCATCTCTCATGGGGTTTTTGGATGTGTTGTTTATTAGCTGTATCAATTAACTATGATTAGCTAACATTTAAGTGTAATTAGGGATACAAATCAGTCATCGATGTATCAATTAACTATGACTAGCAGGGTACCCGCGCAATGCGGCGGCGGGTACCCGTAACTATATTTCGAAGTAACGACAGTACCGGTGGTGGTGACAATAGTGATGGTGATGAGTGGTGGTGCGTAGTGATGGTAGGTGCTGACATTAGTAATGGTAGGATCAGATCCGAAATTGGCCTTTTTGTGAAAGTAAATATGGGCCTTTTAAATAGAGAAATGATGGTTGAGTTCTTGTGACGTTAAAGCTTATATATATTAGTATCTGGAATAAATCAAAATAATCAAGTAGTTGAAGTGGTTAACACACAGTGACTACTTAGGAGAGGTCTTATGTTCGAATCATGTAAGCAACATTTAATATTTTTAGTTAAAGAACGTACTAAAAGTGGAAATCTCCTTAAACTTAAAATTAAGGAGCTCCTTAAACTTACTAAAAGAGGTAGACCTAAATGCATTAGTACGTAGTAAGATAAGATTAACTAACATATAAGTGTAACTAGGGCTACAAATCAGTCATCGATGAACAGTTACTATGCCAAATTAGGGAATGATTGTAGCCCTAATTACACTTAAATGTTAAATCAAAGTCAATTGACACAATAACAATCAATTATCATTTTAAAAAACACAAATTAAAATTAAAATGTTGATTTGGACACTAACCTGTGAATTTCATCTGTCAAAGCGGGAAGAGGTGAGAACAAATAAGCGGGGTCCACATTTCCTTGTATGCTGATGTCATCACCAAGCCTTTGTCTTCCATCCGCCATATCAACCGTCCAATCTAAACCAATCACATCAACTCCCGTTTCTCTCATCTTTTCAAGTAATCCACCATTCCCGTTGATATAAAGCACAAGCGGGATTTCAGGACACTTTTTCTTCACAATACTAACAATCTAAATAAAAATAAAAATAAAAATCTTTATCATGAATGCCAAAGAAAAATTCATAAAATAGCAATATACATTAGGTGGTAGTCCGTTTTGTAATTGTAACTTTTAAGGTTTGTTTTTGTAATTATAAGTTTTGAAGGTTTGTTTTTGTATTTACAAGTTTTTAGCCGCATATTAAGTAATTATTTGGTTAAAAGGCGTTAAAAAAAAGTAACCACACACGGGGCAGAAAAAAACTTTAATTTCCAATATAGACCAACTAAAAACTTGTAATTATCAAAACGGACCATAAAACGTTACAATTACCAAAACGTAGCACAATCTAAAATATATTGTGGATTTGTAACATTTGCCCAAGATTTGAACTTGAAGTTGGGTTGACTTTACCTCATTGATATAAGGTTTTGACCATATCTCCCACATGTTTGGAGGCAGTTGACCACCCCAAGAATCGAATATTTGTACACAATGAGCGCCCGATTTGACTTGGTAAATAACATATTCGGCTATAGATTCGGTTAAATGGGATAAAAGAGCGCGTAATACATGTGGGGCCGTATGACACATGCTTTTTATATTTGTATATGTACGAGTTGTACCGCCTTCTACAATGTATGTGGCAATTGTCCATGGTGCTCCAACAAAACCCAAAACCGCAGCTTTCCCGTCAACCTAATTTACAAAAGTTAGTTACATTTTTTTAGATAGTTTAATCTCATTTGTATTAGTTGTTTTTAAATTTGTAGCAGTTTGAAATATTTTTGAAGTTTATAAAGTAAGTTGGGTAACGGGCCAAAACACGTGCATGGGTCGTTTTAGTACAAATTTACGAGTTGGGTTGACCCGCAAATAGTTTCTTGACCGTTTTTTGTAAAATCTCTAGATTTATTACTGTTAATTATGATTACAAAAAAAATATTACTAATAATGATCGAAATCTTTGAACGAAGAAGATTGAGGTTATATGCATTAAAAATAGACTTTGGTCAATTTTCAACTCGTTTGACCTTCGACCCATTTGACTTGAGTCTTTCTAGATAAACATTTTGATTTGACCCGTTTGAGATAAATCACAACTAAATCAACCCATTTGTACTATTTTTTAATGAATTTTATTGCAGTTTGAAATCTTTGCAAAGTTTGTAAAGCAAGTAAAATTGGCTTGACCCGCAAAAACACTTTTTTATCCATTTCTACAAATATTTATTTATATTAGTGTTAATAATGATCTATAAAAGCAAGAAATTACAATAAGAATCCAAATCTTTGAATGAAACCTATTTTAAGAGGTTCTATGTACTGAAAATATTCTTTGGACAACTTTCAACTCGTTTGACCTTTGACCCATTTGACTTGTTTCCTTTTAGCTAATGTTTTGGTTTGACCCGTTTGACCTGTTTCCTTTTAACTAATGTTTTGATTCGACCCGTTACCCAAAAAGCTATTAAATTTGACCCTAAAAAGTCAAAAGGGTATAATTATAATACTACCTCTTGACGAAGAATCTTGAGGGAATCACCAACAAACTTTAACTGATCCAAATCAATTTTATGTAACATTTTCAATCCTTCCTCAGAACGAATTGGTGTTTGAATAACGGGCCCACGCACATCTTCAATATCAAAAGGAACACCAAATGCAGGCAGAGGGGTAAGAATGTCAGAAAATATAATAACTCCATCAGGATGAAAAGCTTCCCAAGGTTGCAATGAGATTTCCACAATCAGATCAGTTGTTTCTGATCTTTCTCTGAAAGATGGATGTTTTTCTGCAAGTTTTCTGTACACCACCATGTACCTGCCAGCCTGGCGCATCATCCATGCTGGCGGTCGGCTCACCGGAAGTCCTTTTGCCGCCTTTACCAATACCGGTGGTTCTGAATTTTCAGAATTTGTTTTATTATATAATTATACTAAACTAAGGTTTAAGATAAATAAACATCAAGATTCAGAATTAAGATGATAACAAAAGTCAATCTTTTCAAAATTGATATAAAAAGTCAACTTTTTTTTCTCTGACTTTCATAATTGGCTACTAACAGATGGGATTGATTTATGTTATCGTCTAATAACATCCTACATTTATAACTTATGCATTAGCTTTAACTTAAATACCAGAAGAAGCAGATGCTCTGGCCCGATTAAACCTGTTGTTGGTTCCGACCCGAATTCCATTACCGGTTGAAGTAAACCCTAATGGCAGTGGTACATGAATAAAACTTGATGATTTACCTCCAAGACAACAACCACACCCACTGTACAAATTACATTCAATCAAATTAGTTTACAAAATGATGAAATCAAATTAACAGATGTTGAATTTTAGTGTGGGTGCGAGAGAGAGAGAGAAAGAGAAAGAAGGGGTTCGTAATCGTACCTGTTAAAAGACGCAAATCCCATTAATCTCTTTTAACCAAAGATCTGTAGCTGATTACAGTAGAGAGAATTGCAGTGGAATTTTTATTTTATTTTATTTTATTTTCAAATGATTTTGTAATTTTGATTCTGCCATGAGATTGAGAGGGAGGTGTGTTTCTTATCTAAAGCGGATATCGACCATCTTTATTTCGTTTGAATTCAAGTTTATTAACTTGCAGTAATCAACCCCCCAAGTTTAAAGAAGAACAAAAAGGTCCCTCTATTTGTAACCCGATTATACAAGTGTTTTTAGTTTCAAAGATTATGTATTTTGGGGTTAATAACATACGTGCGAATAAAAAATATGTTTGTTTAAGCAAAGAGTTAGTGACACGCAAAATCTATGTCTATTTGTGTCTACCCTAATCCCTTTCAAATTCAAAACTAAATCAGGAAAATCTTCAACTTTGAAATACAAATTCTAACCCAAATTTAACAAATCTTTCAACTTTTGTTAACATTATTCAATTTATAGTAAAAAGAGTTACTTGGAAGAAAATCCTTCTACGGTGTTGACATGAAAAATAATTTTTATTTATTTCATTTTGGTTTGTACTTTTTGTGTTTTTGTAGCGGCTGAGGAGTTTCAAATCCACTGTAACACAAACTCAAGCTAATCATTCTTACAAACTGTTTCAAAAAAAAAATCATTCTTACCAACTGGCTAAAAAGGAATTGAAACCATTAATAGTTTCCGTTCAACTGTTAGAACTTTGACGAAGTCCATGTAGTATATATGATGGTTTCTCTTGCATTACATTTATTACAAGTTGCACATTCTTACAAACCGCAGCCATGTTTTTTGCATTTTCACAAGAAAGATCATGTGTTTGTAGCAAAATGTGCCTCACAGTTTTAGTAGACTTGACTTATTGAGTTGAAAGCTTGGAAGTAGGAGTTTCAAGAAAATGAGCATTTATATTTCAGAAGTGTATATACACCACAAAACTATCACCCACCATACTTGACAAGTTAAGCCTGTTAGATAGAATCTTGGTCACCGTCAATTTTTTCCAAGTTTGGAAAAATCCGAGTGTTAACATTTTACCAAAGGGATTCAGCGATCACTGTCCCCTTTTGTTAAATTCTGCAAACGTTGATTTCGGGCTAACATATTTCAGATATTTTAATTCTTGGTCGTCTGATCCCACAATTGAATCAGTGATTGCAGCGCCTTGGGGCTGCCAAATTGATGCTCATATACCGCCAATTCAAGCTTTCTGCAGGAAACTAAAAAATGTTAAAATTGCAATTAAACAGTGGAAGGCGGCTGCCTCTGATCAGTACGGTTTTGAGCTACAAAAAATCAAAAATAATCTCGATCGTAAAGCAGAAGTGATCGGTTTAAATGACACTGAAAAAAATGAAAGAATATGTATTGATATGAGAATACGGGAACTAGAAACAAGAAAGATTCGTGATATAAGGCAGAAAGCTCATATTAATTGGAAGGTGGAAGGCGATGAAAACTATAAATTCTTCCATGGCTCATTAAACCATAAAAATGGGGAAGAATTTTATACACGGTCTATCATTCAATGGTATCTGAAATGAAAACCCAGAGAATATGAAGAAAGGTACTTACAATCACTTTTCTAAAATATTTTCTGAGCCTAACGAAGCAAGACCAAAATTTGCTAGTCGCAAATTTAAAACAGCGTCGGTTGATCAAAAGAACCTAATTGGATCAACTTTTTCACGGGATGAAATAAAGAAGGCGGTATGGGATTGTGGGGTTGAAAAGGCTCTGGGACCGGACGGGTTTACGTTCTCGTTCTATAAAAATTTTTGGAGCATCTTCAATATGCCGACGATACCATCTTCATCGGGAATGGTCGGAGTCTAACGCAAAAAATCTTCACCGCATATTAAATTGTCTCTACCTTGCTTCGGGCCTCAAAGTCAACATGAAAAAAAGTAATCTATTCGGTATTGGCGTACCAAACGAAGAAGTGGATCGGGTTGCAAGGGTCTTGAATCGTAACATAGGTACGTTTCCTTTTGTGTACCTTGGATTGGTAATCGGGTCATCTATGAACCGAGTGGTGCAATGGGATGGTATAGTTAATAAATTCCACAAAAAATTATCCGCATGGAAAGCATCAACTTTATCATACGGTGGAAGATTAACACTTATCAAATCTGTGCTTGGGGCATTAGGTATTTATTATTTTTCTATGTATAAAGTTCCGGAATCCATAATTAAAAAATTAGAATCCATCCGTGCTAATTTTTTTTGGGGCTCAAAAAATGGTGATCAGAAAATTAATTGGGTTAGTTGGAGTAAAATCCACGCCCTTATCAACATGGGTAGTCTCAATGTCCCTAGCCTAAAAGCTCAAAATTTAGCCATATTGTCAAAATGGTGGTGGAGATTGAAGAAAGAAAGCGACTCTCTTTGAAAGAATGTTATTGTATCACTACATAATATTCCGCACCATAATTGTAACACCCGTATTTTTAAAACATCATTTAAATCATTTAAAATACATTTTCCCAATATCTGACATATTGTCCAAAATACAGTTTAACAAAAACTTTAAAACTTATATCAGAGTTTACAAAAATACGGTGTCACCGAGTATATCAAAACCATAGGCAACGGGATCTACCTACTAGCTCCCGAGCTAAACATCTCTAGGCCACTTCTAGTGCAACCTTCTATCACTTCAAACCTGTACCTGAGTACATAGCCACAAAACAAACGTAGTACGTGAGACAAAATAGCCTCGTGAGATACATGGGTTTTAGACCCCAATAATAGTCATTTCATAAATATATAAACATATATATAAACTACATAAATACCGTCTAGTCACCCTTTATGACTCTAGCTACTTTTGCTTTCCTAGCAAACATGTCTAGTACCTAGACATATAGGTACCAGAAGCCCAATCATATCTAGTACATAAACATATGTGTACTAGAAGCATCAACCTGTCTAATACATAAACATATATGGATTAGAACCTAGCATACCTAGTACCAAACATATGCGTACTAGAAGCACAACCATATCTAGTACATAAACATATATGTACTAGAAGCACCAACATGTCTAATACATAAACATATATGTATTAGAACCTAACATACCTAGTACCAAACATATGCGTACTAGAAGCACCCGTGTGCTTAGTGTATAAACATATATACACTCGGTGTATAAACATATATACCGCCGTCCAGTGACCGGGGGTCCCCCGCGTCACCACCATCTATCTCTTACCATAACCTAACAGTTATGACAGTCAAAGCCTTCGGCTATCACATCCAACATCAAACAAGTTAGTCATCTAATACTAACGACATATAATTAGTTCATCACAGTGTGAACGTACCTGCATGGTCCCATGGACCCGATCATAAGCAACCACAGTTACTTCTACATCTATGAACCCTATGAGGTCCATACTTACTTTATACATAAGATACATTTCTTATTTATCGATAACATAATACTTTTATCTCTCCCTTGACTATAATAGACAATTATTACTAGTCACATCATATTCTTTCTCATATATATTCGTTCTTTACTTTTATTAGCATATCTTACCAATAGGTACTCATTACTATAAAATCATTCCCAATTGCTTTACTAATACATATTTATTAATAAAGGCTCCGTATACATTCTTTTAATCACTTACTACATTATTATTGTTCATTAACATAGATTCCATAATTACTTGAATCTATCATAATTTACTTCAAATTCATCACTCATACTAGACACATTCTAGCATCACATTCTACGTACCCTCATACATTTTCAATTACTATCTTTATCAAAATATTTGTTAATAAAGACCGATACAATATCATATGTACCTTCGAAACTATTTGCTATGTACCCAGTTTAAAAGTCTCATGTACTCACCTTAGCAATTAAGTGCTCCAACCGTATTCTTTACGTCAGTTCCCTTGCTTCACAAATCGGTCAACCTTCCAAGACCTCACCAAATGCCTTTAACAATAATCACAAAATTGTCAACATCACATTATACTACCAATGTGTCCATCTATCTCTAGATAACACTTATTAACTCATTTCCCCCAATTATGGTGATTTACCAACCCTAGGTTTAACCAACCCTCAAGATTCTTATAAATCATAATCATACACTTGTTTCCTTTGATAATATACCATCTATTAGGTGTATACACCATTTATATCACCATAATCCATAACCCCAAGAGCTAGGGTTTCAAACTCATACATCAAAATACATGGATCTAAAGCTACAAAGATCAAGGAGTGAAGATATACCTTTAATCTTCAACTAGGAGCGAAGAATCACAAGATTTGATGAAGAAATCAGCTCCAAATGACGATTTACACCCAAAATCGTCCACAAACTCGAGAGAAAGAAGCTAGGGTTTTCAAATGCATCAAATGAGCTCAAACCCGATTTTATTGCTGCCAGACAAAAGATCACGACGCGAACAATGTTCGCGTCGCGAACTCTGCGATTCCCCATAGTTCACGATCGCTAACTCATCGTTAACTACTTCGCGCCCGATAGCCAAACTCCCTGGCCCGACTTCCCGATCGCGATCGGTAGTTCGCGTCGCGAACTTCTGAAGTGTGCAGGGCTGCACTTTTTCCACTTTGTCTCTGATGTGTAAAATCTAGTTATAAAATAATCACCTAAAATACACCTTTCCTAGATTACCACACTCTTAGGCAAGTATGACCTAATCGTGAGCAATATAGTTTAGGTAAGTAAATCTGGGTTTATTCGTCTCCACAGGGAACAATTAAGCTGATTATGTAATATAAAACTAATTAATTAAACTGAACAAATAATAGAAAAGGGTTTTCATTTGGGATATCTTTATTTGCAAACTGAATAATAAAACTAAAATTTGTTGTTTAAAATAAACAATTGATCGAAAATGACAAGGAAGTGTTTCAATATTAAGGAGTATATTCACTATGACTCGAATCCGTCTAGGTATAGGTTTGGTTTTAAAGTACCGATTTAATTCATGTTCTAGAAGTTTAAGGAACTAGATTTCTCTTAAAACCTTACAATGAATCTAATATGATCTCTAGGAATTTCTTCTCAAGAAATCTATTTAAATCCACACTCCTGCTTATTACTTCTAACTAGGCCCGGCTTTCCGAGACCTTCTAATCCTAGGAATTTCTTCTCTACAGATCAGACTTTTAGTTTCACCTAGGTTATTGGTATCGAATCTCGGACCCCTATTTCTAGTGAGTCGCTGACTAGGTCAAGAGTATGAAAAGTCAGGGGAATTACTAGATCAATTCAATGTTGTCAATATTTAACCAATCAAGTAATAAACAGATTCAACAATGTAAAATTAAAGGTTTAACAAAAAGGTTCTTTGTTAAAAATATAAGTATTCAAACATTCATCATCAAATCCTAAGAATATCCAAACCTAAAACCCTAACTTCATCTAATCATAGCGAATATAAGATGATTAGCACATAGACATGCTAAGAATCATCAAACAAACGTAAAGAAACGTAAACATAAACATAATGATAATCAAAAGTGATAGAAAACCAATGTTTAAGCCTTGAAATCTTGATCTTGAGTGCTCCTTTGGTATTTTTCGGCTGCTTTTCGGAAATTAGGTCAAAAGTCCTGAATCAGATCTGCAAATTCGCTTAAATAGGTGTCAGATCGCACAATATCGCGTCGCTAAGTGTCAAGATAGCGTCGCTATCTTTGGCACCCGCCATTTTTCGCGCCGCTATCTAAAAGATAGCGGCGCTATCTCCTCTTTGTGACACCAAACAGCGACTCATTTTAGCGTTTTGGACTGAAATAGCGACGGAGATAGCGACATAGATAGCGCCTCTATCTATAGATAGCGCCTCTATCTCTTGAATTTCTGCATTTCTTCATTTCTTGTATCATTTTAACCCCATTTTGTTACTTTTTCTTCTATAGCCTGAAAAACACAATGGAAACTACAATTTGAGTGATAACATCATATTCTAATCAATAAACACATATAAAAATAGGTATATTGGCAGATAAAAGTATGTATAAATCTGCCAATATCAACATGCCCACACTTGTACTTTGATTGTCCTCAAGCAAATCATCATTAAAAATATTCAATCAGATAAATAAATTATACTGTGACACTTAATCTCAAATTACTCAAAGAGCATAACAATTTTTCAGAACCTAGTCCATTTAGCAGTTAAAATTTTCCACTATATTTTATGCCCAAGTTTGTGTAACGAATTTAGCTAACTTTTCACAGATCTAATCAAATTTTTAACTATGCTAAGTATACTACTTTTAACTTAGATCCTCATTCATTCTTGCATAGCCTATAAACACCATATTTATGAAAATTACCCAATTAGTTAGGTTAAAAGAAGAAAAATTAGTTTATTTATTCATTTCACAGCTTATTTGCTCTATTTCTTCATGCTTTGCATGTTTATTTATTTTATTTGATTTTTCATTTCTTTTATTACATGCCTTGCACGTTTATTAATTTATTTATTTTTTTGTTTGGAAGAGAGAACCACAACTTTCATTGAGCACCCGCGTAAAAGACTTTCAGCCAACATATCCAGATCAGTTGACCTTAGTATGCTAGGTTTAAAGGACCCCGCGAGCTTACTTGTCGGGAACCCAAGGTCGGCTAATTGTTCTCCCTAAGTATTTAATTAGGTATTTATTCAAGAATCGATTCGAACCTCAGCTTACATTGTGAACCCGCGTAAAAGACTTTCGACCAACATGTCCAGATCAGTTGACCTTAGAATGCTAGGTTTGAAGGACCCCTCGGGCGTACTTGTCGGGAGCACAAGGCCGGATGAATATTCTCACCGATTCTCAAATTTTTCTATTATATTTATTATTTAGCAATTTATTCACGTAAACTAAAAGTTCTTAATCCAACCTAATGTCATCGGGAGCTAGCTTTGCTAATCTTAATTTTCTAAAAGGCAATATTTATCGGCTTACAAGATATTTCAAATTTTCCAAATTAGGAAGTGGTTTACTTAACGAGTTAAAAAGATCATTAGATCGGCGAAAAGCCACAAAAATTGACACATAAAAGCTAGAAAAAATTTTGCCCTTTAAAGTGAACTCTATTGTCCAAAAATTGTTTTCTAAGGTTGAGATGTGTCTAAAAAAATTCTGGTTATTTCATGTTTTAGATGATTTACTAAAAGATACAACAAGTGGTGGATATCACTCCCCATGCCCACACTTAAAACGTTGCATTGCCCTCAATGCAACAAAAAAAAAAAAAAAAATTAAAACCAAAAATTAAAAGCAAAAGGGAACGGTACTCCCTGAGGGTATTTTGATTTGTGTGTGTGTCAAGTATTGTTATCATCCCAAAAGCATGATCCATTTTCCGAGCATTTCCATCCAGTTCCTCAGCTCATCACATTCTATCAAACATAACTAAAACCAACACTAGCATAAAAAGATAAAATAGTTCAAACAAAACAAAATCCAAAAGACAAAGGTACGAAAGTGATGCTAAAAGGAAATAATCCAAAAGTACAACCAAATCGAATATAGTCTAAAAGTCAAACAGGAAGCTCAATGATCACGTCCATCGCGGGGCGACGTCGGGTCATATTGCTGAAACCAGGCATCAAATGTCGAGTAGGGCGGCGGAGCTGGTGAAGTCGGGTCCCAGTAGGGGACTTGAGCCTCGGCTGGTGCTGCGGTAGCTTGCCAAGGATGGTATGACTGGGCCCGTTCAACCTGATAGTAATTTCTTTGAAGTTGCAAGTTCATACCCTCCATGTATGTCCGCATCCCACCAAAATCAGTCCTCAAACCTGCAAGTTGCAAGTTCATACCCTCCATGTCTGTCCGCATCCCACCAAAATCAGTCCTCAAACCTGTCATATCAACCTGCAAGGCATGAACATCAGCATATAAAGTCTGATACGGGTCAGATGATGAAGGACCCGAGCCGGAGCCAGATGCTCCGGGGTGCCCGTGACCATGATCGAGGATTGGTGGCTCAAAATCGGCCATCTCAACGTCTTCCGGTACTTGTGGTTGTTGCCGTCGCCTTCTTTCTTGCCTTGGTTGTTGCGGTTGTTGTGGTTGCACAACTCTCTCCCCAGTTTGAGTGGCTGGGTTATCTTCCCATGCAAATCGGCCTGCTTCCAACCCGGGTATTGCCTCTCTAAGTACCCCCATTCCCCCTAGTTGGTGAATATCTAAAAATTCCATCTCTTTCTTTGTCAATGTCTTTGTCACCCGCGGTGTGAGAGTGACTGCTGCTTTTACCAGACGTGTAATGTATTGGCCTCCCGTGAAGCCACTTTTCTTCTTGTGTCCCTGTGCTGGACCATTCAAAAAGGAAGCAATAATGAGTGGAATGTTAGTAAATCGATCCCGGTTCACCAATTGGTGCAATAGCCAAACGCTATACATATTGATCTTTTCTGCCCCTTCGTTTCTTTGCCGAATGGTATTTGAGATCATCCGATATAAATATCTATGTTCACTGTTTCGGATGTGCTTGCTCTTTGATGTTCTCGGGTCAAACATGCCTACCCCGAGTTCTTCCCAGATTCGGTCAACATTCCGGGCCTCTTGATATGCTCCCCGGTTTAGATAAGGGATAAAATGTGGGTTCTGTGCTTGTTCCACGGTGTAGAGGCCCAAATTGATAGCAAATTTTACCAAAGAACACCTAACCCAATGGTTGGCTACCCGGTAATTGATTGAGATGGCTTCAGGTTCATTGTGAGCTTTCGTGAAATCCAGGTGATAGGTCGAGAAGAATTCGAGGACTATTTGGGGGTATATCGGTTCTCGCATCGTTAACGCAACTTCCCAAGCATTGCATGTAAACACCACATCATTGTTGTTCCCGCGAACTTCGCGAATCAAGTAAGAGCGGATGGCTTCTTCCTTGCCTAAAGATCGGAGTAAGTCCCAATCGGGGGTTCGGCCCACATGAGTATCTTTGTGCATGATATCATCTCGCGTCTCCTCGAGGCGTATTCGGACCCTTTCGACTTTGATGTTGTGAAATTCCTCAAATGCATGATGATTCGCATTTTTGAGGACCAATGGAAAACCATCCCTATGTAAGACTTCTTCGTCGTCCTCAGAGGATGAGGACGAGGATGATGGTCGTGGCGGTGGTTGTTGCGGTGCTTGGGATGTCGAAGTCTTAGTCGAAGCCCTAGTCTTTCTCTGTTTATCACAATCAAGAAAGAAAATGTAATCATTAGAAGTGTTATTTAACAGAAAAAAAAATTAAAAATAAATAAGGAATTGATAAACTTTACACATTTCCATCCCATTTTCCCATACCCACACTTAGTTGTTAAACTAAGTGTGAAGCTATGTATAAAATAAAAAATTTATACCAATTTTCCTTACCCACGCTTAGTTGTTAACTAAGTGTGGAATTATGCAACACTAAAAATAATTGTTTCAATAAATAAAATTGAGATATTCTTGTATATTTGTGATGTATTTATTAAAAATTAGAACTCAATTGCAAAATTGTCACCACAATGTGAAAATTTAACAAGTATTTCTATTATTTATCAAAATTGAACTCATTAACACAATGTAGATAATCAATCAAGCAAACATAGGCAATTTTCGACTTTTGAAAAAGAACTTGCCCTAGTTCATAGGTTTCTTCCCTAAAAAGTGAAATTAAGCCCTAAAAATTCGAAATTTGTACTAGGGTTTTGCACCAAATCAACTAACTAGCAACCTATGGCTTAGAACTAGCAAGAATCAACATCAAATTCGAAAGTATAAGCACAATTTCAAAATTTTCGGACTTAGCATCAACACCTACCAAAACCTAAGATTTAAACCCTAAACCATGGATTTTATGGAGAAAAGATGTATAAACTAACCTTAGTAGCCATGGAATTGAAGAATTTCGGAAGAAGATGGAAGATTTGAGGTGGATTTGGGTGGAAATCGCCGATAAATCGCGTAAGGGTGGAGTTGGGGTTTTGCGATCTGCACACAAGGAAGAGAGACGAAGGGTATATATCCGCTGGAGATAGCGTCGCTATCTCCAGGATCGCGCCGCGAAATATCGCGGGATCGGCTGGGTTGACTCGGTTCCGAGATAGCGGAACGCTATTTCTTGGCTAAACTCTATTTCGACCCGCTGTTTGGTTTCGGATCTGGTAGATAGCGCAGCTATCAAAGATAGCTGCTATCTCGAGATTTTTTTTTTTTTATTTTTTTATTTTTCTATTTTTTTTTCTTATTTTTATTTTTTTTTTTTTTGTATACGCAGAATGGAAAGGGAAAACAACTAAACACGGGTTGCCTCCCGAGAAGCGCTTCATGGATTTACGAGTCTAGAGCTTGACTCGGTGTTGCTCTTTTACTTCTTTTCGCCCATCATGGCGAAATGCACCTCCTCCGTCTCGGTTACGCCTTCATGCTCGCCTTCATGATAAAGCTTCAATCGATGGCCGTTAACACTAAAATGACCGTTTTCGGTGACGAGGTCTACGTATCCCGATGGGTGTTGTTTTAGAACGGTATAGGGACCCACCCATTTGGATTTAAGTTTTCCCGGTGAAAACTTATACCGGGATTGATAGATTAAGACCTTGTCGCCCGGTTGGAAGTATTTTTGAGTTTTCAACTTTTTATCGTGCAAATACTTACTTCTCTCTTTATAGATTCGGGAGTTTTCATATGCTTCAAAACGGTGTTCATCGAGAAGATTGAGTTGATGATTACGTTCGATCCCGGCGGGGACGATGCTCATGTCACACTCTTTGATAGCCCAATAGGCTTTGTGTTCGATCTCGAATGGAAGGTGACATGCTTTCCCGTAAATCATCCGATAAGGAGTATGGCCGATAGGAGTTTTGTAGGCGGTACGGAATGCCCAAAGAGCATCTTCAAGTCGTTGAGACCACAACTTGGGATTTTTCTCAATGGTTTTCTCGAGAATTCTTTTTAAGGCCCGATTAGTGTTCTCGACTTGACCACTAGTTTGTGGGTGATACGCGGTCGAGAAACGATGGTGGACACCGTATCGTTGGAGAGTTTTCTCCATAAGATGGTTGGCAAAATGTGTGCCACGATCACTAATCAGCGCCCTCGGGCAACCGAACCGGCAGAAAAGAGATTTCAGAAAATTGATTACGACTCGAGCATCGTTAGTTGGAAGAGCTTTTGCCTCAGCCCATTTGGAGACGTAATCAACAGCAACAAGGATATATTTGTTACCTTGGGAGCTTGGAAAGGGACCCATGAAGTCAATGCCCCAAATATCGAAAACCTCACAAACTTGGATGCCATGTTGTGGCATTTCATCCCGTTTGGAGATGCTTCCGGTTCGTTGACATGCATCACAAGTTTTGACCAAATTTTGTGCATCTTTAAAGATCGTTGGCCAATAGAAACCCGCATCAAGAACTTTCCGGGCGGTGTAGTTTGGACCGAAATGTCCACCGGTGGGGCCTTTATGACATTGGTTGAGAATGTCATGGGCTTCACCACCGGAAACACACCGTCTATGCATCAAATCGGGACCGACCCGGAAAAGATGTGGAGCATCCCAATGGTAATGTTTTAGATCCGAAAAGAATTTCCCTTTTTGTTGATGGGTCATTCCTTTAACAAGGACACCCGCCGCTAAATAATTTGCGAAATCAGCGAACCACGGGTCGTTGGTGTCTTGCAAAGCATTGACCGCTTCGATAAATTCATCGGGAAATGTATCATGAACCCCGTCTTCATTGCACTCCTCAAGGTGAGGGTTCTCTAATCGGGATAGATGATCCGCCGCAAGATTTTCCGCACCTTTTTTATCTTTTATCTCGATGTCGAATTCTTGTAGGAGAAGAATCCAACGAATGAGACGCGGTTTTGCATCTTGCTTGGCGAAAAGATATTTCAGTGCTGAGTGATCCGTATAGACAATCGTTTTGGATAAACAAGGTACGGACGGAATTTGTCAAAGGCGAACACCACTGCAAGGAGTTCTTTCTCAGTTGTGGTGTAATTCGCCTGAGCACCGGTGAGTGTTCGGCTCGCGTAATAAATAGGTTGGAAATGATTGTTTATACGCTGACCCAAAACTGCACCGAGTGCGAAATCACTAGCATCGCACATGAGTTCGAATGGTAACTCCCAATTGGGGGATACCATGATAGGAGCTTCTGTGAGCCGATTCTTGAGGAGATCGAAGGCTTCCACGCATTCGGGCGTGAACACAAAAGGTGTATCCTTCTCGAGAAGGTGAGTCATGGGTCGGGTTATCTTGGAAAAATCCTTGATGAACCGACGATAGAATCCCGCATGACCTAAGAAACTTCTCACAGATTTAACATTTGAAGGGGGAGGTAATTTAGAAATGACATCGATTTTTGATTTATCGACCTCGATCCCCTTCGCAGAAATTTTGTGACCTAACACGATGCCTTCGCGCACCATGAAATGACACTTTTCCCAATTAAGCACGAGATTTGATTCCTCGCACCTAATGAGAACTCGCTCTAAGCTCGAAAGACATGACTCGAAGGAGTCTCCGAATACTGAGAAATCGTCCATGAAGACTTCCATACAGTCCTCGATCATGTCTTGGAAAATCGCGGTCATGCACCGCTGAAATGTTGCTGGAGCGTTGCACAAACCGAAAGGCATCCTTCGATACGCGAATGTACCGAAGGGGCACGTGAAGGTGGTCTTTTCCTGATCTTGGGGGTCGATCGGGATTTGAAAGTAGCCGGAGAAACCGTCCAAGAAACAATAGAAGTTGTTTCCGGCCAATCTCTCCAACATCTGATCGATGAAGGGTAAAGGAAAGTGATCCTTTCGGGTGGCTTCGTTGAGTCTACGGTAATCGATGCAGACTCGCCATCCCGTGACAGTACGAGTAGGAACGAGTTCGTTCTTATCATTACGCACAACTGTCATCCCCCCTTTTTTTTGGGACTACTTGGACCGGACTCACCCAAGGACTATCAGAAATGGGATAGATGAGCCCTGCATCAAGTAGTTTAAGAACTTCCTTCTTCACGACTTCTTTCATATTGGGGTTTAAACGTCTTTGTCTCTGCACACTAGGTTTAAAGTTTTCTTCCATTAAAATTTTATGAGTACAAAAAGAAGGGTTTAAACCCGGAATATCTGCGGTTTTCCAAGCTAGAGCTTTTTTATGATTTTTTAAGATTTTTATTAATTGTTGTTTTTCAGCAAAAGCTAGAGTAGAAGAGATTATGACAGGCAAATCAGATTCCCCTTGAAGGAACGCATACTCTAGGTGGTCGGGCAATGGCTTAAGCTCGAGAGATGGGGGGTCCTCAAAAGACGTTTTAATTCGAAGTTTTTGATTCGGGTCGAAATTCTCAAAAATTACTTCATTTTCTTCCGAATCCTCTTCCTCAAGGTGAAGAAGTGCCTCGAGATCTGAGATATCTTGGATGGATTCGGGAGAGTCTAGAGTGACATCCCCATAGGTGGTGATGTCATCGCAATCTAGGTTAAGAAATGAAGTAATTTCCTCCTCCATGCACACATCGATGATGTCGATGAAATTGCACGTGTCATCGGAGGCAGAGGTATGCTTCATCGCTTTCTCAATGGAGAAAGTGATTCGGTCATTCCCGACACCTAGACTAAGCTGTTGCTCAGCAACCAAGATGATGGCACTGGCGGTGTTTAGAAAGGGTCTCCCTAAGATGAGAGGGACATTTGGTTCTTCAGGGATATCTAGGATAACAAAATCAGCGGGAAAGATGAACCTATCTACCTTAACCAGAACGTTTTCTGCTATTCCTACTGGGTATTTAAGAGACAGGTCTGCTAATCTGACACGCATCCTAGTCGGCCTAAGGTCTGTTATTCCCAATTTAAGAAACAGGGACAAGGGCATCAAGCTAATGCTAGCTCCTAAATCAGCTAGCGCTTTACAGGGCGGTAAATTATCTATAAGACAAGGGATAATAAAACTCCCTGGGTCACCCTTCTTTGGAGGTATGTTTGGTTGGAGGATAGCTGAGCATTCCTCGCTTAGTATTGCTGACGACACCTCCTCTGTATGCTCCTTGCTTGAGACCAAGTCCTTGATGAATTTCCCGTAATTCGGCATACCTGCTAACATGTCAACCAAAGGAACGTTAATACGCACCTGTTTAATCATCTCAACAAACTTACCATATTTTTCCTTAAGTTTTTCTTTCCTCAAACGTTGAGGAAAGGGGACCTTCGGTGTGTAAGAGTTTGTTGCATCTGTTTTGGTGGACTTATGCGTCTCCTTTGGTTTTGCTTTTTCTTGCTCAGTTGGAATTTCAACCTTCCGCATAGCCTTCTCCTCTTCATCAACTGGAGTTTTCTCATTAACCTGTGTATCAAAAGAATCTTCATTAGTGTTTAATACAGGTGAACTTACCGTTTTACCACTCCTAGTGGTGATAGCTTTAATATTCTCGAATCCCCGTTTAGGATTATCTTGTGTACGGGGTGGTAAACTTCCTTGAGGACGTTCTTGTAAAATTTCGGCCATCTTGCCCAAGTTTCTCTCTAAGCTTTGAATTGCTGCTTGCTGATTTCTGATGATCTGGTCTTGTTCCTCAGTTTTCTTGTCGTGTTTTTCCATAAATTTTTCAAGCATTAATTCCATTGAGGACTTGGATCCTTGACCTGCAGCATTCTCTCGAGGTGGTTGGTTCGTTTGGTTATCGCGTTGGAAACCAGGGGGTTCGAGTTTCTCGGGGGGTAGTTATTGTTTTGGTTATTGTTGTTATAACCTCTGTTGTTATTGTACCCCTGATTGTTGTTGTTGTACCCCTGATTTCCTCCCTGATAATTACATCGGTACCCATTGTTGATGTAATTCAGTTCTTCTTCTGCAGACATCATTGGTTGATGCTGCTGGCACTCTTTCGTGAGATGTGGCCCTTTGCATATATCACATCCAACCTGTATAGCATGTAAACAACTAGTTATTTTGTCTAATTTGCGTTCAAATACCTGTTGGCTATTCTTAAGTGCAGCCACTTCATCATGTTGTCGATCATCAACTGCCTTAAGGGATGCATGATTCTGTCCGACTCGCCTGTCGGATGTCCATTCCAAGCAGTGCATCGAGATGTCTTCGAGAAGTTGATACGCTTGAGTTGGGGTTTTGTACATGAATAGTCCGCCACTTGAAGAATCGAGGTGGGAACGAGATGTGTGATCTAATCCCCTGTAGAAAATATGTACTATGTTGTTCTTCTCCAAACCGTGGTTGGGACATTTCCGTAGTAAGCTTTTTAGTCTTTCCCAGGCCTCCGTTACCTTTTCACCTGACTCCTGCATAAAAGCTAAAATATCAGTTTTAAGTTTATCAGCCTTGGCTGGTGAAAAATAACGAGTAATAAAACGGCTTCGGAGTTCATCCCAAGTCGTAATAGAGCCTGGTTCTAATGATTTAACCCATTCTTTTGCATCCCCAGCTAAGCTGAAGGGAAACAATCTCAACCTCATGGCATCAATTGTTACATCTCGTTGTTTGAACAGTTCACAAATCTCTAGAAAGTTTTCTAGATGTCTATTGGGATCACTGCATAATCTTCCGTCAAAGTTTAGATCCCGCACCATACTGATGAATTGCCCTTTAATCTCAAAATTGATATTATTCAATTCAGGTACTAAGATAGATGGATTAGGGCCAGTTGGTGCTGTTTGCCTGGTGTTCCACATGGGTTGCTCTGGTGGCGGATCTGGTGGTACTTGATCGCCCATGTCGAAAATTGGGTTTTCGATAGATTGAAAGTTGATTGACTCTAGATATTGCGCTGCTAAAACTGCTCTACGTCGCTGGCGAAGAAGTCTCTCTGGTTCAGAAAACGGTGATAACGGATCTGAATCAGAGCTACGGGTCATACACCTGCAAAACTTAAAGCAAATCGTAAAAAACGCAACAGTTTAACAACTTCAATTTAACCAGACAAATAATAAAAACGATCAAAATAACTTGTTTAGAAATAGATCTCTAGACAAGGATCGATTAACCAATTAATTCTAAATTAATAATCTCGCAACTGTAACCCGGCAGCGGCGCCAAAAACTTGATGTGTAAAATCTAGTTATAAAATAATCACCTAAAATACACCTTTCCTAGATTACCACACTCTTAGGCAAGTATGACCTAATCGTGAGCAATATAGTTTAGGTAAGTAAATCTGGGTTTATTCGTCTCCACAGGGAACAATTAAGCTGATTATGTAATATAAAACTAATTAATTAAACTGAACAAATAATAGAAAAGGGTTTTCATTTGGGATATCTTTATTTGCAAACTGAATAATAAAACTAAAATTTGTTGTTTAAAATAAACAATTGATCGAAAATGACAAGGAAGTGTTTCAATATTAAGGAGTATATTCACTATGACTCGAATCCGTCTAGGTATAGGTTTGGTTTTAAAGTACCGATTTAATTCATGTTCTAGAAGTTTAAGGAACTAGATTTCTCTTAAAACCTTACAATGAATCTAATATGATCTCTAGGAATTTCTTCTCAAGAAATCTATTTAAATCCACACTCCTGCTTATTACTTCTAACTAGGCCCGGCTTTCCGAGACCTTCTAATCCTAGGAATTTCTTCTCTACAGATCAGACTTTTAGTTTCACCTAGGTTATTGGTATCGAATCTCGGACCCCTATTTCTAGTGAGTCGCTGACTAGGTCAAGAGTATGAAAAGTCAGGGGAATTACTAGATCAATTCAATGTTGTCAATATTTAACCAATCAAGTAATAAACAGATTCAACAATGTAAAATTAAAGGTTTAACAAAAAGGTTCTTTGTTAAAAATATAAGTATTCAAACATTCATCATCAAATCCTAAGAATATCCAAACCTAAAACCCTAACTTCATCTAATCATAGCGAATATAAGATGATTAGCACATAGACATGCTAAGAATCATCAAACAAACGTAAAGAAACGTAAACATAAACATAATGATAATCAAAAGTGATAGAAAACCAATGTTTAAGCCTTGAAATCTTGATCTTGAGTGCTCCTTTGGTATTTTTCGGCTGCTTTTCGGAAATTAGGTCAAAAGTCCTGAATCAGATCTGCAAATTCGCTTAAATAGGTGTCAGATCGCACAATATCGCGTCGCTAAGTGTCAAGATAGCGTCGCTATCTTTGGCACCCGCCATTTTTCGCGCCGCTATCTAAAAGATAGCGGCGCTATCTCCTCTTTGTGACACCAAACAGCGACTCATTTTAGCGTTTTGGACTGAAATAGCGACGGAGATAGCGACATAGATAGCGCCTCTATCTATAGATAGCGCCTCTATCTCTTGAATTTCTGCATTTCTTCATTTCTTGTATCATTTTAACCCCATTTTGTTACTTTTTCTTCTATAGCCTGAAAAACACAATGGAAACTACAATTTGAGTGATAACATCATATTCTAATCAATAAACACATATAAAAATAGGTATATTGGCAGATAAAAGTATGTATAAATCTGCCAATATCAACATGCCCACACTTGTACTTTGATTGTCCTCAAGCAAATCATCATTAAAAATATTCAATCAGATAAATAAATTATACTGTGACACTTAATCTCAAATTACTCAAAGAGCATAACAATTTTTCAGAACCTAGTCCATTTAGCAGTTAAAATTTTCCACTATATTTTATGCCCAAGTTTGTGTAACGAATTTAGCTAACTTTTCACAGATCTAATCAAATTTTTAACTATGCTAAGTATACTACTTTTAACTTAGATCCTCATTCATTCTTGCATAGCCTATAAACACCATATTTATGAAAATTACCCAATTAGTTAGGTTAAAAGAAGAAAAATTAGTTTATTTATTCATTTCACAGCTTATTTGCTCTATTTCTTCATGCTTTGCATGTTTATTTATTTTATTTGATTTTTCATTTCTTTTATTACATGCCTTGCACGTTTATTAATTTATTTATTTTTTTGTTTGGAAGAGAGAACCACAACTTTCATTGAGCACCCGCGTAAAAGACTTTCAGCCAACATATCCAGATCAGTTGACCTTAGTATGCTAGGTTTAAAGGACCCCGCGAGCTTACTTGTCGGGAACCCAAGGTCGGCTAATTGTTCTCCCTAAGTATTTAATTAGGTATTTATTCAAGAATCGATTCGAACCTCAGCTTACATTGTGAACCCGCGTAAAAGACTTTCGACCAACATGTCCAGATCAGTTGACCTTAGAATGCTAGGTTTGAAGGACCCCTCGGGCGTACTTGTCGGGAGCACAAGGCCGGATGAATATTCTCACCGATTCTCAAATTTTTCTATTATATTTATTATTTAGCAATTTATTCACGTAAACTAAAAGTTCTTAATCCAACCTAATGTCATCGGGAGCTAGCTTTGCTAATCTTAATTTTCTAAAAGGCAATATTTATCGGCTTACAAGATATTTCAAATTTTCCAAATTAGGAAGTGGTTTACTTAACGAGTTAAAAAGATCATTAGATCGGCGAAAAGCCACAAAAATTGACACATAAAAGCTAGAAAAAATTTTGCCCTTTAAAGTGAACTCTATTGTCCAAAAATTGTTTTCTAAGGTTGAGATGTGTCTAAAAAAATTCTGGTTATTTCATGTTTTAGATGATTTACTAAAAGATACAACAAGTGGTGGATATCACTCCCCATGCCCACACTTAAAACGTTGCATTGCCCTCAATGCAACAAAAAAAAAAAAAAAAATTAAAACCAAAAATTAAAAGCAAAAGGGAACGGTACTCCCTGAGGGTATTTTGATTTGTGTGTGTGTCAAGTATTGTTATCATCCCAAAAGCATGATCCATTTTCCGAGCATTTCCATCCAGTTCCTCAGCTCATCACATTCTATCAAACATAACTAAAACCAACACTAGCATAAAAAGATAAAATAGTTCAAACAAAACAAAATCCAAAAGACAAAGGTACGAAAGTGATGCTAAAAGGAAATAATCCAAAAGTACAACCAAATCGAATATAGTCTAAAAGTCAAACAGGAAGCTCAATGATCACGTCCATCGCGGGGCGACGTCGGGTCATATTGCTGAAACCAGGCATCAAATGTCGAGTAGGGCGGCGGAGCTGGTGAAGTCGGGTCCCAGTAGGGGACTTGAGCCTCGGCTGGTGCTGCGGTAGCTTGCCAAGGATGGTATGACTGGGCCCGTTCAACCTGATAGTAATTTCTTTGAAGTTGCAAGTTCATACCCTCCATGTATGTCCGCATCCCACCAAAATCAGTCCTCAAACCTGCAAGTTGCAAGTTCATACCCTCCATGTCTGTCCGCATCCCACCAAAATCAGTCCTCAAACCTGTCATATCAACCTGCAAGGCATGAACATCAGCATATAAAGTCTGATACGGGTCAGATGATGAAGGACCCGAGCCGGAGCCAGATGCTCCGGGGTGCCCGTGACCATGATCGAGGATTGGTGGCTCAAAATCGGCCATCTCAACGTCTTCCGGTACTTGTGGTTGTTGCCGTCGCCTTCTTTCTTGCCTTGGTTGTTGCGGTTGTTGTGGTTGCACAACTCTCTCCCCAGTTTGAGTGGCTGGGTTATCTTCCCATGCAAATCGGCCTGCTTCCAACCCGGGTATTGCCTCTCTAAGTACCCCCATTCCCCCTAGTTGGTGAATATCTAAAAATTCCATCTCTTTCTTTGTCAATGTCTTTGTCACCCGCGGTGTGAGAGTGACTGCTGCTTTTACCAGACGTGTAATGTATTGGCCTCCCGTGAAGCCACTTTTCTTCTTGTGTCCCTGTGCTGGACCATTCAAAAAGGAAGCAATAATGAGTGGAATGTTAGTAAATCGATCCCGGTTCACCAATTGGTGCAATAGCCAAACGCTATACATATTGATCTTTTCTGCCCCTTCGTTTCTTTGCCGAATGGTATTTGAGATCATCCGATATAAATATCTATGTTCACTGTTTCGGATGTGCTTGCTCTTTGATGTTCTCGGGTCAAACATGCCTACCCCGAGTTCTTCCCAGATTCGGTCAACATTCCGGGCCTCTTGATATGCTCCCCGGTTTAGATAAGGGATAAAATGTGGGTTCTGTGCTTGTTCCACGGTGTAGAGGCCCAAATTGATAGCAAATTTTACCAAAGAACACCTAACCCAATGGTTGGCTACCCGGTAATTGATTGAGATGGCTTCAGGTTCATTGTGAGCTTTCGTGAAATCCAGGTGATAGGTCGAGAAGAATTCGAGGACTATTTGGGGGTATATCGGTTCTCGCATCGTTAACGCAACTTCCCAAGCATTGCATGTAAACACCACATCATTGTTGTTCCCGCGAACTTCGCGAATCAAGTAAGAGCGGATGGCTTCTTCCTTGCCTAAAGATCGGAGTAAGTCCCAATCGGGGGTTCGGCCCACATGAGTATCTTTGTGCATGATATCATCTCGCGTCTCCTCGAGGCGTATTCGGACCCTTTCGACTTTGATGTTGTGAAATTCCTCAAATGCATGATGATTCGCATTTTTGAGGACCAATGGAAAACCATCCCTATGTAAGACTTCTTCGTCGTCCTCAGAGGATGAGGACGAGGATGATGGTCGTGGCGGTGGTTGTTGCGGTGCTTGGGATGTCGAAGTCTTAGTCGAAGCCCTAGTCTTTCTCTGTTTATCACAATCAAGAAAGAAAATGTAATCATTAGAAGTGTTATTTAACAGAAAAAAAAAATTAAAAATAAATAAGGAATTGATAAACTTTACACATTTCCATCCCATTTTCCCATACCCACACTTAGTTGTTAAACTAAGTGTGAAGCTATGTATAAAATAAAAAATTTATACCAATTTTCCTTACCCACGCTTAGTTGTTAACTAAGTGTGGAATTATGCAACACTAAAAATAATTGTTTCAATAAATAAAATTGAGATATTCTTGTATATTTGTGATGTATTTATTAAAAATTAGAACTCAATTGCAAAATTGTCACCACAATGTGAAAATTTAACAAGTATTTCTATTATTTATCAAAATTGAACTCATTAACACAATGTAGATAATCAATCAAGCAAACATAGGCAATTTTCGACTTTTGAAAAAGAACTTGCCCTAGTTCATAGGTTTCTTCCCTAAAAAGTGAAATTAAGCCCTAAAAATTCGAAATTTGTACTAGGGTTTTGCACCAAATCAACTAACTAGCAACCTATGGCTTAGAACTAGCAAGAATCAACATCAAATTCGAAAGTATAAGCACAATTTCAAAATTTTCGGACTTAGCATCAACACCTACCAAAACCTAAGATTTAAACCCTAAACCATGGATTTTATGGAGAAAAGATGTATAAACTAACCTTAGTAGCCATGGAATTGAAGAATTTCGGAAGAAGATGGAAGATTTGAGGTGGATTTGGGTGGAAATCGCCGATAAATCGCGTAAGGGTGGAGTTGGGGTTTTGCGATCTGCACACAAGGAAGAGAGACGAAGGGTATATATCCGCTGGAGATAGCGTCGCTATCTCCAGGATCGCGCCGCGAAATATCGCGGGATCGGCTGGGTTGACTCGGTTCCGAGATAGCGGAACGCTATTTCTTGGCTAAACTCTATTTCGACCCGCTGTTTGGTTTCGGATCTGGTAGATAGCGCAGCTATCAAAGATAGCTGCTATCTCGAGATTTTTTTTTTTTTATTTTTTTATTTTTCTATTTTTTTTTCTTATTTTTATTTTTTTTTTTTTTGTATACGCAGAATGGAAAGGGAAAACAACTAAACACGGGTTGCCTCCCGAGAAGCGCTTCATGGATTTACGAGTCTAGAGCTTGACTCGGTGTTGCTCTTTTACTTCTTTTCGCCCATCATGGCGAAATGCACCTCCTCCGTCTCGGTTACGCCTTCATGCTCGCCTTCATGATAAAGCTTCAATCGATGGCCGTTAACACTAAAATGACCGTTTTCGGTGACGAGGTCTACGTATCCCGATGGGTGTTGTTTTAGAACGGTATAGGGACCCACCCATTTGGATTTAAGTTTTCCCGGTGAAAACTTATACCGGGATTGATAGATTAAGACCTTGTCGCCCGGTTGGAAGTATTTTTGAGTTTTCAACTTTTTATCGTGCAAATACTTACTTCTCTCTTTATAGATTCGGGAGTTTTCATATGCTTCAAAACGGTGTTCATCGAGAAGATTGAGTTGATGATTACGTTCGATCCCGGCGGGGACGATGCTCATGTCACACTCTTTGATAGCCCAATAGGCTTTGTGTTCGATCTCGAATGGAAGGTGACATGCTTTCCCGTAAATCATCCGATAAGGAGTATGGCCGATAGGAGTTTTGTAGGCGGTACGGAATGCCCAAAGAGCATCTTCAAGTCGTTGAGACCACAACTTGGGATTTTTCTCAATGGTTTTCTCGAGAATTCTTTTTAAGGCCCGATTAGTGTTCTCGACTTGACCACTAGTTTGTGGGTGATACGCGGTCGAGAAACGATGGTGGACACCGTATCGTTGGAGAGTTTTCTCCATAAGATGGTTGGCAAAATGTGTGCCACGATCACTAATCAGCGCCCTCGGGCAACCGAACCGGCAGAAAAGAGATTTCAGAAAATTGATTACGACTCGAGCATCGTTAGTTGGAAGAGCTTTTGCCTCAGCCCATTTGGAGACGTAATCAACAGCAACAAGGATATATTTGTTACCTTGGGAGCTTGGAAAGGGACCCATGAAGTCAATGCCCCAAATATCGAAAACCTCACAAACTTGGATGCCATGTTGTGGCATTTCATCCCGTTTGGAGATGCTTCCGGTTCGTTGACATGCATCACAAGTTTTGACCAAATTTTGTGCATCTTTAAAGATCGTTGGCCAATAGAAACCCGCATCAAGAACTTTCCGGGCGGTGTAGTTTGGACCGAAATGTCCACCGGTGGGGCCTTTATGACATTGGTTGAGAATGTCATGGGCTTCACCACCGGAAACACACCGTCTATGCATCAAATCGGGACCGACCCGGAAAAGATGTGGAGCATCCCAATGGTAATGTTTTAGATCCGAAAAGAATTTCCCTTTTTGTTGATGGGTCATTCCTTTAACAAGGACACCCGCCGCTAAATAATTTGCGAAATCAGCGAACCACGGGTCGTTGGTGTCTTGCAAAGCATTGACCGCTTCGATAAATTCATCGGGAAATGTATCATGAACCCCGTCTTCATTGCACTCCTCAAGGTGAGGGTTCTCTAATCGGGATAGATGATCCGCCGCAAGATTTTCCGCACCTTTTTTATCTTTTATCTCGATGTCGAATTCTTGTAGGAGAAGAATCCAACGAATGAGACGCGGTTTTGCATCTTGCTTGGCGAAAAGATATTTCAGTGCTGAGTGATCCGTATAGACAATCGTTTTGGATAAACAAGGTACGGACGGAATTTGTCAAAGGCGAACACCACTGCAAGGAGTTCTTTCTCAGTTGTGGTGTAATTCGCCTGAGCACCGGTGAGTGTTCGGCTCGCGTAATAAATAGGTTGGAAATGATTGTTTATACGCTGACCCAAAACTGCACCGAGTGCGAAATCACTAGCATCGCACATGAGTTCGAATGGTAACTCCCAATTGGGGGATACCATGATAGGAGCTTCTGTGAGCCGATTCTTGAGGAGATCGAAGGCTTCCACGCATTCGGGCGTGAACACAAAAGGTGTATCCTTCTCGAGAAGGTGAGTCATGGGTCGGGTTATCTTGGAAAAATCCTTGATGAACCGACGATAGAATCCCGCATGACCTAAGAAACTTCTCACAGATTTAACATTTGAAGGGGGAGGTAATTTAGAAATGACATCGATTTTTGATTTATCGACCTCGATCCCCTTCGCAGAAATTTTGTGACCTAACACGATGCCTTCGCGCACCATGAAATGACACTTTTCCCAATTAAGCACGAGATTTGATTCCTCGCACCTAATGAGAACTCGCTCTAAGCTCGAAAGACATGACTCGAAGGAGTCTCCGAATACTGAGAAATCGTCCATGAAGACTTCCATACAGTCCTCGATCATGTCTTGGAAAATCGCGGTCATGCACCGCTGAAATGTTGCTGGAGCGTTGCACAAACCGAAAGGCATCCTTCGATACGCGAATGTACCGAAGGGGCACGTGAAGGTGGTCTTTTCCTGATCTTGGGGGTCGATCGGGATTTGAAAGTAGCCGGAGAAACCGTCCAAGAAACAATAGAAGTTGTTTCCGGCCAATCTCTCCAACATCTGATCGATGAAGGGTAAAGGAAAGTGATCCTTTCGGGTGGCTTCGTTGAGTCTACGGTAATCGATGCAGACTCGCCATCCCGTGACAGTACGAGTAGGAACGAGTTCGTTCTTATCATTACGCACAACTGTCATCCCCCCTTTTTTTTGGGACTACTTGGACCGGACTCACCCAAGGACTATCAGAAATGGGATAGATGAGCCCTGCATCAAGTAGTTTAAGAACTTCCTTCTTCACGACTTCTTTCATATTGGGGTTTAAACGTCTTTGTCTCTGCACACTAGGTTTAAAGTTTTCTTCCATTAAAATTTTATGAGTACAAAAAGAAGGGTTTAAACCCGGAATATCTGCGGTTTTCCAAGCTAGAGCTTTTTTATGATTTTTTAAGATTTTTATTAATTGTTGTTTTTCAGCAAAAGCTAGAGTAGAAGAGATTATGACAGGCAAATCAGATTCCCCTTGAAGGAACGCATACTCTAGGTGGTCGGGCAATGGCTTAAGCTCGAGAGATGGGGGGTCCTCAAAAGACGTTTTAATTCGAAGTTTTTGATTCGGGTCGAAATTCTCAAAAATTACTTCATTTTCTTCCGAATCCTCTTCCTCAAGGTGAAGAAGTGCCTCGAGATCTGAGATATCTTGGATGGATTCGGGAGAGTCTAGAGTGACATCCCCATAGGTGGTGATGTCATCGCAATCTAGGTTAAGAAATGAAGTAATTTCCTCCTCCATGCACACATCGATGATGTCGATGAAATTGCACGTGTCATCGGAGGCAGAGGTATGCTTCATCGCTTTCTCAATGGAGAAAGTGATTCGGTCATTCCCGACACCTAGACTAAGCTGTTGCTCAGCAACCAAGATGATGGCACTGGCGGTGTTTAGAAAGGGTCTCCCTAAGATGAGAGGGACATTTGGTTCTTCAGGGATATCTAGGATAACAAAATCAGCGGGAAAGATGAACCTATCTACCTTAACCAGAACGTTTTCTGCTATTCCTACTGGGTATTTAAGAGACAGGTCTGCTAATCTGACACGCATCCTAGTCGGCCTAAGGTCTGTTATTCCCAATTTAAGAAACAGGGACAAGGGCATCAAGCTAATGCTAGCTCCTAAATCAGCTAGCGCTTTACAGGGCGGTAAATTATCTATAAGACAAGGGATAATAAAACTCCCTGGGTCACCCTTCTTTGGAGGTATGTTTGGTTGGAGGATAGCTGAGCATTCCTCGCTTAGTATTGCTGACGACACCTCCTCTGTATGCTCCTTGCTTGAGACCAAGTCCTTGATGAATTTCCCGTAATTCGGCATACCTGCTAACATGTCAACCAAAGGAACGTTAATACGCACCTGTTTAATCATCTCAACAAACTTACCATATTTTTCCTTAAGTTTTTCTTTCCTCAAACGTTGAGGAAAGGGGACCTTCGGTGTGTAAGAGTTTGTTGCATCTGTTTTGGTGGACTTATGCGTCTCCTTTGGTTTTGCTTTTTCTTGCTCAGTTGGAATTTCAACCTTCCGCATAGCCTTCTCCTCTTCATCAACTGGAGTTTTCTCATTAACCTGTGTATCAAAAGAATCTTCATTAGTGTTTAATACAGGTGAACTTACCGTTTTACCACTCCTAGTGGTGATAGCTTTAATATTCTCGAATCCCCGTTTAGGATTATCTTGTGTACGGGGTGGTAAACTTCCTTGAGGACGTTCTTGTAAAATTTCGGCCATCTTGCCCAAGTTTCTCTCTAAGCTTTGAATTGCTGCTTGCTGATTTCTGATGATCTGGTCTTGTTCCTCAGTTTTCTTGTCGTGTTTTTCCATAAATTTTTCAAGCATTAATTCCATTGAGGACTTGGATCCTTGACCTGCAGCATTCTCTCGAGGTGGTTGGTTCGTTTGGTTATCGCGTTGGAAACCAGGGGGTTCGAGTTTCTCGGGGGGTAGTTATTGTTTTGGTTATTGTTGTTATAACCTCTGTTGTTATTGTACCCCTGATTGTTGTTGTTGTACCCCTGATTTCCTCCCTGATAATTACATCGGTACCCATTGTTGATGTAATTCAGTTCTTCTTCTGCAGACATCATTGGTTGATGCTGCTGGCACTCTTTCGTGAGATGTGGCCCTTTGCATATATCACATCCAACCTGTATAGCATGTAAACAACTAGTTATTTTGTCTAATTTGCGTTCAAATACCTGTTGGCTATTCTTAAGTGCAGCCACTTCATCATGTTGTCGATCATCAACTGCCTTAAGGGATGCATGATTCTGTCCGACTCGCCTGTCGGATGTCCATTCCAAGCAGTGCATCGAGATGTCTTCGAGAAGTTGATACGCTTGAGTTGGGGTTTTGTACATGAATAGTCCGCCACTTGAAGAATCGAGGTGGGAACGAGATGTGTGATCTAATCCCCTGTAGAAAATATGTACTATGTTGTTCTTCTCCAAACCGTGGTTGGGACATTTCCGTAGTAAGCTTTTTAGTCTTTCCCAGGCCTCCGTTACCTTTTCACCTGACTCCTGCATAAAAGCTAAAATATCAGTTTTAAGTTTATCAGCCTTGGCTGGTGAAAAATAACGAGTAATAAAACGGCTTCGGAGTTCATCCCAAGTCGTAATAGAGCCTGGTTCTAATGATTTAACCCATTCTTTTGCATCCCCAGCTAAGCTGAAGGGAAACAATCTCAACCTCATGGCATCAATTGTTACATCTCGTTGTTTGAACAGTTCACAAATCTCTAGAAAGTTTTCTAGATGTCTATTGGGATCACTGCATAATCTTCCGTCAAAGTTTAGATCCCGCACCATACTGATGAATTGCCCTTTAATCTCAAAATTGATATTATTCAATTCAGGTACTAAGATAGATGGATTAGGGCCAGTTGGTGCTGTTTGCCTGGTGTTCCACATGGGTTGCTCTGGTGGCGGATCTGGTGGTACTTGATCGCCCATGTCGAAAATTGGGTTTTCGATAGATTGAAAGTTGATTGACTCTAGATATTGCGCTGCTAAAACTGCTCTACGTCGCTGGCGAAGAAGTCTCTCTGGTTCAGAAAACGGTGATAACGGATCTGAATCAGAGCTACGGGTCATACACCTGCAAAACTTAAAGCAAATCGTAAAAAACGCAACAGTTTAACAACTTCAATTTAACCAGACAAATAATAAAAACGATCAAAATAACTTGTTTAGAAATAGATCTCTAGACAAGGATCGATTAACCAATTAATTCTAAATTAATAATCTCGCAACTGTAACCCGGCAGCGGCGCCAAAAACTTGATGTGTAAAATCTAGTTATAAAATAATCACCTAAAATACACCTTTCCTAGATTACCACACTCTTAGGCAAGTATGACCTAATCGTGAGCAATATAGTTTAGGTAAGTAAATCTGGGTTTATTCGTCTCCACAGGGAACAATTAAGCTGATTATGTAATATAAAACTAATTAATTAAACTGAACAAATAATAGAAAAGGGTTTTCATTTGGGATATCTTTATTTGCAAACTGAATAATAAAACTAAAATTTGTTGTTTAAAATAAACAATTGATCGAAAATGACAAGGAAGTGTTTCAATATTAAGGAGTATATTCACTATGACTCGAATCCGTCTAGGTATAGGTTTGGTTTTAAAGTACCGATTTAATTCATGTTCTAGAAGTTTAAGGAACTAGATTTCTCTTAAAACCTTACAATGAATCTAATATGATCTCTAGGAATTTCTTCTCAAGAAATCTATTTAAATCCACACTCCTGCTTATTACTTCTAACTAGGCCCGGCTTTCCGAGACCTTCTAATCCTAGGAATTTCTTCTCTACAGATCAGACTTTTAGTTTCACCTAGGTTATTGGTATCGAATCTCGGACCCCTATTTCTAGTGAGTCGCTGACTAGGTCAAGAGTATGAAAAGTCAGGGGAATTACTAGATCAATTCAATGTTGTCAATATTTAACCAATCAAGTAATAAACAGATTCAACAATGTAAAATTAAAGGTTTAACAAAAAGGTTCTTTGTTAAAAATATAAGTATTCAAACATTCATCATCAAATCCTAAGAATATCCAAACCTAAAACCCTAACTTCATCTAATCATAGCGAATATAAGATGATTAGCACATAGACATGCTAAGAATCATCAAACAAACGTAAAGAAACGTAAACATAAACATAATGATAATCAAAAGTGATAGAAAACCAATGTTTAAGCCTTGAAATCTTGATCTTGAGTGCTCCTTTGGTATTTTTCGGCTGCTTTTCGGAAATTAGGTCAAAAGTCCTGAATCAGATCTGCAAATTCGCTTAAATAGGTGTCAGATCGCACAATATCGCGTCGCTAAGTGTCAAGATAGCGTCGCTATCTTTGGCACCCGCCATTTTTCGCGCCGCTATCTAAAAGATAGCGGCGCTATCTCCTCTTTGTGACACCAAACAGCGACTCATTTTAGCGTTTTGGACTGAAATAGCGACGGAGATAGCGACATAGATAGCGCCTCTATCTATAGATAGCGCCTCTATCTCTTGAATTTCTGCATTTCTTCATTTCTTGTATCATTTTAACCCCATTTTGTTACTTTTTCTTCTATAGCCTGAAAAACACAATGGAAACTACAATTTGAGTGATAACATCATATTCTAATCGATAAACACATATAAAAATAGGTATATTGGCAGATAAAAGTATGTATAAATCTGCCAATATCAGTCTCGACCCGGTTTCGCCCATAACTTTCTCGTACGGTGTCCAAACGACACGAAACCAATTTCCACGTGTTTTATATGATTTATCCTTATTTATCATATTTTTATTCAATTTATTTACTTGCAAATTTCGGGTCGTTACAACTATCTACCCCTTAAAAGGATTCCGTCCTCGGAATCGCTAAGGATTTCAACCCACATACAACCGAGCTTTCCGCTCTCATTCCCTTGTGGTCATTACCATCAAACTTTCCTCACTCCCGTTCCGTTAACATTACATATCCAAACGTTCACTTAACTTCGTTAAGCCCGAACGGTCAAGACCCAAGACCCAATTTTTTTTTTTAAAACTCATAATACTCAAACGGGTCAAAATTTCACAATTCGACCAAAACACCGACATTCCTCGACCGATCTTTTCACTCTCATAACAATGGTATAACACAATCATACCATTAACTAGTTGATTTAAACGAATGTCAAACTCTAGCTTTGACCCAACCGATATATCCCGACATTGGTATATCCCCACATTGTCTACCCTTTTGACTTAAGCACAAAGTCAACTATACCTTAACATTTTCCCTTCTCGTTAAAGGTTTCATAAATCCTCCCTTCCTTTACAATTTACCTTTAATTTAAGATTCAATTACAGTCTTACACTCGATTCCCAATTTCAACATTGGAATCACCCAAACGGGCCAAGTCGTATAAACCGACTACGATTCAATCAACCATCTCATCAACTTTTTTACAAACACATAATCGACACATTATGCTATCACTATTCTTTAGTAAATCAAAACGAGAGTCAAGGTCCATCTTAGACTAATTCAACCAATCACGGGTTGACTAACATTGACTTTTACACAAAGTCAACCATACCTTTTCCAATCTAGCAATTTCCGTACACACGGCGTATCATTACCAACCCATTATTACTTTCTCAACAATCGTCCCCGTTAATCCAAGGGTCACACCTTAACATAAGGTCACAATAACATTTACCGTTTCTTAACCTTCACTTGGTCACTCATACTATCACTTAGTATTCTTTCAACCATCTTTGTATCACATTGATCAACTTACATTATCGGTACTAGGCCCCCTACCGTAATACGTCCCGCATCCTTCTACGGTGTACTATATCTTGGTTACCACATGTTAATTTGCTCACTAGGAGTTTCTCTTTCCCTCTATTCTATAAATCGTAGGCATCCCCTACATTTACATGACCTAAATGCAACCCGCATTTCAAGTCCAATTCTCATTTACCATAACATAATAGTAATATTCATTAACCACATGGTTCTACATTCATCAAATAAACACATAAACATATACACACATATAGATATACACACGTATATCATGCCAATTCAATCTAAATACCTCTATTGTGCACATATACAAACATATGTATATGTCACACCAATATCAAATAAACGTCATCATCATGCACATATACAAACATATGTATATGTCACACTAACATCATATAAACATCATCACCATGCACATATACAAACATATGTATATGTCACACCAATGCCATCTGACATCCATCTTTTCGCATCGTGTAGCCTTGCTACTATCTTACCCATTCGATCATCAAATCATTTATCGTGCATTCAAGCACCTCTCCCTCAACACGCATTATTGTTTTCCTTCCCATTCGTATGTCTTCCATAGGACATATTACTTAGCACATTTCATATGATATAATATTATCTTTCCACAATTATATGCCTTCCAAGGTCATCATATGATGCACATGCATCGTACCCCGCGGGTAACTAATAACATTCTCTATTCGTTATTTACCGTTCCACTTACACATTAACCGTCATTAATCGGTTCATTTTTTTTTTTTACCATATTTCCAAATCTTTTGTCGCTACAGAAGTAACTATCACTCAATTCTATTAACCATAACTCGCCGGTCATCCTGGTCATCTTTGAGTCAACCAACCGACTCCGGTCTATGATTCTCAAAAATACGAATTCATTTAACCCGGAAGATTATTCCCACGATGACTATTCGCGTCATACAACTCATCTACTAATTCCCGTAAGCACCAATTTGGGCAACAATCCAACAATATGGCTATACCCACACAACATACTGGCTTGGTGCATAATCATCCAATCCATCTCAATGGTCCTACCAAATGCCTCTACTCTCATCGACAATTATTCAACCTTGCTAAATCAAATCTTTCAAGTGAATAAATTAACAATAAAATTCATAACATTCAAAATATGTTTTTAACCAAAGCATTCGGAAGGATTACAATAATACCCAAAACTAAAGTCTTAGGGAAACAAATGGCACACCGGCCTAAACATCCACTGCTACAATTACGGGCCGCCTAATCCTTAGCTCCCGAACCTGACGCCCCATTGCGCGCCTCCTCCCGTGTGAGTAGGAAGGATCGTCCTCTCACCTTTGCCGGCTCCGCCTTCTTTTGAGCCGCAGACACAAGCGTTCCGGTTTTCTTCTTCGGGCACACGTGGCTATAATGCCCTTTCTCATGGCACGAGTAACATTCAACCTCGGCCATTGGTTTGGATCTACAATCTCGGGCCAAATGTCCCGTCTTTCCACAATCATGGCAAATTTTTGGTTCCCCACGGCATTCGCCGGTAAGATTCTTCCCACACCTCTTGCACGAGGCTACACTTCCTTGCCTAGAGAAGTTCGACGTGAACTTTCCCTTCTTAACCGTACCCGATCCACTCTCGGCATTCCTCTTATCTCCCACATACGCCCTCTCGACAACTTTTGCCTCGTTCACCTCTTCCACACCTCGGGCGGCACTAATGGCCTCATCTAGCGTGACCGCTCTCTTTACCTCCAACTGATAATCCCAAGGTAGCCCACTAGCATACCTAACTACCCTCAACCTCTCCTCGGAGTAGGTCTTAGCAATAAACGGAAGTAATCCCGTGAATTCCCTCGTGTACTCCTCGACCGACATCTCACCCTTCCTTAGGGTCACAAACTTCTCATGCATTTTCTCCAAATCCCGGTCGGGACAAAATTTCTTCCTCAACCTCACGGTAAACTCATCCCATGACATTCTCTCTACCACCTCCCTCCCGAGGGTCTCATAAACTATGTCCCACCAGACCATAACATCCTCTTTTAGCAATTAAGATGCATACAACACCATATCGGTTTTCTTGCACTTGCTACTTCCGATGACCCGCTCGGTCTCTCGGATCCACCTCATAGTTACCTTCGGGTCCGAACTACCCATATAAATGTTTGGCTTACAAGCCATGAATGTCTTAAAAGAACAACCATAATTTTCATCGGGCCTCGCCCTTGCATCACTACAACCACCTGTGGAGGATTTCTCCACTCGAGTGCCACCACCCCTGGTTTCCTCATCCGATCTAGCCTCGGATACACGATCTCCATACGACCTCTCACGGTCCCCAGTTATGCGGTGCACCTCATCGGCCACCACTCCCTTGAGTTGATCAATAATAGTTTGGAGGTCCGCCATGGTCACCGGAGTTCTATTAGCTCCGACCTCCAATTCACCCACCCGGTGCATCGACGGTTGACTTTCCTGTTCAACCCCAACCTCAACATGAGGTGTATCCTCCTCCCGGCCCTCCGGGGCTTTCCCACTTCTTCGAGTGTTAACCATTTCTTTCGATCTCGACTATACGAAAGACATTAAACAATTAGTACCTCGAGTACGATTCATAAGTCTCATAATACTGATTATCCATAATCACATCACTTTCATAGGCCCCCTAGGTTCAACCCTAAACTTAACATAAAGTCTCAAGGTCAACCTAATGATCTCAAGGAATCTTACATTCCTAATGCTACAGTCTAAGACTAGGATGGACATCCAACCTAATTCACTTAAACTATAGCTCTGATACCAAGTTGTAACACCCGTATTTTTAAAACATCATTTAAATCATTTAAAATACATTTTCCCAATATCTGACATATTGTCCAAAATACAGTTTAACAAAAACTTTAAAACTTATATCAGAGTTTACAAAAATACGGTGTCACTGAGTATATCAAAACCATAGGCAACGGGATCTACCTACTAGCTCCCGAGCTAAACATCTCTAGGCCACTTCTAGTGCAACCTTCTATCACTTCAAACCTGTACCTGAGTACATAGCCACAAAACAAACGTAGTACGTGAGACAAAATAGCCTCGTGAGATACATGGGTTTTAGACCCCAATAATAGTCATTTCATAAATATATAAACATATATATAAACTACATAAATACCGTCTAGTCACCCTTTATGACTCTAGCTACTTTTGCTTTCCTAGCAAACATGTCTAGTACCTAGACATATAGGTACCAGAAGCCCAATCATATCTAGTACATAAACATATGTGTACTAGAAGCATCAACCTGTCTAATACATAAACATATATGGATTAGAACCTAGCATACCTAGTACCAAACATATGCGTACTAGAAGCACAACCATATCTAGTACATAAACATATATGTACTAGAAGCACCAACATGTCTAATACATAAACATATATGTATTAGAACCTAACATACCTAGTACCAAACATATGCGTACTAGAAGCACCCGTGTGCTTAGTGTATAAACATATATACACTCGGTGTATAAACATATATACCGCCGTCCAGTGACCGGGGGTCCCCCGCGTCACCACCATCTATCTCTTACCATAACCTAACAGTTATGACAGTCAAAGCCTTCGGCTATCACATCCAACATCAAACAAGTTATTCATCTAATACTAACGACATATAATTAGTTCATCACAGTGTGAACGTACCTGCATGGTCCCATGGACCCGATCATAAGCAACCACAGTTACTTCTACATCTATGAACCCTATGAGGTCCATACTTACTTTATACATAAGATACATTTCTTATTTATCGATAACATAATACTTTTATCTCTCCCTTGACTATAATAGACAATTATTACTAGTCACATCATATTCTTTCTCATATATATTCGTTCTTTACTTTTATTAGCATATCTTACCAATAGGTACTCATTACTATAAAATCATTCCCAATTGCTTTACTAATACATATTTATTAATAAAGGCTCCGTATACATTCTTTTAATCACTTACTACATTATTATTGTTCATTAACATAGATTCCATAATTACTTGAATCTATCATAATTTACTTCAAATTCATCACTCATACTAGACACATTCTAGCATCACATTCTACGTACCCTCATACATTTTCAATTACTATCTTTATCAAAATATTTGTTAATAAAGACCGATACAATATCATATGTACCTTCGAAACTATTTGCTATGTACCCAGTTTAAAAGTCTCATGTACTCACCTTAGCAATTAAGTGCTCCAACCGTATTCTTTACGTCAGTTCCCTTGCTTCACAAATCGGTCAACCTTCCAAGACCTCACCAAATGCCTTTAACAATAATCACAAAATTGTCAACATCACATTATACTACCAATGTGTCCATCTATCTCTAGATAACACTTATTAACTCATTTCCCCCAATTATGGTGATTTACCAACCCTAGGTTTAACCAACCCTCAAGATTCTTATAAATCATAATCATACACTTGTTTCCTTTGATAATATACCATCTATTAGGTGTATACACCATTTATATCACCATAATCCATAACCCCAAGAGCTAGGGTTTCAAACTCATACATCAAAATACATGGATCTAAAGCTACAAAGATCAAGGAGTGAAGATATACCTTTAATCTTCAACTAGGAGCGAAGAATCACAAGATTTGATGAAGAAATCAGCTCCAAATGACGATTTACACCCAAAATCGTCCACAAACTCGAGAGAAAGAAGCTAGGGTTTTCAAATGCATCAAATGAGCTCAAACCCGATTTTATTGCTGCCAGACAAAAGATCACGACGCGAACAATGTTCGCGTCGCGAACTCTGCGATTCCCCATAGTTCACGATCGCTAACTCATCGTTAACTACTTCGCGCCCGATAGCCAAACTCCCTGGCCCGACTTCCCGATCGCGATCGGTAGTTCGCGTCGCGAACTTCTGAAGTGTGCAGGGCTGCACTTTTTCCACTTTGTCTCGACCCGGTTTCGCCCATAACTTTCTCGTACGGTGTCCAAACGACACGAAACCAATTTCCACGTGTTTTATATGATTTATCCTTATTTATCATATTTTTATTCAATTTATTTACTTGCAAATTTCGGGTCGTTACAATAATATCCCAACGAGCAAACTTCCTGTGGTTTGGAACAATATCACCAAGGTACGAGATCATTTAAATAAAATTAACATACCATTAGATTCTTGGTTTCAGGCATCGCAAAATCTGGAAACGGGCCAGCTGAATTGGTCTTGGGCTTTTGAGAATGACGGAGCGTTTTCGGTCTCATCGGCCAGGCGAGCTTTTGATGGGGTGTTATTGGGCCCGTAGCCCGATTTCGATATATACTGGTCTAAGACTATTCTAATTAGGATTAATGTCTTTTATTGGAGATTTTTACTCAACCGGCTTCCGACGTGCTATAACCTTCTCAAGCGAGGTATTTTGCTACATTCCGCTGTTTGTAGCATGTGCAACAGGGAAATTGAAGATGATATGCACCTATTTTGGCACTGTAGTATTACCCGCGAATTTTGGATTCTGTTTTGTAAATCGTGGAACATTGACATTGGGCGGATGCATAGTATTAAGCAGGTTCGAGATTGGAGTGTGTGGGTGGGTTTCTCAAAGCCGATACACGATCAGTTCATGGCTGCTTTAGTATCAATTTTGTGGCAAATTTGGAATTTTAGAAACAAGTCGGCAAGTCGGTTTTTGATAAGAAACTTGGGTGTACACATTATGGGTTCTTGCAAGCACAAGCTGACTCTTTTTCGTGGATCAAAAACAGATCAAAGGTGGGATGGAATAGCTTCGATTGGGGAAGGTGGTTATCCGATCCAATGAATCGCTAATAACACTCTCCGGGGCGGTATAATCGGGCCTATTGGCGAATATATGGGTTCTTAGGGGCTGTTGCAACACAACAATTGGAGAAGTTATTGGTTTTTCTTTAATGCTTAATTTGTTTTATGTCATGTAATTGTTGTGTTTTGATTTTATCTTTGTAACATTTTGCTAGTTTCTGGCCAGCCTCGTGATTAATATATTTGGGTTCTTTGACGGGGGTGATGGCATTACCAAATATCCTTATCGGATTCCCTTTTGCAATTCAAAAAAAAAAAAAAAAATCCATTTTAGTTAGAGTGCGGTGTGTTATGTTAAAATGTAGCCAAATATGACCTTTAATAATTGATAGTGCAAACCCACACCGGCAGTTTCGCCAAATATGGGCAAAGGTTCGGCACTATTGGTTAACGCCGGGCTAAATGTGTCTTATGTTTTTTAAATTATGATTTAAAAATATTAAAATGGATATTAAAATAATATTAAAAAGATAAAAATATTTTTAACATAACTTTTAACGATTAACACAAGACCATACATTGTGCACTTAAAAACTGAATGCTCGATCAAATGGTGGAACAAAATCAATTTAACACAAGACCATACCTTTTTGTGATGCTTCACAACAAAGAACAGAACTGATTAGAAAGGTGAAAATGAGTTTATAACTATAAAAAGTAACATCAAAATGTTCCATTACAAATTTTCAACCACGTCCAAATCACACCAATTACCAAACTACCCCTCTTACAATGACTTCAAATTTACTTTAAAAGATGACGTCACACTTAAAAGTTAAACTCCTCAGCGGCAAGCCCTGCTTCTTGGCATATTGGTTTTCTCCACCGAGACACGTGCCCTCTTCCTGTCCGTTTGATTTTGCTTCCCCATAAACTCCTTCAAATCGTCACCGAACATATCCACAAACGTCTTCTGCAAATCCTCTAGACTCTCCACCTGATAATTTCTCCATAAAAATTAGGCAATTGAAAAGACCATTATACCCTCAAAATAGTTTCTTATTTACAGTTTTTACCTCAGGGCCGGTATTTTGATCCATCATTTTCATTAAATCATGCAAGAAATCACCCATGCCCTGTAAAGTAAATTCATAACCTTTAGGTACAACTCAAAATGCACAACGTACATCAGAACATGTCCAAGACGCTGACAAACGACGCCGTTTCCCTCCACATATTTATTATGAAAATAATGTAACATATTATTCCACCAATCAGAAAAATATCTAGATATTTTGAAAGAAGCTTCTTACTTCTTTGTCGTCAATGTCGTCGAATAAATCAAGAGCTCCGGTGTCGTACATCGATTTTTTGGTTTTATCCGATAGCACTGTGTTAACAATTCATAACAAACGTTAAATTTACAGTCAAATTCAATATAACAATCACAAAAACAGGATTTGTATCAACATTTATCAACTTTGGTTGTTGAACTGCATCACCTGAATAAGCTTCCTGAATTTTCTGAAATCTCCGGTTAGCTTCTCCGGCGAGGGACGGTTTGTTCGTCCACTTATCAGGATGCCATTCCTAAAAACAGAACAAGATAATTCAATCAACAATTCAGCAAGAACATTACGGTCTGAATGTCTGATGATAAATCAGATTATGAAACAACTAAAAAAATCCAAACTTATCGACAATTCTAAAATTAATTAGACTAAAAGGTGAAATTGATTAACCAGAGCGAGCTTCCGATACGCAGATCGAATTTCGGAGGATGAGGCATCCTTACGAATACCGAGAACAGCGTAATAGCAAGACCCGTCCATGGATTTCCCCTCATCCATGACTGAATCTGACGAAGAATTGAAAGATTTTGGATCGGGAGAGGGTGAATCCAGGAGAATCACTGATTCTTAATTGTAGCGATAACCTAACAGAAATCTGCTTACAACCTCAATCACCATATAGGTTTTAGGTTTACGATTGAGAATTTAAACAAATTTGGAGTTCTTGAGAGAGAACGGGAGAGAAGTAATTGCTCGGAGATATTTGGGGGAAAATAAGGAAAAGATTTACTTTGGGCCACGAATCATCATAGTAAGGGTTAATATGATTTTAAGCCCTAGACTTTATCAATTTGACATTTAGAATCGTATAGCTTTATTTTTCTTCAAATTAGGTCCAAATTAGAGTATAATGTTGGTATGCTTTTTATCCCAAGGATAATATGAAAGTGACTTGTATTTCACTTGGTTCAATTGCATGATCGAAGAAATCGGTGTTTACTTTGAGTATTAATATTACTAATTTCTACGAAAAGAGAGATACTTTTTCTTAAATGATTGAATCTCATGTTGAATACGGGATTTAGTACACGTTGTTCTATAAATAAGATACCACCTTAAGAGATGACATATTGCTAAAAAAACTAAATTGGGAAGCTATGTAGTTATATTATGTTTGTTGACATCAAAAGAAATTAACATCTCATTATGCGCCCATAATGATTTTCAATTGTTATTTAATGAGGCGAAAGCAGCTCAAAACCAAAATCCTAATAAGCAAGAGCCATCATTGGATGATTACATTCTCAAGAGCTTTACAAAAAAAAAAAACAAAAAAAAAAAACATTGTAACTACCGTTTTGGGGGCAAAGGAGTACAAAATCTCATATTTGTCAAGGGTTGCATTTAGTATCTATGCCCCGAATGATACATGGCCTAATTTTGTTATACTACAATTAGTCGTTTAAGTTATCTTATATGACTTCTAACATATTATAGAGATGAATTAGAACAATATTTTGAATAGCTATGGAACTAATATACATCTCTCACATCCAAATATGTGTTTATGCTATAATAATTCTAATCAAGATATCAAACTCCGAATACCAAATGCTTAAGAATTAAATATAGTAATTACGCAACCAACGAATGTAATGTTTTCACATGGCTAGCTGGTTAATCATATTTCATGTTATGTTACCTTAGCTGGCTAGTTAAAGTGTAAGGTTCCTTTTAAATGAAATGATAACTAAAAGGGTAAAAAAAGATAACAGTTTACAAAATGAAGTGCTAAAAGTGTTAAGTTAGTTAACAAATCGGCTATACGCCAGAGAAACTTCGAGAGCTTTGAAGTTAGGAGATATTTTCATTGGAACAATTAATGCTTAGCCTTAAACTTTGAAGAAATTACAAAAGTACCAAAATGACATTTGACACGTATTTGTGTGGCTCCTGAGACCGGAGGTCGCGTGTCTCCGGAAATATACGAGCTCTCTATGCAAGTCATATCCGGCTTCTGAGACCGGTGGTTTTCCATAATCAGGCTCTAGTAAAATTCAGCTTTTCTTTTTTCTTTTGTTATTTTGGATTAAGAATAGATCAAGGTGTAATTTAGCTAGCTAATAGATGAGTAGAATAATGTAATTTTCCTATATCTTGTCTTTTACTTTCTGTTTTTTTCTAGGTTATTACTAGAGTTTCTCGTTATATTCTAGTTTGACTTGCGTGGGTCAGATAACTTATCTTTTTATTGTTGTTTTAAGAAAAAGAATATTTGGCGTATTTGGAAAATAAGTAAAATCACTTAACTGTAGTTACATCAAATTTGATTTTAATATTTTTAATGAGAACCTATTAATGACATTTACTTGAGTAAATGTAATTAATTATGCTTTTTCTTTATTAATTATAAAATTTTAGATGAAATTTATAAATGAAAATTAAATATCTGAATAAATACATTGAATTAATTATTTAAGTACGAATTCCATGTGTGTGAATGATCGCAAAATAAATTGTGCTAAACGAATTGAAATTTATTTCGTTTTTGATTTACCCAATAAAATTTATAGTTTCTAAATACTATTTAAAGATGATATTAATAAGATAACAAAGATAACAATGTTTATCTTTTCAATCAAATGTTGTATAAGTGATATTATATTCTAAGTGATAAAATATTAATGAGAATCTCATATAATATAAGTGATATTATATTCTAAGTGATATTATATTCATGTCGGTCCACCCTTCAGTACTTGTCGGTCCACCCTTCAGAAATTGTAGGTCAATCGTCGCTCTACCCTTCAGAACTTGTCGGTCAATCGACGTCATTGGTATGACCTCGTCGATGGAACTCATCGAAAATCTAAAGAGTTCAGGAATATGCGTGTTAAAAGGGAGAAGGAAACGTCTAAAGGGGAAGCGTGGGTTATGTGGATATCTTTTTATTTTTATTTTTTTTTTGTTATTATTTGTTATTATTATTATTATTATTATTAAACATAGTTTTTTCTTTTTTCTTCTTATTTAATAATGTAATTTGTACTTTCTATTAAGTTAGATTTTTCAATATTAATGTAATGTTTTTTTAATTAATCCAATATTTATTTTATGTTTATATTGTTTAATTAAAATATGGTGATGCAGCAAAACTGAAGACGGAAAAAAGAAATATTGTTGGCAAAAATGAATAAGGTATCCCTTTGTAATCATGGTAACATCAGATTCGCCCCTGAGATGAACATTTGTAACTATGGCAAGGCTAAATTTTGAATTGTCTGGCCTTATTCTTTAGGGTTCTTGCATGTCATGCAAATAGGGTTAAAATGAGTTAGTAGATTGGACGATTTGTGTTCTGAAGAATTAGGAATCATGTCTTTCGGGTTTAAGCTAAATTGGTGATTTTTGTCCTAGGTGTCAATGGGATAAAATGGGTGGATAAATATGTGCCTTGATCCTTAAAACATGTTTAAAATCTATATATTGAAGACCACTAGACATGTGTAACTGTCTTGTTTGGATGTCCAAAACGTCAGTTGGTAGCTTGAAATCAAAGTGGGACATGTCTAAAAAAGAGATGATATGAAGTATTATTTCCTACTAAATTTTCATACTTACTTTCTTACTCATTTGATCAAAATGCTAAAATCAAATGATGAGATTATATTCATTTAAAATTTTTCACAATATGATTAACAAAATGGCAGTCTACACAAAAATCAATTAAGCAAAAACTTTACATAGTATTATTACAACATTAAGATTACATTACATTAGGTTGTACATGAAGCAAAAGCATAAAACAATGGCGATCGCACAAACACAGATCCAGCCACAAAAAAGATACCCATTCGGTACAACTGCTTTTACAACTACACCCAACCCAATAACCTATTTTACAAACATAAATTCAACCCATAAAGGACAAAAACAAATCAAGAAATAAAGAACAAACGAACATATTAAGTCACAACAACCCAACCCATTTCAAGATCAGAAATCAAAATACGGGTACAGTTTCCCCATTCTCCTTTCAGCCACATCTCGCATCACTGAAACCCATTTCACAGCTGCCCGAATCTTGCACCACCTTCCCCTGGGCGACCCGTTTCTTGAGAAACGGGTCTCAGAACCAGAGGAAATTGTATTTACAATTTGGTTAGAAACTGGTGCATTGCAGAGTTCGTTTGTTTGCCATAATACTGATGGCCCGATTTGAAAGTCTAAATCAGCAGTCAGGTGACCCGAACTGCATCCTTCACCATATGGCCCGTTGCTAAAATCTTTTGGAATAAAGTTGTTTATTTGGGCTGGAGAGAAGAATTGTGTAGAAGAATGATTGGTTATGTATTGAGTAATGTTATCCACCCCATACATATATGCAGGTGAGCCCAGTTGCATTTGTAGTTGATCTGCACGAGAATATATATAAATGTAATGTAACAAAATAATATTAATGGATATTTGTTTTTAAACCCTTCATAATTTTTTAAAACTGCCATGAATGCATATCAAGTAATGTTTAATTATTTATGACACTTTTTTGTACTCTGTAAATGATTCATGTTATAATTTATGATTTAGAAAAACAATATTGTTACTATAATATTCTAAATTCCTGAATAAAATGATTTGGAAGGTCGTACGTGTTTTCAAGAAATAAATAAATAAAAATTGATAATTTTATATACCTGTGTGCATGGGTGGGATATTAACATCCTGCATAAGCAAATTGGAAGTTAACACAGAAACCCCAAAAACAGAGAAATCAAGAATTGGTAACAACCCATCCAAATTCTTATAAAATTGCTGCTTTAAAGATTCCACCAAAGCCTGCATTATGACAATAATAATGAATTAAAATATAGTATTAATAAAAAAAATTCAAAAATAAAATAAAATCTAACCATCTGAAATTCAGCAAGTTTTTCAAGTGGCAAGTAATGTTGACCATCAAAAGTTGCACCAACAATCTTGAAAATGGAATTAAACAAAATCCCGGTTCCTTCTTCCCCATAATTATACATGTAAAGTTTATCATCCAAAACACATTCTTTAGCATGTTTAATGATTGTTTCCCATGTTTTGTTACACGAACCACCAAGTATCTGTATAATGTATAATTAAAAATAAATTAAATAAAATGTAAATTTAATATAATAATTTTTTTAAGGTTTATTTAGCTACCTTGTGTAGTGAGGACTCGTTTGTAATATATATTTGTAAAAAGTCTTTTACTGTACATATTCTATTTAACCCTAATCGTCTGTGAAAAGCTCCATCTTTTGCTATCTTTTCCAACCGCCAGATGTCATCATCTAAAGCTGGTGGATGGTGCTTCTTGTATGCTGAATTATATATAAATTATAATTAATATTTAAATATTATAAACCAAAATTAAAAAAAAAAAAGATTACTAACATTCTCCACGATGATCTTTAACCACAAAAGCTTCACTTTTTGCTTCCCTGATTCTCACCCCACTATTAGCTTGTGCACCTAACCTAAACTTCCTACTTCTTCTCCAACTTGAATTATCTGTAAAATAGACTTCACCTAAATCACCAATTCCATCTTTCAAAATAACTACCAAATCTCCAGCAACTAACGGTCTTTTTCCATCTCTTGCATGTATAATTTTGCTCTCAAAATGTTTCTGAGACCAATCTTCTTCATCATCAGCTGAGAAATCACCATCTAGTGGAACTATGTTTATTTTTAATGATGATAATGGTCCAGATGATATAATTTTATTGGAATCGGTATCGAATAGGATTAATTTGATAATATTGTTGTTTTCAGATTCCACTTTGCTGCCTGTGAATAGCATTTGAGGGAATTTTGTTTGGAAACGAAGTTGTAAGGATGTTGTGTTACATGGTTCAAGTGCATTAAATGGAGATCTGTGGAAAATAATGTAATAAATAATTATTAAGAAAGCATGTAATATTAAAAATCATATATAATTGAGATCTGGTGAGATCAATCGACCATCTGATCAGATGGAAAGGCGGGCCCCATTAGCTTTGATCCAAAGGCTGGGATCGAAGCTGATTACCAGCCTCAGGCTCAAAGCTGATGGGGCCCACAAAGATCATGATATAATTTCACCTAACTTTGTGTTGTATACACACACACACACACACATACACACACACACACACAAACATATATTATATATAACCTTGGTGATGAACAACAGAAGTTTTGACATGCACGTTGCACCTCCTCTCGCACCTATCAAATAAATTGAATTCCATGTAAGCAATCAAGTCATGAAAGCATGTACAACATAAAACATTAAAAACTGCTAAAAATTCAGAAAAAGTTGGCAAATTGGCATCAACTCATACAAAGACGTTTTCTTTTTAATAAAAAAAAAACATGAAAATTTCTCAAAATAATGAAAACTGCAATCTGATAATTAAATTTGAAGTTAAAGATCTTACCCATCCTCGAATCAATGGTTCCAATGTGGAAACTAGTTCTTGAGATGAAAGACCATGCATCACATGTCTAGCAACACTGAAAACAAAACAAAACACGTGTTAAAATAAAACTTACAATTTATAATAAAAAAACAAATTTAGTAAAAAAAATATTAAAAATCTTGATCACTAACTTTGAGGAAACGGTTCTTTGCTTGGCTTCACGAGTAAGAAGTTCATAAACATCTTCTTCCTCATCACCTAATGGTCGTTTTAGTACCATCAAACATGCAATAAATCACTAATTAATTAACAAATTAGATCAACTAATGGTACATAAATAAATTCCAAACAGCCAAAGTAATAAGCCTTTTATAGAAAAAGTGAATGGAAACATCTTTGAAGCTTCCAAGTCAATCAACAATTAAATTAAATTCAAAGTAACAGTACATGAACTACGTGTAACGTTAGTGAGTTAGTGTGGTATGGTGTGGGTTTGTCATATAATAAATAAATATAAATAAATAAATATATTTATATATGTATAATTTAGGATATTCCTAAGTCTAAAGTGCATTGGATACACCGGATCTTGTCCTTTATCATATAATTAGTTAATTATGATTTTCCAAAAAGATTGCTTGAATTATACTCCTTTTACCAATAATTAATGAATTAATTCTCTATCTTAAACCACATATCGCGTAGGTACAGGAAAGGACTTACCCAAAGTACCCTTATTACCAACTACAAACAAATATTCCATGTCTTTTCCATAAATAATATTCTAATTCTGTCACTGTCTAACATATTTAAAAACAAACTCAATAGTAATTGGTATGTAACATATAACAATTAAAATGTTCTGCAAGCTTGTCCAAAATCCAAATAGTGAAATAACATAGATATCTGAGTTTCAAATCCCACTTGTGGAATTAGTATTGCATCAATGAATTAAAGAGATATAATTCATCCTATTTGATTATTCCTACAATTTATAATCTTTATCTTAGAAAGACATTAATGAACTATATACAATTTGCTATGAGCATAGCATGCCCCAAATCCAATGACCAGTTATCATGATTACAAACACTGAAACTCATCATGAACTCAAAATTCCCTATTTCAGTTTTAGTAAAATCATGATCTACTACATTAACTTATTTCTAACTGCAGTTGCTACAAGTTACTCGATAATTTAACGCAGTTATTAAATTAATAGCCATGAGTCAAACATCAACTATACATGGGTAAGAAAGAGAAAGGGAAAGAGAATAACGCGTACCTGCTGATTAGGTTGATGTTGATTTTACGGTTAGGAAGGAAGCTTGGTGGAAATCGCTGAGATACGCGTGATTACAAACATCATTATTAAATCAATTAATGAGTAAATGATTTCAATTTAACTAAACGTTGATTTCATTTTGAATAGTCGTCGATTTAGATTTTACCAACGATTTGAGAATAGAATTTGGGGATGAAACAAAACCTAATTTGGGGATCCACCATTGAAAAAGTCGAGCAGACAATCGTAAGAGGCAGTCATTTTCATGTTCATGGAATCTTCTGCGAAATCACCTTTGGGTCAAAGTGGACTGTGGAAGAACAATTTGGGTGTTTGAATGAGGGTTTAAGCTTTGACAATGTTGCTTTCATCTTAACTTTTATATATTTATGGTACACCACACTACTTGTTTAGTTGTTTCTTTTATAGTAATAAAAGGTTCATTTCGTTAAACGTTACTACACAAAAGTCTTATTTTGGGCAACAAGTGCGTGTAGAAATAAAAAACGATAAATCAAATCAAATCAAAGATGAAAGAATATAAAAGTTAAATCTGAGATTCAAAACACTGGGATTTTGTTCGATAAATTTCTAGTAAAAAAATAACACCTTTAATAAGTTCTAAACAAAGTATCATATATGCGTTTTCTAGAATAAGGTCGTCAAATAAGCTCATTAACATAGTTAAAATCACATATATATATTCATTCTTATCTTTTAAACTATTCATGCATATAAATGAATAACTTTTGCTGAATCTTATAAATGCACTGTCATACTAAATTTTTCGAAGTATCAACTTCATATTTTATCTAGTGCACCACGCGAGTTAAGTTTACTTTAGAAAACCTTTGATATTCGACTCAAACCAAAATTTCCACAACAAAAGTCAAATTGATGATATCACATTGCATTATATTAGAAACCATTTGTTGATAGGATATTGGTAAGGCTCCTTAAAGACTTTTTAAAGGTTATATGTTGAATTCTTCATTAAGTAAACATTAACATATAAACAGAAAAATGTTCAAAAATAATCATGTCAATCACACATCGGACATCACGAACAAGTTTAGCTACCCCAAGATAGTTAAAAAAAACACTAGATCAGAATTTTCTCATTTTTATATTAACTTTGTGGTCATAAATATTTGAACTATCTTACTACCTTAATTAATTCTCGGATTATAAGCAAATTCTAGAACCTTATTAACATATTTTACTGTTCTTCTACTAACCCATATATTCCACCCTTTAATTTTCCAAGAAAAAGTTGAAGACATTTTCAGAAAGATTAGAGATATTATTCAAGAAATTCAAAGAGGGAAAATATAGGGAAAAAAGACTTTCAAATTAGTGATATTATACCATCTTCATAAATCATAAGGAACTCGTAAGGTATACACAGAATGGGTTCATGGTATTGCATCAAAATTATTATCACATCATATACCGAATGAATTCATGGTATTGCATTAAAATTATTATCACATCAGATACCACCTAAGTAACTACATCATATCATTTTAGAGAAAATACTGTAAATAGCTTCATCGTAGATGGCCATTAAGTGGACGGTCTTGTGTTTCATCCATGTTCGAGCAACAATTGTCAAACACAAAGATATCAACCTTGAATCTCCTCTCGTTCCCTCTCGATAGACCAGCGGCGAATTCAAAACGAGAGTCGGTCCTTCTCCCCCATCTCGGTGACGCCCAACATCGACGGTCGTCTAAGCCTAGAACTAGGCAAGAGCAAGGAATGGACTTTAAGTGAGTTAAAACCGGAAGGAGCTATTATTCAAGATATTCTTGAAAGGCGGATTGACAAGTGCGACTCCTAAAGTATACTTATGCATTTGAGTCTGTTCAGTCGTGCCTACCATTTTCTTATTTTTCACTTTGGCCAATATGAGTTTACCTGGTACTAGCACGGCGCTATCAGGACAAAATCCTAGCAGAAGCAGAAAAAGAGGAAGAGAAAGAGGAGCGAATCGAATAGCGAATGCACTTGACCGACCCGCCATCTCTTTCCTTCAATAATGCCTTCGCTTCACTTCAAGACGCTATTTGCCAATAAGAAAAAAAACTACCTTTTTGAATGGAAGAAGCCGAAGGGGTGAACGAGCGCTGCGGCCGTTCGGTCGCCTATGATACTAGGACCAATAGGTCAAAAATGGGTGGTAGGTGCTGGTAACATCAGCTTTAGCATGGCTAACTGGCAGACCCAACAAGCTCTTGGCGAACCTAGGGTGATCAAGGTTGAGTATGAAAGTGAAAGTGAGAGTATGTTAACTCTGTGTTTTTGGCTTCTTTGATCTGTCTCAGTATGTGTTCGACAATGAGTTAGGCCAGGTATTTATATGGAACGTTGGCCCATTATGACTGCAATAAAGCAGTCATGAAGCGCCATTATGACGACGTCAATGATCGTGTAACGCCTTATTATTATGACTGCCATTATGACGGCGTCACGCACTGACCATCATGACAGGCGACTTGACGGGCGGTCATAACTTGACAGGCGGTCATAACTTAACGGCTTGGCTCGTGACAAAAGCATGGGCTCGCGAATATTGACGGATCGAATTGTGACGTGGGCTTGTGAGCATAAAAGCCCATCATCCTTTAGGTTTTGGGAATTACCTATATATAAATAGGGTAATCCCTACTAACCTCATCATGCCCCCGAGTTAGGATTTGCCAAAACAGCGGTTTGCGAGTCGTAACTATCATCACTTCGTAAGTTTTTTCCGTTTTTTTTTATTTTTTCGTAAGTTTTTTATTTTTTTGTTTTCCTCGAGTTAAACAGCTGCTCGATCGACGATTCGGTAGTGTGACCGGCGGTGGCGAGTTGGGCCGGCAACAATTTGACCGCCGGCCAGATTAGGGTTTGGACCGGCTGCGGGTTTAGTGGTTGGACCGGCGGTACAAGCTGCGTAAAGGCGATCGAAGGGCAGGCGGCGCAGACCGGCGGCAGTGCAGACCGGTGATCAGGCGAGACCGGCGGTCACCCATCATGCAGATCGGCGATCAGGCGAGACCGGCGGTCGCAATTCCTGCAGACCGGCAATCAGGCGAGACCGGCGGTCGAAAGGGGGCGCGCGTTTGTGTAGATCGGCAGCGCAGACCGGCAATCAAGCTAGATCGGCGGTCCTAGTTCGCGCAGACCGGCAAGCAGTCGAGACCGGCGGTCGTAGGGGGCGTAAACCGACCGGCGGGCTTGTGTAGATCGACGGCGGTTTAGGGTTCTGCCGAGGGTTAGGGTTTAGCGGACCGGGCGGTTTAGGTGGTTAGCGGACGGGCGGTTTAGGGTTCTAATGGGCCGGGGGTTTAGGGTTTTATGGTTGGACCCTTATACGCTTTTCGACAATCGTAAGCCAAAGTGAGCCGGCGGTGTAGTTGGACCCTTATACATTTTTACGCTTTAAATCGTTAACGCCTTCCTAACTGTAATTGTATGTTTTGCTGCAGGTTTAACTGGGTTGCTCGCTACCTTACAGGTACGTATTTGCGTTTCCATTGCTTTGTTTACATCCCTGTAGCTAGTAATAGTTGATATCCTTGGTTACTTTATTAGGCGTAGTTGTCGTTGTCTTAACATGGGAGAGCCAGTGTCAGATGCGATTGTGGTGGAAGCTCCATCAGTTGCTCGAAGCCCTAGCACAGTCAATGACAAAATGCTAGCAAAACTGATGGATGAGTATCCATGCCTTAGGAAATATAATGCTATTGTACCTATGTCAAACCAACGAGCCAATTCCCCTCCGCAAGGGAAAGTAGCCCTCTATATCCATTACCTTTCCCACTCCAATTTTAGATTCCCGGCCACTGCTTTTTATCTGAGGGTGCTGAACTATTTCAAGTTGGGGTTTGCACAGTTACATCCAGTAGCTGTATCAAAAATTACGACGTTTGAGATGTTATTGTTGGCAATGGGAATAAAACCCTCAGTACCTCTGTTCAGGGCGTGTTATAAGCTGATGAAATCTCATGATTGGTTTTCTGTAGAGTTAAAAGATAGAAAGAAAAAATTTATTCGGGAGTGTTTTACTAGTCATACGAATTGGAGATTTAAATATGTGTTTGTCGATGCCGCTTTCAGAAATATTTGGGCTAGTAACTTGTTTAGATGGAGAACTGGGTTTGACAAATCGTTAAACGATGCTCCAGCCCTGATGCCTCAAAGCGGAAGGCTGTGTAAGCAGATTTTACGAAAGTCAATTGTATTTCGGGTTTATGAGGAAGGTGCTTTGGTGTTAGCTGGTATATCGGATTATTGGACTGAAGGAATGAAGCCTGTGATTGTGGACTCGGATACTGGGAAACATGGGTTTCTGTTGTTATATTATCATGCTTTTATATTATCTTTGTACAGGTACTGACTCATTGTACGTTTCGTGCAGCCATGAACTTGATGGATTTCATGGAGGGAGATCCAGCTATTATGGAGTATGAGATCGAAAGTCATCCTGCTGATGTCACCCTTGGTGAACAAGAAACTGGTGCCACTTCTCATGTTAATTCTGGGGTAAACACGACCGCAACCAACGAGGTGACGACAAACTCGACACCAGGTAATTGCACAATCTTTACACATATGTGTTGACTATGGTAAAAGGTAAGCGTATGTTTTTTATGTTTCACAGGTGCCGCTGATAATGAAAAGTCGCTGTCCAGGACTATCGCTGAGAGTGACAGCGAAGATGAAACAGGTAACACCATACTTATAGTCGTTGCTAACTGATTACCTGTCACTTAACGATTCTATTGTGCATATGCAGAGGACTTCGACTACTTGGGGGCAACGTCAATTCCAGATCCCAGATTGGATGACCGAGACATGTTAGGACGTGGTAAAAGGGCGATGAGTCTAGATGTAAGCGATTATGACATCCCTTTGCCAAAGGTGCCAAAATTGACCTTCCCCTCTAATCTTCCCTCAAATGCTACTTTGGTAAATCGCGCGGGTTATACTGGAGCATTTGGAGCAAGCGTCACAAGTGGGTCAACCTCTAGTATGTTTGGGACGACCAGCGCTCCTTTTGGATCTACCATGTTAGCATCGAGCCAAAATTTCGGCATTACGCAGCCTCCTGCTTTGCAATGTACTACCCTGCCTATTTCTACTAGCGAGGGTGCGCCATCAGGATCGATGACCGGGATTGGTGCAGCAGATATAAATATGTTCAATAGTTGTATGGAATATGTCCGACAGCTTGTAAGCAATGAACATGGGGAATTAAAGAAGTCGTGCGCCGAGTTGCAGGTGCAAGTTGAGAATAGAAAAGATGATATTACCTCTCTAAAGAAGGATCTAGTGCTTGAGCAGACTACAGCTAGTCGTTGTCAAGAGGAAGTGCGCATGCTCAAAGAGAAAATATCTCAGCAAAGGGTCATTTTGACTAAGGCTGAAACGGAAAAACAGGAGATGTCATCAACACTTAGTGCCTGTGATGAGCAGTTGGTGCAGAAAGATCAACAGGTAATTGAAAAAGATGTTGAGCTGGAGACTATGAGGCAAGCGATGGTCCAGATGCGTGAAGAACGCGATGTTGCCCTGCAGATGAGGAAAGATTTAGTTGCTGCATTGCCTCAGCTATTTGATTTGATGCTTAAACATCCTGATGTTGCTAATGTGCTGAACGACTTTAACCGTGCCTCTCATATGTTTGGAAGACATCTTGCTAGCAAAAAAGTGAAAGATGCACTCCCCAATATTTCTCCCGAGAGCTTGCCTTTTTTGAACCCTGCGACGCATGGTAACATGATGCGTGCGAGTGAGAAATTTGCAGACAGGGCTTTTCCCATAATGACTACCCTGGTGCAAGATTTGGAGATGTCACTTCCAGCTATTATTGCCTTATTGTCGGCACAACCACAGCCTTCGCTTGTTTATGCATGTTATGACTTTGTGACTTGGTTTTATTTTGTGGTTGGATTATTGCTTTGTAGCCTTTGAATAATTTTGTGGAATTTCTATGTTTAAAATTACGTGGTTTCTTTCTATGCGTGTACTTTGCTATAGAAATTATGTATGTGTTTGTTGTTGTACCGGTGAAAGAGTTTTTTACTCGCGAGGATGTCGCTTCCGAATAGGAAGTGCTTATCTTTTCTCAAGTTGATTAAAAGATGAAATTGGATGCATGTGTAGGGACCAAACAACGTATGTTTGATGGACCTAGTATAATTGATATTGAACTATGTTCTTGACTATGTCACTTGTGCATGCATGTGTTGTAACATCGTACATAATAAAGAGTGTTATCTTATTGAGTTTATTGAATAAAATTGGGATACATGATCAAACCAAATTATTAAATGTAACACTTCTTCAGGTTCATGGCATTCCATGTCCTGGGAATAGTCTGTCCGTCCATGTCTGACAAGGTGTAAGACCCATTTCCATTAGCATGAAGTACTTGATAAGGGCCTTCCCATGTAGGGCCGAGCTTGCTTTGACTTTCTACCCTGCTGGCCTCATTCTTCCTCCATACCAGATCGCCTGGCTGAAAAGAGAGAGGACGGACTCGCTGATTGTAATATTTAGCCATCTGCATGTGACTGGCGGCCTGTTTGATGAGAGCGATCTCCCTACGCTCTTATACGATGTTTAAGTTTTCTCGTAGTGCGTCCTCATTCTCTTCAGGGTTGAAGTCCATAACCCTTTGAGTTGGGTGAGTAATTTCTGGAGGAATGACGGCTTCCGTACCATAAACCAAGCTGAAGGGTGTTTCCGATGTAGTTGTATTTGGAGTGGTTCGATGAGCCCAAAGGATACCTGGTAATAGATCCACCCATGCAGTTTTGCGCTGGCCCAATTTGGCTTTGATTGCTTTCACGATGGCTTTGTTCATGACCTCGACCTGGCCATTGGCTTGAGGATGTGCCACTGACGTGAACCTCTGTTGTATGTTCATGTCAGAGCACCAAGCCTTGAATGGACCTTCTGCAAACTGTTTGCGATTATCGCTTACCATGACATGTGGTACCCCAAACCTGCAAACTATGTGTTCCCAGACAAAATTTATAACTCGCTTCCCAGTGATAGTTGCCAAGGGCTTTGCCTCTATCCACTTGGTAAAGTAGTCAACAGCAACAATGAGAAACTTGACATTGCCAACGCCGGGTGGAAATGGCCCAACAATGTCAATCCCTCATTTGTAAAATGGCCATGCAGTGGTAACAGGTATAAGATCCTGCTTTGGCGATTTGGCGACAGAAGCATTTTGTTGACAGGCTGTGCACTTTTCGATTTCCTCCCTTGCATCTTGATGCATCGTTGGCCAAAAGTACCCCAATCTCATGATTTTACCAGTGACAGAGCGTGGTCCCGCGTGGAGGGAGCATGTGCCGCTATGTACAGCTTCAATGATACTTTTAGCCTGTGTTGGACCAACACAACGTAGGTGTGGCCCCAGATAAGATTTGCGAAACAGACAGTTGTCCACCAATGTGTACATTGGTGACTTCATACGAATTTTCCCTGCTAGCTGTGGATCAGCCGGTAGTACATCATGCTTGAGGAAATTTAAGATCGGAGTCATCCAACATTCTTCTTCTGCAACAGTGGCAACCTCCTTTGGTCGCGCAATGGACTTTTCTGTCAAGATCTCCACAAGTAATTCTTTTTTAAGATGGGCAAAGGCGGAAGAAGCCAACTTGCTTAGGGCGTCAGCTAACTTGTTGCGATTTCTGGGCACTTGCTCGATGGTAAATTTCGTGAATTCTGAGATCACCTTTTTAGTTTCTTCTAAGTATAGCTGCATGGGGGTTTGGTTTGCAACGAATGCTCCACTGACTTGGTTGGCGACAAGCTGTGAATCTACAAATACAGATATGCTTGTCACCCCCATTTTCCTGGCAATTTTCAAGCCTGCTAACAAAGCTTCATACTCCGCTTCATTGTTAGTTGTGGGAAACTCGAACTTAAGGGCATACGTATACTCATTTTTATTGGGGTCTATAAGAATTAAACCCGCCCCGGAACCCTCCAAGTTAGAGGCACCGTCAGTGAAAAGTGTCCAGGGGATATTTTCCTCCCCCTGCACGTGCCTTTCGTTGTCTTCTTCGTCTATCTCGGCAAGGAAATCGGCCAAGATCTGACCTTTCATAGAAGTTCTTGGATGAAAGGAAATTTCATGCTCCCCCAACTCCACTGCCCACTTAGCCAACCGTCCTGACACCTCAGGCTTTCCTAGTACGTGCTTAATTGGGTTGTTTGTTAAGACATGAATAGGGTGGGCCTGGAAGTAACGCCTCAAACGCCTAGTTGCATGTACCAAAGCAAGGGCTAATTTTTCCAAGCACGGGTAATTTATTTCTGGACCTTTCAACACCCGGCTAACAAAGTAAACTGGCATTTGGGTAGACCCACGCTGTGCCATCATAACTGCGCTAACACATTCCATAGAAGCTGCCAGGTATACCACCAATGTTTCCCATGGTACAGGAGCTGTGTGCGTAGGAAGGGTGGCCATAAACTGCTTTAGCTCTTGAAAGGCTGATTCGGCTTCAGGTGTCCATGAAAAATCTTGCTTTATTATGCAGCCTTTCAAAGTGTGGAAAAATGGTAGAGATCGATCAGCTGCTTTTGAGAGGAAGCGGCTGAGTGCTGCCAGCTTACCATTCAAACTTTGCACCTGCTTTTTGGTGGATGGAGAGACCATGTCTAAAACAGCCTGTATTTTCTTGGGATTGGCTTTAATGCCTCTCGGCGTGATGTGCCCTAGGAACTTGCCCTCTTCCATGCCAAAGCTGCATTTGGAGGGGTTAAGCTTCATGTTGATCCTCCGCAGTGCCTCAAAAGTTTCTGTTATATCTGCCAACATGATATCCTCCGCTTTGCTTTTGATGACAATGTCATCCACATAAGCTTCCACATTTCGTCCAATCTGATCCTTGAACGCCTGGTCAATCAAGCACTGGTAAGTGGCACCTGCATTTTTTAGACCAAACCAAATGGCACTTGTTTTTTTTTTTGAAACAGTAGATACCTGGTCAATCAAGCGCTGGTAGGTTGCACCTGCATTTTTTAGACCAAATGGCATTTTTCAGAAACAGTAGATGCCCTGGTCTGTATGGAAAGCTGTCTTATCCTCGTCACTGCGCGTCATGTGGATCTGGTGATAACCTTTGTAAGCATCCAAGAAACATTTTAGCCGGAAGCCATCCAAGGATTCTACCTTCCAGTCAATCTCTGGAAGTGGATAGTTATCCTTCGGACATGCTTTATTAATATCTTTGAAGTCGACACATAACCACCATGAACCATCACTTTTCTTGACCATGACCGGGTTAGCAATCCAGGTCTGGTATTTTACCTCACTGACAATTCCACTTGCTTCCATTTGGTTGACTTGTTCACATGCGGCTTTGTTGCGATCCATGGCAAGCCCGCGCTTTTTCTGCTTGATTGGGACAATGTTTGGATTGGCATTTAGAGCATGCTCGACAAAACTCCTAGGGACACCTGTCATATCAGATGTCTGCCATGCGAAAACATCTAGGTTGGATTTTAACAAACTAATGAGTTTGTTTTTTATCTGCGAAGGTAATTGTGAGCCAATAATGACAGGTTGATCAGGAAAATTGGCATTGAGTACTACCTTGGTTTCTGGACCTTCCGTGACCTCCGATGGTGTAGCCTGATCGGTGCTTGGCTTTGGCTTTTCAACTTGCTTGCATTCCTGTAGCCATGACATCTAACCCCTGACAGTAGCAACTCCAGATGGAGTAGGAAACTTCACCATGCCGTGAATAGTGGAAGGTATGGCCTTGAACTTCTCTAGCGATGGTCTGCCAAGAAGAACGTTGTATTCTGAAGGGCCGTTGACAATGGCAAAGTCTACCATTTCAACCCTATACCGTGGATATTCCCCCATCATCATCGGTAAAGTTATTTCTCCCACAGGCCAGTGTGTTTCTCCAGAAAAACCGACCAACGGTGCCTGCGCTAGTCTTTTTGTGTCCTTGACTGCTTGGGGTAGTTTCCTGAAACAATGCTCAAACACTATGTCAGTAGAACAACATGTATCAATATAGGATTTGTTAATCTTATAATTGGACAATCGGATTTTAATGACAACAGGATTGTTGGAAGTAGCTGCTACTGGGGGAAAGGAAATAGGAACCATCATGCAGCTTTGGAGGACCGATGTTTTTCTCTTAGATGATGCCTCGCCTTGAACCATGAGCACCTGGCCATCAGGCGGCCCAGGATGATCACCATTGTCTCCCTTCTTCTGCCAACTATAAGTCTTTTTGGCCGGATTTTTTGTTGCCTGTTGTCTTGCCCCTGGTACGAGATCTTCCAATTTCCCCTCCTCCAAGGCACGCTTGATTTCAGCCTTTAGCTCTCTACATGAATTAGTATCATGACCATAATCTTCATGAAAATCACATCGTTTGTTCATATTTTTCTTTCCAGACTTGTGTAACATCTGAGGAGGTGCTTTGAAAGATGACCCCACCTGCTCTGTCTTCAATATCTCGCTTGGACTTTTATCTAGATTGGGACCTGTACCACGATCATAGGGAGTAGGCCTCCTGCTACTTCTGTCATCTCGCCTGAAATCTTTGCGGCTGTCTCTGTCTCGTCTGCTATCCTGCCTGATGTCTAGGCGATTATTAGGTCTAGCGCTTGACGAGCTCCCCCATTTGTCTCTCCTGTTGAGAACTCCCCGTGTGAGAGTAACAGTTTCCTTGGATCTCAGGAAATCATATGCCCGGTCAGTGGCTTCTTTGAAAGTGACCGGAGTTCGCTTGATCAGCTTCTCTTGCAGTTGTCCTGGGAGTAAGGAGAGGGTAAAACCCGAGATTTGTTGACTTTCGGGTAAGGCGACAATTTTCTGGCATTCCTGCGTGTAACGCTGAATGAAGTCGCGTAACCCCTCACCTTCCCTTTGTCGCAGCAAATGCGCTTCTATATGAGTTCTCTGCTGCTTCTTTTGTTGTACAAAGTGAGTCTCAAATTTAGCCTTTAGATCTGCAAAGTCTTGAATACTCCTCTCCGGTAAGTCAGCAAACCAATCACGGGCAAAACCCTGCAACGTGCCAGGGAACATGTGACAAGCGACTGGGTCTAGCCGTTTCTCTATCATAATGGCCTGTTCAAAAAGAGCAAGGTGGTCATCAGGATCTCGTGTACCGTCGTAAGTACCAACGATGGACGGAACTTTTTGTTTATCAGGGAGTGGGAATCTGGCCACCCAGTCACAGAACTTCGAACTAACTACCGACAAATGCATAGTGGCTGCTCGGGTAGGGGCGGCTGCGGCCACGAGTGCTTGCAACACGCGCAACATGTCATTAGATGTGTCTTGTGGTGGATGTGGTGGTGTGGTGTGAATGGGTGGTTGTCTTAACTGCTCCAATAATTGTGACAACGGATCTACTGGTTGAACAACCGTTGGCTGCGGTGCTGGGCGCAACGCCGCCACCAACTGAGACAACATGTCCGATGAAGTAGGTGGTGGAGGAGGCGGTGGTGGTTGGGTACTCTGAGCCAACCTTCGGAGTAACTCCACAATTGGATCCTCCCGAACTCCTGCGTAGCGGCTTGTGGATAGTTGGAAACAGGATGTCTGACCGGATCCGCGCCATCCTCCTGAGAGCTTGTCCCGTGGGACAAAAGAGGCTGAAATGAAGGGATGGGCATCACTGGCTGTGGTGAGGTAAACGAACTTGATCCAACCAGCCTTGTGGAGAAAAGTGGACTTGTTAAAGAGGGATACCCTCGTGTCGACCTGACATCCGACAATGTCCACTCAGAATCGACGTATGGTTCCATGATACGACTAGGCGAGGTTATCACCGCCTCGGGTATAGTGGTAGTCACGGTAGTGGTTATTAATGGCGCTAAAGAAGTGATCAGCGATGGCTGTGTATCCGCCATAGAAACGGTTTGATTACTGAGAAGGAAAAAAAAGTTTGAAAAGTGAAACGCCGTTTAAAAACACGTCCCATGGGCTCGTGAATATTGACGGATCGAATTGTGACGTGGGCTTGTGAGCATAAAAGCCCATCATCCTTTAGGTTTTGGGAATTACCTATATATACATAGGGTAATCTCTACTAACCTCATCAATCCACAACATGTTTCCCTTTTCTTGATTTCTTACTACATCTGGCCTTTTACGTTTGTGTTTCTACAACAACTTCGGTAGTTGGTTGGGTGAACTGTGATTGTTGGATTAGGAAAAAACTTTGTTGAAAATTTGGTTGTTGACCGTATATGAGGTGATGCTGGGTTCAATAGCATAGTGAACCTTGGGTGTTTAGAATGTTGAAATTTTGGTCGTAATCTCCAAATCCAAGGGATGAATGGTGTTTGGATTAGAGGTTTGGCTCGGTGTTAATGAAGAGTGTTTGTGTTTTGATCTATTTGGCTAAAAATGAGAGAAAGAAAATGTATTAGGGGTGTTTGAGAGGGCTTATATAAGAGACTTATTAGCTTATTTAAGTTTAATAAACTCATATTAAGTGTTTGGATAAGCTTATAAGTGTGTGCTTATGAGCTTATTTAAGACCCCTTAGATAAGTCATTTTGTTGTGACTTTTTAAGGTTTAATATCAAAGGCTTTATATTTTTAACCTCCACATAACTTGACAACCTCTTTACCCATTAAACTTTTTCCGGTAATTTTATAATACCCTTATATAAAAACTAAAATAAATATTTTATTTAATAAAAACTTATGGGTTTTGCTAATGACAGCCTTTAGGACTGTCAATAACATGCATAAAAAGCTTGCACATTGATTAAAAAAATAATATTCTTAAAATTCAAGAAGATTATCTTTATGTATTTTTTTTTCTTAATGACAGCCCTTACGAGCATTAAATAAGCTAATTAGGTTGTGTATTTTTAACTGTCAAGCCAATGAATCATAACTGTCAAACACTGTTAGCAAAATCTGTACTTTCCGTACTCCCATGGCCACCAATCCCCTGATTTCACCATTCGCCACCGTCTCCCCGGACAACAACCACCTCTTCGCCGCCATCGATTTAGGAACCAACTCCTTCAAACTCCGCATTGTCCGAGCTGACCCCACAACCGGCCGTTTCCTCACCCTCCAACGCCTCAAAGAGCCCGTCGTCCTCGTCTCCGGCGGCCACACCACCGCCATCCCCTCCTCCACCCAAATTCGCGCCATCGAATCTCTTCGAAAGTTCCAACACATCCTCAATTCCCTCAACATCCCTCCTTCCCACCTCCGCCTCGTCGCCACCTCCGCCATCCGTGAATCATCCAACCAATCGGAATTCCTACAACTCATCCACCAAACCCTAGGTTATGAAATCGACGTCATATCCGGGTACGAAGAAGCTCGCCTTACCTACCTTGGTGTACTACAGTTCCACCCGATTTACAATCGTACAGTTCTTACAATTGATATAGGAGGTGGATCAACCGAATTCGTTATTGGGTTTCAAGGCGAGGTAAAATTGGGGATTTCGTTGAAATTAGGGCACGTGACTTTAACTCAAAGATTTGTAAGAATTAATGCAATTGAAGCAATGAGGGAACACATCAGGGCTGTAGTTAGAGAATCCTGCTTAATCGAAAAGGTTTTGGAACATAATATCGACATCACTGTTGGTTCTTCCGGTTCAATTCGGATGATCGAAAAGGCAATTTTCATGGATTATAGTAGTGATTTAGTGAATGAAATTGGGTTACTTGAAGGTTATAGAAGAGATTGGAAATTTACAGAAGAAGAATTAAAAAGTCTTGTTGACAAATTATGTGCAGAAGATCACGAAATTGAAGGAGAAAAGATGTACCGTAGAAAAGGGTTTTTTAAAACAAGATCTGCATTCATTGTGGCTGCTGTTATTTTGCTTGAAGAAATATTCAGTTTGCTTGCGATTAAAGAGATGGAAGTTTCTGGTTATGCATTGGGAGAAGGTGTAATTGCTGAAAAATTAGCAGATGTTTTTAATGGATTTGATTTGAATGTAAATGCGAGATGGAGATCGGTTTTGAGGCTTGCATCAAGGTTTAATAACAAGAAAAGGATGACATCTGCTGCAAATTGTGCTTCCATTTCACAGGTATCATTTAAACCTAAATTACATTGACTGATGTGAAATCTGAGAGTAACTGATTTGAATTTACAGGGAATTTTCAATGGTTTTGAAAAATGGAGTGAGATTGATGATCGGCAAAATAAAGTTGTTTTATTGGATGATAAGGATCTTGAATATCTTGAAGCTGCTTGTTTGCTTCATAATATTGGGTTAGTCACTGGGAAAAAGGGCTACCATAAACGGTCATATCATATTATCATGGTATGCATTTTTTGATATATTGTTTAGCAGGTAATAATTGAGGATTTATAGTAATAATTATGGATTAGGTAATACTTGATTGTGTTAAATTGCATGTATGAACAGAATGGGGAGCATCTTCATGGATATAACAGTGAGGAGGTTAAGGTAATTTTCCTGCATTTTTATTTCATATTTTTTATTAATAAATATTAAACATTTTATTAAAAATGTTGATTTGCATGTTTTTCAGTTAATTGCATTGCTTGCAAAGCATCACAGGAAAAAGTTCCCAAAACTAGAACATGATTCTCTCAGTGAATTCACAGATGAGGTACTCCATATTTAATTTAAAAAATTAATCAACAATTCACTAAAAGCGCCTTAATTAATTAATTAATATAATTCTGCACAGATGAAACGTAAGTTCAGAGTTCTTTGTATATTCATCCGTTTGTCTGCAATCCTGAAGCAATACCAGTCTTTAAGCATTGAGCTTTCACAGTCTCATGAAGGCTTCAAGTTGGTAAATAATAATAAGTAATTATGATATTGAATTTGTTATGTAATAAATCGTAATGTAATAAGTTTTGATTGTATGAATTTTAATGTCAAATTTTATAGGTGGTTTCATCAGCAAACGACATTCAATCTATACCAGAAGACATTGATTTGGAACTGAGGAAAGAATTAGAACACTTTCACAACGTAATATTTCAGGTTAATTTGGAAAAAATATGATTTTTCAGTTGTACATTTAACATTTATACCATTTTTCATCATATCTCAGGTATTTGAGCAGAAATTGTCGGTTGTAGTTCTACCAAGTCCATCATGATCTTGAAGCATTTCTTCTTTTGATCAGGTCTTTTTTTCCATGTAATTTATAGGTTTCATTCAATCACAAAATAAATATGATATTTACAACAATCTGTATTTGAATCAGATATGTAATTTCCTAAATATCGATATTGACCCATGCCCGTTTTGGTGGTTGAAGTTTGTTGCATTCTTGGATTTAACATTACCTGTTCATTTCTAATGCTTACTCTTTTGTTGTTAGTTTTCAGATATGAATTTTAGCTTACATTTGGGGTCGATTATCGAGAAGAATAAACATGTTTGTATATAGTTTGATAATGGGAATTACACAACAAAGTCCTCCCTCATCGATCAAAAACTCAAAATGGTGAGGATTGTGGAACCATTTAAAGAAAGTATATATACATAGGGATTGTAATATAGAGATTCTTGTTGTCCACACTTGTAATATTGATATTTTGCAACAATTGTAGATGAACAAATGCTAAATTCATATCAGAATAAGCGATATACTTTTCACTTTTTGCAGTTTAAAAATAAGTGATATCTAGTTTATTAAACTGACCCTTATATTTACTTTTAATAGTCATTAACATCACTTTATTCAAAAGAAATGAGATTTTTTATCCACTAATCATCCATTTTAAATCATTTTAACTATTATTATAATTTTTTGTCTAAAAAACTTTAAAATCAGCAATGTATCACTTATTGTGAGATAATATAATTTATTTACTTAGCAATGTTTAGTATGTAGGAATGGAGGGTGACATGAAATTAATCATTCTGATGGAATGAAAAAAAGCTAGAGTTTCATTTTTTAAGAAATTTCATTTTTTGAAAGGTAGAGTTTTTTTTGTTGTCAATCCTTCACCGAATAGAATGAAAATTTACAATTTAATTAAAAAACTAATTTGTAGGTTATAAAACATTAGTTTTTTTTTAATTTTCTTTTTTTAAAATTAATTAAAAAAATATATTTAAATAATTGAATACATATATTTCAGTTATAAACTTAAGTAAATGTTTAAGGTAGTCCAAGAATTTTAGCTAGTCTCAAGGGATAATTAATAGCCATTGGATCCAGAAAAAGTCAAAGGTCAAGATCAAGATTCAAACCATACAAACACACGTGCTTCAATACATCAATACCCAACCCACCTCCGGTGGCCGGAGATGGCGGCCGGCGGCGGCGATGGGCGGAGGTCGGCGGCGGTGGTGACCGGTGGTGGTGGTCGTGACTGGAAGCACATGTGTTTGAAACACATGTGTTTTGAAAATAAAGGAGTGTATATGTACAGCCAAACACATGTGTTTCATGACTAGAAGCACATTTCTTTCACTAATAACAATTGAATTCAAAATAAAAGAGTGTATATGTACAACCAAGCACATGTGTTTCAAGTAATGAAGCACATGTGTTTCATAACGTCAAGCACATGTGCTTCGTGATTCAAACACAAATGACTTGTTTGTAAGTTACATGTGTTCAAGAACAAAAACACATGTGCTTGGCTTTATGAGGCACATGTGCTTCATAATGATATGTTCATCACTTGTTTTGATTTTTTTTCTTGTTAGTGAAGCACATGTGTTTCATAACATCAAACACATGTGCTTCGTGATTCAAACACAAATGACATGCTTGTAAGTTACATGTGTTCAGGAACAAAAACACATGTGATTGGCTTTATGAAGCACATGTGCTTCATAATGATATGTTCGTCACTTGTTTTGATTTTTTTTCTTGTTAGTGAAGCACATGTGTTTCATAACGTCAAACACATGTGCTTCGTGATTCAAACACAAATGACCTGCTTGTAAGTTACATGTGTTCAGGAACAAAAATACATGTGCTTGTCTTTATGAAGCACATATGCTTTATAATGATATGTTCGTCACTTGTTTTGATTTTTTTTCTTGTTAGTGAAGCACATGTGTTTCATAACATCAAGCACATGTGCTTCGTGATTCAAACACAAATGACTTGTTTGTAAGTTACATGTGTTCAGGAACAAAAACACATGTGCTTGGCTTTATGAAGCACATGTGCTTCATAATGATATGTGCGTCACTTGTTTTGATTTCTTTTCTTGTTAGTGAAGCACATGTGTTTCGTTACATCAAGCACATGTGCTTCGTATGCTCCCCTGTGTGTTTAGAAACTCATGTTTTTAGTGTGTTGAAACACATGTGTTTCGTGACCTGAAGCACATGTGCTTCGAAGTAATATGCTGTGTTTTAGTGAAGCACATGTGTTTCAATACATCAATACCACCACCACCCCCATTACCACCAGCACCTTCACTGTCAGCCACCACCAACACCGCTGGCCACCGGCGGCGGATGGCGGCGATTGGCGGTGGTTGGCGGCGGCCGGCGGCGGCCCGCGGTGGCCGGAGGCGGCGGCCCGCGGTGGCTGTGGGTTGGGGATTTGGTCTTGACCATCTTGATCCAATGGCTAGGATTTGTCCCTTGGGACTATGCAAATCCTTTGGACTTCCTAAAATACAACTCAATAAACTTAACTTAATTTTCTTAATCGTATATTATGTTTGTGGGAAATGATAATGACAGCCATAAGCGCTGTCAATAAGAGACTAATATCAATGTAAACCAGCCTCCTGTATTTTAGGAATTACTTGTGTATCAATTAATGTACAACCATTTTATGCTTATTAGAGACAACCCTTAAGGCTGTCATTAACAAAAACCCTATGTTTATTTATTTTGTTGGGATTAAAAATTTGTATGTTCTACTAAAAATTATTTATTAACTAAAATAAGTACATACTACATTCTGCATTCATATATATCAACAAAATAGCTTATAACCCGTAATAAATCACGGATGACTTGTAAAAGTTTTGATAATGTTTTTATGTGTATTTTCATAATCATTTACTTTTTTTAATAATTAAGAATATCAACCAGTTTTTATAACTCGTGAACTTCACAAGTAGTCAATAATTTAATTAATAGTATTTCTTATATTATAAACAAACATGTCAAATAGATCTAAAATAAATAAAAACTAAATATGTATTAAAGTTTAGTTTACACTAAAAATGAGTCGAAAGAAATATATTATGTAAAACATGCGGGTAAGGAAATGGGTCAAAATGGCTCGGGTCAAAATCAATTTAAAGTGAAACATTAAATTACCACAAAATATTATTAATAAAAAAATAATTAAATAGTAATAGAAAAGAAATAAAACTATATCATACAATCAAAGTAAGTTGACCACCTAAAATAAAAACAAATATAAAAATTCTATTTTGGTGCATATGTGAATTCTCCAAATGTACCAGAAACAACCACAAAATATTTTTTCATTGCCCGTTAATTTTAATGTAACTAAAGAAAGTATTTGGATGCACGTTTTAATAGTGACTACTAATTCATTATATCAACTTTTAACAATCAATATCTTACAACAGCCAATGATGGTTAGCCTAGCTTATGCGGAGCTCGAACTCGGGATGCTCGCTGAAAAATTGCGAGTAGGCTTCCGTTATTTCATTTGCCGTTTCCAAAAAAATATCTTACAACAATGTCTTACAAACTTATCCATTATAACACTCATAAATCAAATAACCATAACCATTTTTTGCCAGTCACTATAAAACCCCTTTAAAACACACAACTATAAATATAAAATAAATAATTTTATTTTCACTTGAATGACCTCAACAATGGTCTTAGTAACCCTAGCTAGCTGCTCTCAGTGTAAAAAAAATTAATTAAATTTTTTAACTCTTAAAAAGTGGTCAGAGTAGATGCCTAAGTTTCATTTTTTTAACGACGCTTAATTTACTTCAGTTAATCCCCAACGACACTTAAACCCATGACCAATAGGTCATGAACCCTTACACCTAAAAGTTTTATACCACTAATCATATTTTCCATATGTTTTAAAATAAATCAATTTTTAATTGTTGTATAAATTTTACGCAAAACACTTTAATTTAAATTCCGTGATTTGGTATTTATATAATACTTTTTAATAGCAATTATCTATTGTAAACTCAAATTCCGTTTATTTACATACTTATAATTGATTTGATATTTATCAATATTTATATATATTAATTTACATTATATATCAGATTATTTATATACATTTATCCCAAAGTACATCAAGGTGCGACAATTCAGGTCGGGTTCGGGTTCACGGGTTGGCAGGTCAGGATTGTTCAACCTGAAACTGACATGTTTAAATTTTACGCCTAAAAGTTTTATACCACTAATCATATTTTCCATATGTTTTAAAATAAATCAATTTTTAATTGTTGTATAAATTTTACGCAAAACACTTTAATTTAAATTCCGTGATTTGGTATTTATATACTTCCTCCGATTCAAAATAAGTGATACACTTGGGGTTTCACGGTTTTTGAGGCAAAATATTATAATGATGATTAAATTAGATTAATTAGATGGTTAGTGGGGAATGTGTCCCACACCTTTTGAATAAAATAAGGTTAATGATGTTTAAAAGTAAAAAGTAAGGGTAAAGGGGTCATTTCACTTTATTAAAGTAGATAGTTACTGGTTGTGGGTCCCATTTTTTTTGTCAAATAAGGAAACTTTTCAAAGTGTATCACTTATTTTGAATCACCCCAAAAAGGAAAGTGTATCACTTATTTTGAATCGGAGGAAGTAATACTTTTTAATAGCAATTATCTATTGTAAACTCAAATTCCGTTTATTTACATACTTATAATTGATTTGGTATTTATCAATATTTATATATATTAATTTACATTATATATCAGATTATTTATATACATTTATCCCAAAGTACATCAAGGTGCGACAATTCAGGTCGGGTTCGGGTTCACGGGTTGGCAGGTCAGGATTGTTCAACCTGAAACTGACATGTTTATATAAACGGGTCAGATATCTCAACCCTAATCGTATATCTTCAACTCGAACCTAACCCATATAACCAATTTAATTAAATGGGTTAAACAGGTTAAACGGGTCAAACATTTCAAAATGTTGTTATTATTCCACATATTCATAAGAAAATATCGAAACGTTAAATTAGTAAGTAACTCTTTTAGTTTTTATCTAACTATTCGTTGTTGGATCCCAACAACACTTATGTGTTGCGTTAAGACTGATTTACGAAGATAATATAATGAACAACAAGATTTCAATGATTAAGAGTTTATTAAAACAACTTAATACAGTACAAAGTTTGCGGAAATAGATAGTACACACTAACTAAAACTCTATACTTGAAACGACACTTTAAATCGCTCAAAACTAGAAGACTTATGCACTGAGAGTTATATCAGCTGATACTAACAGCTGATATCAATGTCCGAGTAATAACTATAGAGGAGTTAATACTTAGACAAATAACTAACTCTCAGAGAATGTTCTTGTGCTATGAATGCTCAAAAGGTGTGTGTAAATGCAAGCATTTACGTCTCTATATATAGCCCAAGATCCATGTTCCTTTGCCCACAAGTTAGACAACATGTAAACATATTATTCGTCGATGTGGACTTGTCCATGGAACATTAAATGCTCTTTGCATAAGTTGTTGTCCCAAGTGTACTTTGTGTCAACTGCTTCCGGTATCCTTTCTGACGCACAGTGAAAGGTGTACTACATAAGTACAGAAATAGTTGACTTTCCGTTTACATGCTTGGAGGGACAAACGATGATGTTGTACTGACATTATCTTCTATTCCAAAATAGAAGATCCTCATCGTTTTCTTCTTCTTTGAGCGGGAAAAGGGAAATGTTCATAGTGTCAAGAACATTTCCTTTAAGTCTTCATCTGCAGCAGGTACTATCAGCTGATTCCACAATCAGCTGAATAGTCTTCATCTTGTCTTTGTCCTTTGGTCATAGACTTCGAATGAACTCTCGTTAATAGCTGCTGATTTGACTTGATGTCCTAAAGCTAAGTACGTACTCAATTGAAGGTTTATTGTATATACTTGCTTCAGCTGAGATACTTACTTCAGCTGATATTTATTGTCTTTAGCTATTGATCATCAAATCTTATTTACTTAGTCTTGGGACTAACAATCTCCCCCTATTTGATGTAATCGAATAGTTGTATAGTTGTAACCCTGTAATGATTCAGCTGAGGTATTCAGCTGAATACTTATGTACTTTGACCCTTAGGGTTCTTTTGTATATGTTTTCTTTTTACAATTCTTTTTACAAGTATATTACAAAAGTTTGATTTTCTATTGACATGAAGGTGATGAGTACAAGAAAAATCAATTCAAAACAAAAAAAACTACAATGTCTTGGACACAGCTTCTCCAGTGACATTGCGATACAATGAGCTGATCGCTGAGTCGATTAATCTTCTCATTTTTCTTCCCTCCTCAGTGGAGGAACTCAACGACTTGTGATATAGCAGCAGTTGATCGATATCACACATGTGCAGCTCATCAGCCCGTTGGAAGCAACGCTTCTTCTTCTCCAGATAACAAAAGCCATAGACAGGTTCTTTTACGATCAGCCCAGGGACAAAGTCTACTCCCGTGGGGGGTGTCTTTTGTGATGTTGAGTCTTGGTCGTTTGGAAAATATGATTGAGGACCCAACATCAAGTGTTCTGGAGTCAGCAAAAGGATCAGGAAGAACGTACTTATGTTTTTCCCTTCTTGCTGAGGAGCCTTCACCAGCAGGTTCTATGACAACAACTTCTTGCGAGTCAAGCAATTCAGCAGGTATGTGATTTGCCAACTCAGGAGCTGTTCTCCTGATATTGTCGCATAGACCATTGAAGATACTGATTGCGACTTTGATCGCACTTTGCAGATCTGTCATGAGTTCAGACTGTTGTGCAGATTTAGAAGCTGTCAGTAACTCATTCCATTCAGGATAGCTGAGGTGAGTACTGATTTTGTTCAGAGGTAACCTTTCAGCGGCCATGAATCCTCCAGCTCTGGTTATTTTTACTTCTAGTGGGGAGCTGGAAGAGAACTTGGGTGCTCTTACGCTGGTGATTTTTGCTTCGAGCCTACGCTGACCAAGAACTTTGTTGAACAACCTAATGTTCTCAGTTCTCTGGACCTCAGCTTTTTGATACAGCTCTTCTTGAATTTTTCTTTGAAGGGCAAGAGCTGCAGCAAGATCTGCTGCGGTTCCAGCTTCCTTTAACAGGAGAGATTTAACTGTAAGTAATTCATTTTCATAAGTAGAAGACCAGTTCCAAAACACGGATTTACAAAAACCTTTGATATGAAAATCAGAGTATGAGGTTTGGTGTTACAAAATATATTAAAACCAAAGTTAAGCACAAATCCGCTCTAATGATCTTCTACTCTAGGCCCCACATATCGCAATCCATACGCACCTAAATCCTCGATCCAGAACCTGAGTACATAGCAAAACAACAAGGAATACGTGAGACACAAAAATGTCTCGTGAGCTACATGGGTTTAGACCCCAATAATATCAAGTAGCACATCGTATATAAATACATATTTGTATTTTACCAACACATCCTAGTCACTCTATGGTGACTCTATCGGTCCTGCTTTCCTAGCATATATATGTACCAGAACACAGTCATATCCAATACATAAACATATAGGTATTGAACACAAGCGAACCTAAGGCATAAACATATATGCAATAGGTCCCTACATTGCCTAGTACGTAAACATATGCGTACTAGTAGCACCCGTGTGCTTAGTGTACAAACATATGTACACCCGTCTCAGTGACCGGGGTCACCCCCGCGGCACCACCATCTATCTCTAATCATAACTCTATCAGTTATGCCAGTCAAAGCCTTCGGCTATCACATCAATCATCAGACAAGTTAGTTAGATATTATCAATAATATATACTAACTCAACACATAATAAGTCTAGACAGACATTAAATAGACCAATCATAAGTAATCAAAATACTTCATATAGCTATGTACTCAGTAAAGTCCACACGTACTCACCTTAGCAATAAAATGCTCCAACCGTATTCCTCACGTCAGTTTCCTTGCTTCACAATTCGGTCAACCTTCCAAGACCTCACCAAATGCCTAATACAATAATCACAATATTATCAACATCACATACTACTACCAATGTGTCCATCTATCTCTAGATAACACTTATTAACCCCTTTCCCCCAATTATGGTGATTTACCAAACCCTAGGTTTAACCAACCCTTAAGATTCTTACAAATCATAATCATACTCTTGTTTCCTTTGATAATATACCATCTATTAAGTGTATACATCACTTATATCACCATAACCCATAACCCCAAGAACTAGGGTTTCAAACTCATACATCAAAATACGTAGATCTTAAGCTACGAAGATCAAAGAGTGAAGATATACCTTTAATCTTCAACTAGGAGTGAAATCTACCAAAGATTTGTGAAAGATTCGACCTCAATCAGTCTCCAAGCTCGGAAATCGCCAAAGAAGAAACTAGGGTTTCGATATGGCATCAAATGAGCCAAAACCCGACTTAAAGCTGCTCGACCATAGTTCACGACGCGAACTAAGTTCGCGTCGCTAACTTCCCCCACACGCGAACTTAGCGATCGTTACCCAAACGTGAACTACTTCACGCACAAAAGCCCAACCTTCGGTAGACAGTTCCCGATCGTGATCTATACTTCGCGTCGCTAACTCCATGTGCAGCCAAGGCTGCACTTTTTCATCCTTGTCTCGGCCCGGTTTCGTCCATAACTTTCTCATATGGTGTCCAAATGACACGAAACCAATTCCTACGTTCTCTAAACGATTTATCCTTATTTATCATAATTTTTATAAATTTATTTACAAATTTTGGGTCGTTACAACTGTCACTCAAAAATTTCAAATCCCCATTCTACCGAGTATCCATTCTCATTCTCCCATGGTTATTTCCATCAACATTTTCCCATTTCAATTTAGCCAACCACATGTATATGAACATTCACTTAACCCTGTTAGATCCGAACGGGTCAAAAGAATCAATCTTAGGCCTTTAATACCCAAACGGGTCAAGATGCCACAATTTGACCATAACGCTTCAAATCCTTTAACCGATCATTCTATTCACAAAACAATAACATGACATAACCATTACAATCATTTGATTGAATAAAAATCTAGCTTCGACCAAGTCGATATAATCCAACATTGTCTAACCCTTGACTTAAGAACAAAGTCAACTATACTTTAACATTTTCCCTTCTCGTTAAAGGATCCCATAAATCCTCCTTTCCTTTACAATTTACCTTTAATTTATGATCCATCTACAATCATATACTCGATCCCCAAATTCAATCTTGACAACACCCAAACGGGTCAAAGTCGTATAATCCGACTACAACTATTTCAACTATTCCATTAATCCTTTCACATACATACAATCGATACTTTATGCCCTCAACATTCACTAACCGCTCATAACGAAAGTCAAAGTCCATCTTTGACTAAGTCAACCAATCACAAATTGGTCAACCTTAAATTTTCGTGAAGTCAACCATACCCCTTACAACTAACCAATTTCATACTCACGGGGCACCATCACTAATATATCACTTCCGGCTCTACCCATTATTGTCCCCTTTTTTTTCCACACTTTCAATTTCTCCCCAATTATCCGAGAGTCGTACATTCACATATGGTCACATCGACCTTCACCGATTCTTAACCAACGTTTGGTCACTCACACCATCACTAGGTTTTCTTTCAACCATCTTTGCATCACATAAATCAATTTCATAACTCTTATTCTCAATTACCGGAATTAGTTCTCCTATCGCAACATATTCTACTATTTCATACAAGTTTACCATACTTTGGTTATCAACCGATAATTTGCTCACTAGGAGTTTCTCTTTCCTCCTATTCTATAAATCGTAGGCATCCCCCACATTTACATGACCTAAATGCAACCCGCATTTCGAACCAGGTCCTCATTTACCATAACATAATAGTAATACCTCATTAACCACATGGTTCTACATTCGTTATACTCGCTCATGAGCACCTACATACATGAGTATACATATTTATCCTGCTAGTTTCATCTAAGCACCTCTACCGTGCACACATATGCCGTCCAATCATCTCAATCGTGCACATATACAAACATATGCATATGCCACACCAATACCATCTAAACATCATCATCATGCACATATACAAACATATGCATATGTCACACCGATAACATCTAAACATCACCATCACGCACATATACAAACATATGTATATGTCACACCAATAACATATGATCACCTCTATAGTGCACATATACAAACATATGCATATGCCACGCCAATGTCATCTGACATCCATCTTTTCACGTCATGTAGCCTTGCTACCATCTTACCCATTCGATCATCAAATCATTCATCATGCATTCTAGCACCTCTCCCATAAAATCGCATTATCGTTTTCCTTCCGATTCACATGTCTCCCATTGGGCATACTACTTAGCACATTTCCCATAATATCATCTTTCCATTATTATATGCCTCCCAAGGCCATCACATGATGCACATGCGTTGTACCCCGCGGGTAACTAATAACATTCTCTAATTGTTATTTACCGTTTCACTTACACATTAACCGCCCTTAACCGGTTCATTTCCTTAACAATTTCCGAGTCTCTTGATACCGCCGGAGTAGTTACCACTACATCCCATTAGACATAATTCACCGACCAATTCAATCATCCTTGAGTCAAACATTCGACTTCGGCCCACACTTGCAACCCATGACGTAGCAACCAATGGCCCAAGACTCGATGTTCTATCTTTTCACTTCGTGGGACTTAGGAATATTCTTTTCCCAATCGTAGTCTTACACTACACTATGTCACATATTTTCATACCATTATCATGACCTTTTACCAATAACTGTCTTTTTACCCTTAATGTTGAATCCATCAACCCCGTCACAAGTCTTGCTATGGCTATGTGCCAACCTTTACTCAACCATTTTCAACGATCAAAATTCGTCATTTCCGACACTTATTCTTTTCCACATATTTTCCATTTATAAATTCTAAGGTATCACCCTACCTTAGTCATTCTTTCCTTTACCATTCACGTATAGTAATATTACATTACTCATCCGGGTTCTCGCCGAATATCCAAGTTCCATTTTCAAGGTTTCTATTTCTATAATTCTCATCCAACAAAAATTTCATACCAAGACTTAGTACTTCATTATACTATCATTCGCTTGATACCGATATTCACCGACCTCGCGGTCCGACCTTTTATACTACTTATTAACATCGACCTTTATTTCCTTACCACATACGACACTACTGTCCAAAATTCTTTCCAAAAATCTAAATTTTCATATACATAAACAACCGGAAAGATTATTCTCCAATGAATATTCACATCGTACAACTTATCTTAAATTTCTATGATCACTGATTCACGCGGCGATCCAACCGTTAAGCTATGATCACATAATATCTTGGCTCGGTGCATACCTAACCAATCCACACTGATAACCACGTCAAGTTTCCTTTATTCCCACGGGTAATAAATTGCCTTTAAACTTTTCCCCATTTATTTCTAACTCCCAACTTCTAATAACACGTTCTACCATTTAGGTTTTCCCATTTACCTTCGTTTTCACGTTTTTCATCTAACCATTCGATCGACACAATCTATCTTTCTACCAAACTCATGAGACACAAACAATTAAGTAGGACTCGATTCTACGATATATATTTAAGTTGACAAGAAGTTAACGGATAAAGTACCTGACACCCCATCGTGCGCCTCCTTTTCTTCCTCTCGGGTGAGTTGGAAGGATCGTCCCTTCACCTTCGCCGGTTCCACCTTCTTTTGCGACGTGGACACAAGTGATTCGGTTTTCTTCTTCGGGCACACGTGACTATAATGCCCTTTTTCGTGGCATGAGTAACACTCAACCTCGGCCGCCGGTTTGGATCTACAATCCCGGGCCAAATGCCCCGTCTTGCCACAATCATGGCAAATCCTCATTCCCCACGGCATTCGCCGGTATGATTCTTCCCACACCTCTTGCACGAGGCTACACTTCCTTGCCTAGAGAAGTTCGACGTGAACTTCCCCCTCTTGAAAATACTCGAGCCATTCTCGGCTTTCTTCTTCTCGCCCACATAGGCCCTCTCGGCAACCCTTTCCTCGTTCACCTCTTCCACACCTCGGGCGGCACTAATGGCCTCATCCAGCGTGACTGCCCTCTTCACTCCAATTGATAATCCCAAGGTAGCCCACTAGCATACCTAACCACTCTCAACCTCTCCTCGGAGTAGGTCTTAGCAACAAACGGAAGTAATCCCGTGAATTCCCTCGAGTACTCCTCGACCGTCATATCGCCCTTCTTTAGGGTCACAAACTTCTCATGCATTTTCTCCAAATCCCTTTCGGGACAAAACTTCTTTCTTAATCTCGCGGTAAACTCCTCCCACGACATTCTCTCTATCACCTCCTTCCCGAGGGTCTCATAAACTATGTCCCACCACACCATAGCATCCTCTTTTAGCAATTGTGACGCGTACGTTACCATATCGGCTTTCTTGCACTTGCTACTTCCGATGACCTGCTCGGTCTCTCGGATCCACCTCATGGTCATCTTCGTGTCCGAACTACCCGTATATACATTTGGCTTACAAGCCATGAAAGTCTTAAAAGAACAACCATCTTTTCCATCGGGCCGTGCCCTAGCATCACTACAACCACCCGTGGAGGATTTCTCCACTCGGGTGCCCCCACCACCGGTTCTCTCATCCGATTTAGCCTCGGATTCGCGATCTCCTCCCGACCTCTCACGGTTTCCAATAATGGGGTGCACCTCATCGGCCACCGTCCCTTTGATTTGATCAATAAAAGTTTGGAGATCCGCCATGGTTGCCGGAGTCTTATTAGCTCCAACCTCCGACTCATCCACTCGATGCATCGACGATTGACTTTCTTGTTCAACCCTCTCGACATGATGCATCTCTTCCTCCTGGTTTTCCGGGGCTTTCCCACTTCGACGAGTGTTCACCATTCCTTTCTATCAAGACTATACGAAAGATATTAAACATTTAGTACCTCTTGTACAATCCAATAGTC